>VZRR01003703.1:894152-1064864 GCA_013398015.1 Oreocharis arfaki | reverse complement strand
GGCAGCGCTGGCGCGGGCGGGCGGGGCCGGGTCCGTGAGGGCGCTGCAGGGTTTCTGAGGGCGCTGCCGGGGCCGGGTCCCTGAGGGCGCTGCCGGGGCCGGGTCCCTGAGGGCGCTGCCCGGGCCGGGCCGGGGTCACCGCCAGCCGCGGGCTGTGAGCAGCGCCGGGGAGCGGCACGGCGGACTTCTGCTTCCCTTTTCGAGCCTTTCTCCGCTCTCCTGAGGGATGGATTATGTAACTTGACACTGCGGTCTCCGGAGCTTTCCCAGTTTTCAGCTGACCTCATTTCAGTGGGCTAAATAAAATAAGTGTAATTGGTGGTTTAAGAACTATTTCAGAATTTCCGCTGGGCCTGTATGTATTTACTTCTCTAAGCTCTCCTACGTAGCCTATAGATGTGCATAGGTTTCAGGGAAAAACAGTAATTCTTCTCCCATGTGGAAGACATTAAACAGTGTCTGTTTCTGCTGCTTGTTTTGCATTCTTGTGCCATCATTTATTATTTCTAAAAGTAAACATATGTGAATTCTACATAAACAATAAAGCTATGGGATTTTCTTCTAATTTCTCTGTAGAGAGTAGAAATACGGTCATGACTATGTCCTGAGAATGTGTGGATTGCCAAAAAGCACAGTAGATACTTTTCAGAGAAAAACAGTGCATGTCAAGTGTCTGATGAGTCATAAAACCTCAGGTTAGTGTAAGCAGATGTTGGTTACAGCTCACATTGATGGGAAGTACATAATCACCACCCCAATAGCCACCCACTGTCCATTTCTGGTCCAAGAACTTCCCCAAAAGTGTGGTTTCAATTTTATGAAAAGCCTTTGAAATTTGGCACAGTTTTCCAAAGTATGTAGGAAAAAAAAGTCTGCCAGAGGTTTGGCCTCCAACTGTGAAAACAGACACTGCCTTTTCAAACTCCTCTCCTAGATCTGCTGACCAACACCCAGAAGAGTGAATTTACATTCTCTTAGAATACGACAGGAAAATGAAGGTCTGTATGCTCCTAAATTCAACTTTTGGTAGCATTTACATCCTTTGTTTTAAACTGTCAGCTGTTGCACAAGGCCAGGCTCTGATGTGAAAATATTTGCTTTAAAGAAGAAGGAAAGGGAAGTCTTTTCGTATGTACTGCAGGGACGTTTTTGCTTGTTGCTTGAACGGATTACAGCAGTTAGAGAGTAGGAGGATTTAATTATTTGCCAGCCATGGAAGCAGACTTCAGGCAATATTAAAAATGTAATTATTGTTTGTTTCTGTTCTGCAGACCCGGCTAAAAATCATATTTGGCGTGGTTATATGCCTTTTGCTTTCCTTATTACTTATGTGTATTATACTGCTTCCATCAAGAGGTAAGGTATTTCTAATCTAATGTAGTGTAAAACACAGTATCTTTGGCTATTGTGACTTCTAAAGTTGACGAAAGTTTGTCAAATCATCTTTAGGATCGTCCTGTCAGAATTGTTATGGCTTTATTACTTTACAGAAATGTACTGACAGCTGAAATATCCTGAAGGTAGAATTGAAATACCAGCAGATGTTGAGACAAGGAACTCCTTGAAGTGAAAAGCACCTGAATTAACTTTATTGCGCATGATATATATTGTTCTTAGTCACGGCTGCAAAAATAACTCTCAGATCTTCTCATATTATTTTTCTGTGTTAGGGGTCAGGAGACTTTCCCAAACTGTTAGTAATTTTCTTTAGCTTGGTGAATTTGCTTTTTGTTTTAAATGGTTGTGTAATAATTACAGAAGTTCTGTATCCAATTACAAGTTAAACTTTTTTTGGTAGATGGGGTATGATGAATTATTTTTGAATGTATTCAAGATTGCATTTGAAAATTAAAGTCAGCATTGTAGAAAATAGAGATGGATAGTTTGCTCTAGTATTATTATGCCAGTTATAGGTAAATCAACCCAGTGTGGTCTGCTGAGTCCTTTGGTGAAGCTTGAAATGAGTTTTGAAGTTTTGAACATGAATGACACTGGTTATTGTTTTCTATGAGAAGTGTAATAAGGGCAATACAAGTATTTACATGACCCTATCACTATAGCAGATTACTTGAATGCCTCTAAAATAATTAAAATATTAGTAAAAGGCTTGTATTCCAGTAACAGTATCTATTTTAAGGATGTTTTTTCTATCATTATTCTTTTTTCATGTGTGGGCAGGGGGACTAAGATGGAGAAAACAGTTTTGTATTTACAACTAAATGTTATAAAATCAGCCATCTGCTTAAGTCTTGTGAAAGTTAAGTCCTACAGTTAATATGCAGGTTTTGTGAAAGCTGAAATCTCTTTCATATCTGATATTTCTGTGAATAATGTTTATCATGGGTTGTTGAGAGAAGGGTTGAAGGTTTCTGAAGCAGTTAGGGATGATTCTGTTGTGCAGCATTTGAATATGAGGATAGATTATATCAATTATATGCATATATATTATGCAGTGCTGGAAAAAGATACCACCTCAGAGTGACAGGTTTGACTTTGACTGTCAATAGTGGGGTGCCAGATTCTTTGTCTAGCTAAGCATGGTCAGATCTGAGCTTTCACTACAAGGTAAATGCGTAGTATCAAGTCAGACTTACTCCCATCAAATCTGCATTTTATGACAGAGAAGGCACAATATTTTTATGAGATGTAAATAAAAAAATAGTACTGAGGAAACAAAGAGGTTGGAGACCAAGGATCACTTTGGCAGCTTGAAGAAGTTGATAAAGATGATGGGAAAGAGTGAATGTGTTTTTTCCTCTCTCAGGTTGTCACATGCAGCTCACTGGCCTCTTTGGTACCTGAGCAATTATGGAGAACTCTTGTAATCTCTCTCGTTTCTTGCAATGTGACTCAATAACCAGTCATCCCAAACATCATATTCAGATCCAGCAGGATGATAAAGAAATAATTTTATTAAAAGGATGCTTTTGGAGGAGCATTTTAGACAATTGTGGAACACACAGTTATATCCAACACACAATTGTGTCGGATGTGTCAGATTATGGCTTCTCATTCTCAGGTGGAACTGCAAGTGCTGCAGTTACCTTTTTGAACTCCTTAACCTTTTTAAGGTTATTGAATTCTTAGTGGTCTACTAGTCAGTTGTAAATAGAAGAAATATAAATTAATTTTGTGGTTACAAATTTTGCAAGCTGAAGACAGACAGGAAATGGCTACACAGATGGAATGTTGTTTGTACATTCCAGCTTTACCACTGCTTAGCTGAAAGGACGTGGCAATCTAGAAAGACAATTAATTGCATATGAGAAATGTATAGACACAGACCAAATAAATTTCTGCTTAAGAAATCTACAAAGAAAAATGTCATTTTTAATTGTGGAAGAACTGGAAGGAGCATTTAGTTCTGGTTTTGTCTGCTAAGTTTCTAGTCATTTCACATTCTTCAGACTTCTCAAAATGTGACAGGTGGTTTTGATTTACACATGCAAGTGTGTAAAAATGTCAGAAATTTCCAAAAGTTACACTGGAAAATAATTTTTTGGAGAGGATATTAAGAGGGAAATACCTGCAGTTATTAGGCAGTTTCTGTGGGGCTCAGAAGAAGAAGGTGGGCAGTCTCAGTGTAGCAAACTGCATCCATGCCTAAGAAATTACTGACCATGCTTTGACACATCTTTGAGTTAGGAATGTGTGGTGGCATTTAGCTGACAGTGCTAACCAGCTATGATACTGCAACTCCAAACAGTTCAGAGAGGTGCTTTTCACTTGCACACTGGTGTATCTAGTCCTGTTCTTCTGTAGCATAAACAAGAAAGAAAATACCTATCTGCAGTTGAAAAGCAATAGCGAAACCACAGGCAGAGTTACAATTAACTGTATGTATTGTTTAGGCTCCAAGTTAATCTCTTCTGCTATTTTTAATGAATGTCCAAAGTTGTGTCTCTCGAAGTTTCTGTTCCCTCTGTACACTTGGCCTAGGCCTGAGGCCAGTCCCTGTTTTTCTGATGTCACAGGTGAGGTCATAGGGCTTACTGCTCAGCTGGGAAGTAGTGAGCAGCCAGTTTCTTAGGAAGAGGTAGTGTTCTCTGCAACACCTCAGCCAAATCCAAAAGTGGAAAAGCAGGTTCAGTTGATGTGAGTTGATGCTGAGTGTGACCAAAGCTCTGGAGCAGGGTCAGGAGTGTTGGAGATAACTTCTGATGCTGAACTGAGTTTCGGATTTCCTCATGTTGGAGGAGCTTGTGCTTCAGCTATTCGCTATCAGCCCACAGAGATGAGAACGGACATTCTAGTCCAGAAGCAGACAATAATACCATGCTAACCAGTTTTCCTTTGGGATGTCCTCTACTGGATGTTTACCAGTGGATGCTAAATAAAATACATATAAAAATACATACATCTATATGTGTATATATATGTAATTGCATATATAAAAAATACCATATACAGAAGCAACAATACTTTCTGATTATTATGTATGCTTACTTTAATTTGGCAGGATTAGACATAATTTATAAGGATGCACATTAGAACATGTTGTAGAATAAGCCAGGAGCCTTTGAAATATAAAGGGTGGTGTTGGTTTACCCACATCCAGTCTTTGAAATTGAATAATTGTGGTAATACGAACAATTTCACAGGGATGGAGTGATGTGCATAAAGTTAATCTGAGTTTAATATAACTGAAAGTTTTGCTTCCTGTGTTTTATTGGGCTCTCCCATGACAGTGAACTGAAAGGTAAGGGAGAGGGTATCTGCATAAAGCCAGTGACAATTATTAGATGTTTACAGACTTTTATCACCACAATTATACATGCAAGTCCAATACACTCAAATGCATGAGTGAATAATTATGATCATTGAATATGTAAAGCAAGTTACACTGTGAAGCAAAATAACCAATTCAGTGCAGAGAGAAATGCAGGACTGCACTCTGTAAATATGTGGAAATGGACCGCAAAGGATTAAAACTGAGACAGCAGGATGGGGAAGGGAAGTGAGCAAAGCTGAAATTTGGTAAGCTTTCATTTCTGTGGTTGGCTCTGCTATTTGCTTCCTTTTCATCCCTGGGCATCTTTTTTCATCTTTATTATTTCATAGAGAAACAAACCACAATGAAAGAATTTGCCAAGCCTACCAACAGCCATCCAAATCAATTTCTCTAGAGTGCTGCAGATATGTAAAGTACTTTTCATGTCCGTGTCTGGTTTGTGAGCAGAGATTTCAGATACTGTTATTGAACAAGTCTTTAGTTCCAGAAGAAAGAATCAGCAACAATTGTGGGAAACTATTGAAGATGCTGCTGCTATCTTCCGTTACCTAAAAACAAGCATTCAAAATGATAAGTACTCAAGTGAGAAATAGTTGTGTTCAAGTTTTTAGCAGTACAGAGGTAGAAGTTGAGGTCTTAGTGGGCACATTTTGAAAATCATTAGTAAACATAATAAATCCTCACAGAATATTAAGTATGTAAGAGTGAGATGGCTAGCAGAGGGAAGGTTTAAATTAGAGCTGTGAAAATTAGAACAGTGATGAGAAATTTGTGTTACTTCTTGTCTCTTGAGATAAGAGAAGGAACCAGGTAATTTTAACAGATTCAGGTATCAAAAAGATCTGCAAATTTTAAGCTTTCTGTACAAACAACCTTGGAAATAGATCTTGACAGGAGATTTCTTTTGTTAATAGGCTTATTCACTTAGAGAATTTTAGCTGAGAGATTATGATAAGTAATCATCACTCAACATAACTAGAAATGGTTTCTTTGGAATTATCTTCTATGTTTATCGTTAGTGTATCAGAGATCTCTAATATGCAGTCATAGTATTAGCAAGAAGAGTTAACTTCTTATTGACCTTCTTGGGATATTTTCTGGACTATTGCTAGCTCCGAGTTTATACAGACAGCTTTTTGCCTCTGGATTGGCATTCAGTTTTATTCCTTGTGACAGCTTTCTTCTGCATTAGTGCAGACAATTCTTGTGTCAACAGTCAACCTGACGTGTGTATTCTACAGTAAGTAATAGTCACTTAGCAGAAGAAAATATATATTATCATTACAAAGTACCATAGAAGGCGATATGAAGAAACATTTCTCAGGAAGTCAGTGTGATCTTAACAGAGAGGACAACTGTAATGAGCAAGTGATGGAGCATGACATGAAACCTGAGAGCGAGGAGTCATCTTGATTATCTGACTGTCATCTGAGAGCTCTGAAGGAACAAAGAGGGGAAGTGGCAGAGATCTGCTAAACTGCAGTGTGACATCTCTACTACCTCTGAAAACCCTAGCAGAAGTCTCTTTGATTTTAAAGGAGAAAGCATAGCATCCAGAATGCCTAGACCTGAAGGCTGCCATTATTATGCTGTTGAACTTTAAAAACTGGCCTTTATCAGAAAAGTTCATACGTCTTCTGAGGATTAAATATTTTGATTGCTCTCACTCGTGTGAACTGCATAGGTTCTACACAGGAACTGCACAGCATAATCCTCTTCTCATCCAGTTGATTGTCCTTGAATTTTCTTTTAAAATCTGCCCTAGCTTAAGTTGTTTAGCTTTGGGAAAAAATGTAGCCAGACAAGAGCCACAAAACCAGCCTTCACTTCTTGCATTATTTTAATACAGTTATCTGACCTGCTTAGAAATCAAATATTTGAGTATCTGTCTTCTTTCCAGAATCATTGTCAACTTTCTTTTGCAGCATTAAATAAAAAGTTCAAGTTTGAGTTCACTCATTCATTATTTTTCAGCATTATTTTCACCTGCATTCCTTCATCGATGTTTTTCATGGGACTGCTAAGAAATATATTTGGATGGAAATTATTTTGCAAGCCTTATATCCATCTTCTAACAATGGTTAATGAGGCATGTATGAAATTTGGAAGTAAGGGTTCGTAAGCACATCCTGTTGTTTGACTATTTGCTGAACATATGAAGGTCGTGATTAAAATAGTTGTCTCTACAAGTTCATGAAACCCATGCTTCAATAAAAGAAAATAAAACCACAAAATAACCTTTAATTTGTCATTTGTGTGAAAAAGGCTTATTTAGACTCACAGGGTCTTCCGGTAAATGTGTCTGAGTGAATAAATGGTTGAAATAAATTAATTTGTCTAGTTAATTTTGTATTCCCAAAGATGAGTCTTTCAGAGGCTAAAGGACTTCATCAGAACAGTAACAGAGAACTTTCCTTTCTGCTGCACCTACTCTTTGCATATCTCCAGGACTATGGTATCCTCACCGTTCCATGGCACTAAATAAAGAAAAAAGAAAATACTGGACTAGTAATTTTTTTTCCACTTTTCATAAACAGAAACTTTTTGTCTTATTCTTAGTTGTCAACACAGATGATGGTCCCAGAGCTCTTACACTGGAGGATTATTTGAATGGAAACTTCCAATACAAAACATTTTTTCCATATTGGGTGTCAGGTGAGTAAAACCTTTTCTCAAACACAGATAAGCCTTTCTAATATGTATTTCCAGACTGACTTACACAGACTGAGAAATGTATTTTCCTTCCAGCTTTACTTTGAATGAATGCTAACTATGAAATTAAACAACGTGTTAGTCAAAACTTATGGTTGAAATTTACTATTCTGTCATTCATTCTAGAAAATCCAGGTATTTGATGTTTCAACAGACATGTCTGAGTCAAGTATAAGCTATAATTTTACAGAGGCCTTCAGTGCTTTATTTCTTTTACTGTCATATTCATTGCAGCAAGTGAAAGAAATTTGTCAATGTGTCAGTCATTCCTTAAGCACTCTCCTTTTCATGCTTTTCATGGCACTTTTTCACTTACCACTTGTAATAATTGAGGTAGTCTGTTTTACAGGCCCTGTTCTTTGTTTTCAGTAGTACCTGGCTCTGCAATGAGGCCAGCTGTTCTTATCTCATTTAAGGAAGTGCTGACACTGCTGAAATTCCTGAGTTACAGGATATTGCAGATAAAGTTGAATTTCTAAGTTCCTTAAGGTAGAGACATGAAGTTAATTGCTGCTGATATAAATGTGTCTGTGTGTGGCTGAAGTACTGCTCTTGTTATCACTGAATTGCACAGCCCGGGAAGGCTGGAGCTGGCCTGGATTACATTCTAGCACACATACTACTTACCACTCCCATCTCTGTGCTGCCTCAAGCACTGTTCTCTGCCAGTGGCAAGAAGCATAGTGCCCATTCACATAGCGTCTCACCAAGCTAGTTTTAGCCCACAGTTTTAGAACTGAAGTAAAGCCTTAATACAGCATTGCTTGCAGCAGTTCAAATTTTACAATTAATAGTTTGGAGTATGTTGGTATCACTCATATGATTTTAAAATTAGGTCACTGTTTGTAAGAATTGTCTGAATGTCTGAAGGACGTAGGCAGCATATCACCTAAACATAATATTCTTCTTCCCTCTTTATAGCTTTCTCTATTAGACTTATCTTTCCTTTTAACAGTCACAAAACTCACACAAAAGTTGTGCCATAGATTCCATAGATAGTCATGCCTACAGCATTCCATATGTCTACTTCTCTTCTGAAACAAGGAGTTTAAATTGTATATCTCATCCTAAGGGTGATTTTGAACACAAATACTGTTACACAAATCACACAAAGGTGCTCAGAAGATCCAAGGGTGATCTAATTTCCTAAAAATGAACATCTTCACAAAGTTTCGGGCTGCTTTTTAACTTTTAGTCTTGTTTTCTAGATACACCAAATATATAATTCTTTCTCTCTGTTTATAGCAGTGAAAACTATATAACTATCTGAAACCATAAATCTGATCTTCATTCTCTGCCAAACGGTGGCTAAGATCTTGAGCACTGGTAGGGTTAAATTCCATTTTCAATGAAGGCCACTCACCCTGACTTTGTAGGACTTGTGTAAGCAAGGGCAGAGTCATGCAGTGTCAGTTGCATGGTAGTGCTGTTATCTGCAGAATATACAAATGAGAATGTTCTGGTAAAATGATAAGCAAAGATCTTTTTCTTTAAAACATTTACATTTTGATACTGACTTTCTAATGGGTCTGTCACTGGCATTTTTGATCAGACATTGATGAGAACAAAATCTGGCATTTACTTGTAAAGTTAATAGTTGCTCCTCTGTGCAGTGCATAATCCGGAGAATGTACTCAAGAGCCCTGAAGACAGTTTCTTAATAACTCTGTACCTCAGAATCATTAGAAAAGAAACATTTTGTATGTAGATGCCAAAAGATATTTGCTTAAAACCTATTCTTTGAAAGAGATGTGAATTTGTTGATAAACGGATTTGTTATGTATTATCTTCTGTGAAGGTAACAGACATTTTATCTTGTTTTTAAAGACAATGAATATCTTCATCAGTCTGCAGAAGATGATATTATTCTTTACAATGTCGAAATTAATTACGCAACCACCATCATGACAAACAGCACAATGGTACGTACCTTTTTAAATAATAAAAACACAGAAAAGTGCAGTTGTATTTCAAGTCCCAGTTTAAAAGTGAGTGAGACTAAAATCTAATCTACTTCTTAATTTTTCAGAAGCAAGTTAATGCTTCAAATTATGTGATGTCATCAGACCAATATTTCATAGCTCTGGAAAGCAATTATTCAAAGGTAGTTATTTTAATATACCTCTTAATGAAATATTTAATTTTATTTAGTATTTTATTGATTGTGTTTACCATAGATAAATGTTTCTTGGTGCTTTCTTGAGAAAGCTGCTGTGAAGAGGCAGCTGATTATTTGTAATTAGATTATCTTTTTCAAGGCTAATAATATTTTCTTGCTTAATTTATGCAGCTGTGGAGATACTCTTATACAGCATCATACCACATTTATGATCTCATAAATGGGTAAGGCCTGATATTTCTTGCAGAGAGCTGTAGTGAATACACTGTAGTGATGTGCTTGCAAGCATTAACTCCAAAACTGTAGTAATGTGACTACCAACTTGATTTGCTTTTGCCTAAACCTGTCAGGCTACTTGTTTGCTTGAGAAAAAAAAATGTTCTCTAAGAAAATGATACATTCTTTTCATCTGGATAGATTTGTATTTCATGCCCTAAAACTTTCATGGTTCAGGATTCTCTTTTTTTTCACTTTTTGCATGATGTTCATCCACCCTGTCTTGGCTGCTTGAGTCTGCTTCAGTCTCACATCTGATGCCTCCATGCCCTCCTGCTAATTCATTCTTTTTATCAGTGGTCTAATCTTTAGCATTCCTAAAACTCTTGCATATCCTTTAGGGCTCTAATGATTTTGTAACAGTCCATCCTGCATTCCTCAGAAGTTTACAGCTTCTCCCATGGCATTTGGTCTCTTTCCCAAGGTTGCCCAAACCACCTCCCTTTCCACCCAAATCCAAAGGAGGCCATCTTCCTCTGCAGTCACCTTTTTATGCTGTAAGTAGCAGTGTGACTAAATGCTTCTTAGTTCTGAGCAAGAGGGGCTGCACTGAGCTGAGCCATTCTTGGGAAACTGTTGGCTCAAGGTGACAGGAAAAACACTAAAGTGAGTACACTAAAGTGTACTAAAGTGCACACTGCACACTAAAGTGAGTAGAGAGGTTCTCCGTGTGAGTTACGATCCTTAGCAAGCACTGGACGTGCTGCTGTTGCTCTTGCCTCAGCGTGCTGTATGCTGAGTTCACATTTCCCAATAACCTGCTGAGACTGTAATGCAGACTGCAGCTACAGCAAATGACTGTAGGTGCTTGTGCAGCATTTGGAAAGAGATAAGGCTGTCTCCTTAGGCTGTTGAATAGGTTTTCAAAGGAGTAAGTTTAAGCCTTTGCCAGCACTGGTGCACATCATCGTGTTAACTGCATGTCTCTGCCTGCCTTAATTGTGCATTGCTCGAGAAACAATAAGCAGTTAGAAAATAACTTTGTGACTTTTTTATTAATGTACAGTATAATGATCCATTTGCACTGTGTGCACAAAGCCATCTCAACTTCTTTCCTTTTTTTAGTGGTTTTGTAACAGAAAATCAGCTTCCACATAAAATTCAGTATATATCCTGGTCACCCGTTGGACACAAATTGGTTAGTAAAGATAATTAAGTGCTAGAATGGATTTGTTTTGTGTGGCTAAAAGACATTTATCTGCCTTTGATTTTTAGTTTATTAAGCCATATATTTGCTAGGCCTGTGTTTATTAATCTTGGTTATGAGAAAGAATGACAAAAAAAACTTGTTCAGATTTTACTGTCTGTGTCTCAGTAGAAGAATAATCCATGTTCTCAGGTACATTATGTGTTTCAGTTTGCGCACCAGTCTCTCTCCAGAATTGACCAACATAATTTTATATAAGATTAAATGCAGTTTCAAGGCCTGAAAACCAGTTGCTTTCCCTTTGACACTGTGTAACACATGAATTTAAAATGGAGATTTACAGATGCAGTATTTAAAATCTGTTTTAAATTTTTTACTGAACATAGAATTTGGCCTGTAATGTATAATTTATTTACTGAGAAACCAACTCTTGCAGAATTTACAAGGGCTATTCATATACCATTTATTTCCCATTTTGTCTTGCTAGTGTAATGTAGGAGTATTGACTAAAGAAAGTCTTGCTCTAATCCTGTTAATTGCCTGTACTCTTAAAAAAAAACTTTCTTGTCTTTAGGTATATGTATATCAGAATAATATCTATTTGAAACAAAGTCCAAGAGAGGCACCAATTAAAATAACTAGTGATGGAAAACAGAATGAAATATTTAATGGGATTCCTGACTGGGTTTATGAAGGTAAGTAAATCTTGAAGGGCAACAACCAACAGGATAAATGCTTTGTTTAAAATACCTGGTTCTGGTTTTCACAATTCATTCTAAAATATCTGCAATGAGACTTTTTTTTAAGCCCTAAGGATTACTTCATTTCCATATTTTATTTGCTGTACAATGTATGAATTTTGTATTCATAGCACGTATCCGAAATCCTGAGTCTTTGTTACTGAAACTTTATTAGAACTCTACAAAGTTGTCTTCCTTCTGATGCAAAGGCAGAGGCTGGGAATTAAACTTTAGAGGATGTTTTAATTTCAGTGAAAATTTGGCACTTCAATGCCTCCAAAAAGAATTTTAAAAAACCAAACAAATGCACACAGGAAAATCCCAAGTGAGTTAAGTGGGATCTGTGTACATGTTTTGAGATGTTTGATGTTATTTATTTAGTATAACTGTCTTTACGTGTCTCGGTTGCTGAGTAGAATGCCAAAATAGATTGGAAGATAGATTACAGTTATAAACTTTTTTTTCCTCAGAGGAAATGCTAGCAACAAAATATGCACTGTGGTGGTCTCCAAGTGGAAGATATTTAGCATATGTACAATTTAATGATTCTGACATACCAGTTATTGAATATTCATATTTTGGTGAGGATCAGTATCCTAGAAAAATAACTATCCCATACCCAAAGGTATGTTTTATCATTCTTTTGACTTCCTCTCTGTTGAGAAATTAGTTATGACAATGAGAAAATTACCTGTACTTAATTTCTTAAGTTAAATCACATGCTTAAATCCATTGTGACTTAAATGAAAGTAAAAAAGCTTGGTCTAAGTTCTGAAAATCTGTAGGTACGCTCAAAATTTTAAATATAATATCAGTGAAATGAATGGAATTATTCACATAAGTATAAAGTATGTGCAAAAGTGCATTCTTGCATTGTCAAGCCTTACTTTTTTTCAATTCAGTTTACTTATTCTGATGTGTAAACTATGCAGTTGATATTTTTCATTATAGTAAATAAATTATGAGACTAAATTATTTTTTATTTTTAAAAATAAAGGCTATGGCAGCTTCGGGTTATTTTTTCCACACTTCATAGTGCTTTTTGATCTCAAGGAGCTTTGGATTTTAATTGCTTTCAAGTGCCAGATCTAAGGCAAGAAGGTTTTGGGTTGGCATTTCTTCAGCATATATTAGAGAGCTCTCCTGACTCTTATCATGTTCATATGATTGCAAGGGATCATATTAATGTATCTTAAGAATTTGCTCACCTGTCAGCTGGGTCACTGTTCTAAAGTAAAACTGGATGGTTTAGACCACACATGGAAAAGAATTAAACAACTGATAATGTATGCAGTGAAGAAGCAACCATGAAATCAGTTTAAGCAACCATTTCCCTGCTGGGATGTCAAACAGCACTTGCACTGATGTGATTAAACTGGAGTTTTATGCCAAAGTCAGTGTAATGTGTGCTGCAAAGATCCACACTGCAAACAGAACAATGGTTCCCATCTAGCACGTTTTCTGTAGAGAAAGGCACTAAACTTGACTGTTTAAAAGGTTTTCTTCTTTATATATTAAATGATACAAAATTAAGTATGTACTACTGCTGCAGTGTCACTCTGAGATCTTATAAGACCATTTGCTTTATTAACACTCAACTGAATTCATTTTTTGTAACCTGTCTATTTTCCTGCAAAAAGTGCTTTGATTTTTCTCTATCTGAATTATTCAGAGACTGGTTTTACCAACCTAATACATTTTCTTTGAAGGCTGGAGCTAAAAATCCAACTGTTAAAGTGTTTGTTGTAGACACTATTTACTCTGAAGCGTTTGGTCCTAAGGAGGTGCCAGTTCCTGCAATCATAGCATCCAGGTAGTGTGCCCTCAAATATGTCTTTTCTTGTTTAAAAAAGGTTTTGTCTATTTGTTTTAAATGCTTGGACCTCTGATTTGTACTGTTTCTAAAAGTGTACTGCCATATTAAACTCCTAGAAGGATCAGAAACTAACTAGAAATACTGTATTTTGATTTTGGCTGTCCATATGATACGTTATTATAAAAGACAAAAAGTACCCTAAAACAGTGGATGCTTTGCTGTTGCTTTTCAGAGAGCAGTGTGGGGGATGCAATCTGTAGCAATGTTTCTATACTCCTGTTGTTTAATAACAACCATTTCTTTCTTTTTTTCTTTTGTATTTTAGTGATCACTATTTTACTTGGCTTACTTGGGTAACAGATACTCGAATCTGTGTGCAATGGCTGAAGAGAATACAGAACTTTTCAGTCTTAGCTATTTGTGACTTCAAAGAACATTCAAATACTTGGGACTGTCCAGAGGTAATGAAGTTGGAAATATAAATCTAAAATTACTGAAATTAGAATTTGTTAATCCCTGCCATAATTTTATTTTTCAGTGTTTTATCGCAATGATCTTTTGCTAGTAGTGATACCTTTTTCAGTATTTTAATTGCTGGAAGAGGAGTGAAAAGTATTAATTACTCCAAGAAATAAAATCACCCATTTTTTTCTTTGTGAAGCTTAAAAAAGAACCAAAATAACAACAACAAAAAAAAATATTAAAACCAGAAGAATGCTATTGAGAAGCTTTCAGGAATGTTGTTTATTTCCTTCTTGTGTTAGCATCTTCAAAAGTGGAACCATATAGGATCTGTATGTTTTTTAAAAGAAAATCTTATTATGTCATGTTGCAATTCCATACTATGTCTGACTAAATCATGTCCTTTTAGATTGATGTTAGATTAGTTGAAAGAACATGCACATTAATAGTAAGGCAGGTTTTCAGGAGGAGGAAATTGTTCTGTTTTATCAAATCATACAGTTCTAGACAGTAGGCAAGTTTTCAGAAACTGATCTGAAAAGAAAACTTCAGGCTACTTGCAACAGTAACTGTACATTTTGTTTCAATATGTCATGCTATGATTTAGTCAGTTTGGAGAGAAGACTGTGCTCTGCTGAGCAGAACAGAGCTTTGTAAAGCTTGAAGAGTGTTCATGCAGATAAATTCATATAGATCCCGAAGGAAAGGCAACCATGAATTTCAGTAACTCTGGTACAGAAATCTCATTTGTTGTCTTCAGGTATTGATGCTTTTGGCATTGATGCTTTTGGCTTGTCTTGTTCTTATGGTTCATGGTACAGAACATCTATTAAAACTAACATTAGATGAAATCTTGAACTAATGGGAAATAAAAGGCAAGAATATTTATAAAAGCATTCAGTATAACTGATAAATTATAAATTCAGAGTTTATTGATACAGCCTTTTCAAGCTGTAAATAATTTTTGTTCGCCTGTAATATGACAATTATTGCAAATTTAAAGGGAATTTAAGGTCCTGTTATTCCAAGAACATTGTCATTGTAGCAGTTTTCCACAGAGAAATATTGTAATTTATTAGGAAAAAAACCGTATTTAATGCAGCATTTGATGCATTTCCTAGGTCATTGTTCCACTTTATAGGTACATTAACGCTGTATCTCTACCTTGCCTCCAAGTAACCTATATTTTAATAATAGTGTATTTTATTGGAAAGAAAAAAACATTTAAGGTTTCTCAGATTCTACCACAATCCACTGAAGTACTTTGACACAAGCTTAGCTTTTAGCACATGATCAGTTTTATTTACTTCAGTAGATCTGTTTATGTGTTTAAAATTAAGCATGTGCTTAATTGCTTTGCTGGAACCAGACCAGACCAGACCAATTAACATCTTTCAGGACTGTGTTCATGATCCTTGTTTAATTGCATTTCTCCATGGAACCTTATTTATGGAGTCACTACTGACGTTTCTATAATTCTATATTTATACAGTGATACAATGCTTTTATCACATTAAAGTTTGCACAAATGGCCAATCGAAGGAGTGTGAACAGATGGGAGTGCTGCATTAGCTCTATTTGCCATTAGAAAGTATATCTCTGAGCATTTCCTTTGGCAAAAATAGTTCTGTTGTTGAATTCAGATTACATTGAGTCTCTAATGTACAATAAATGTGCTATGTTTTATGTATTTGAAAATAATAACAAAATATCATCTACAAGATGTTCCTAAAGTGTAGATTCATCAGAAATGTTCTCTTGCTCATGTGAATAGACCACAGAAACCAAAATGAGCAGTGGAACTATACATGTGAGTAAAAGGTAGGCATGTCTTTGTGAAATTAGGACTACTCAAATGACAGAAGTTAAATATATCCCTAATGTACTATGTCATCAAGATCTGAGTCTTAATTTAAAGAAAGGAAAATAATGTTAGGATGCAGACATAAAACAATGCATCCCATTTTTATTATCTTAAAAAGAAATAAAAGCCATCTTTTGAGTTAATAGCTTGGTGGAGCCCTTGCAAAGTACTAAATAGTCTTCTAAGGGACAAGTACCTGCAACTTTTCCTCAAGTCACTTTGTGGGGATTAAATTAAAAGGGAGAACACATGATTTTAAATAGCAATGAGATTATGTTCAGGATAGGAAATACAAAGCATATTCCTTAGAAAGCAAAAGTAAAAAGTGTATTTCTTAGAAAGCAAATTTGTTACATTTATTTCAGACTGTGAGGAAATACTGTATTAAATGAACAGTATAAAGAAAAGTTTGCATGATAAAAAAAGAAATACATTAATTGAATGCAGAATTTTTAAATTTATCAGTAGAAACTTTACAAGCCAAAGATAAGTAAAAATGTAAAAGCACCTTTAGCTGCATCATTCATGCTCAGTATAAGTCTTTTTCAAAATAAACTCTAAGAACAAGGAGTTAAGATCTTCTAAATTTATATTCATAGTCTCAGCATGCTTAATAGTCATGTCATCCACTGCTCTAAATCAACATCACAGCTCTGAGATGAAAGAAAATATAAACCGGCTGAAAATCGAAACAAAATTTTTAATATTAATATTCCTGATATTATTTTCCTTGGATTTTTGCCATAAATAATGAGATTAGGTAGTTGTTCACTTGTGTTTTCAGTGAAAAAAATTCCATAATTGCTTTAAATTTTATTTAGGTCTGATGATAGCTGTCAAAAAAAAAATAGTTCAATTAATGTCATGACATTAATACAGCAATATTATTTAGTTAGACAACCTCCAGCTCCCTGAACCTTCATAGCAAGTGTTCTAAAATTCTCTTTTATGGGTGGCTACTGATTTATTTGAAGATTTTGAGTCTCCATGAACTCAATCTTCTTAAAGAGTGTACATCTGCTTTTGTTTTTCAGAATCAGCAGCACATAGAAGAGAGTCAAACAGGATGGGCAGGCGGAGTAGGTGTTCTTGTTGTACTCTATTTTAATTCATTTAAAAGCTACAGCTTCCTGCATCTTCCCATCAGTGTTTTGAAATATGAAGCACCCTTCTGAGTCATACAGCACTACTGCTTAGACTTATTGCACTGTAGGACTGAGACCTTTAATGCTGTGCTAGACGTAGTATCTGGCTACCTGCTTTCTAAAATTAAAAACCTATTTCTGTCCCGACCAACTGACTAGACAGGAAAGTAAATTGAGACAGAAATTAGTGAAGGGAGGAAAGTAATGAAAAGAGATAGACTTATAGTGCAATGTAATCCTTAAAAGCATCCTGGAGCCTAAGAATAGATGTAAAATTCCTCTGATGACACTAGGGCAAGATATAAGATGGGCTATCATAGTATCTTAAGAATAAAACCTGTCCATTCAGAACAGTTTTAGTGCCAGGTGCTGCACATCTTCAGCTAGGGGGGAACCTTCGAGGTACAATGGCCCCCTTAGAATGGCAGATGGTACTTCTCTGTAGTTACCTCTTAGCAAAAGAAGTTTTCTCTACCCAGTAACCCAAGACAACCATATCCCTTTGGAAACTTGCAGTAAAAACAAACCTGTGATGAAATTGTAGGAGCATGAGATCAGTATTTACAATCATATAGTCCAACAGTGAATATGTCCTGTTGCTTATGTTTACTTTCAGGCAGGGGAAGTTAACAGAATCAAGTATGTGGAACCTCACACTGACTGAATATCCTGCAGTGGACTTAACAATGAGCTTCAATTTTCAGTGCACCGTCCCTTAAGAGATGTTTTAATGTGAAGATCACATATTTACAAGGATTATTTATTTTACTTGATGCTTTTCTTCTTTTTTTACACTTCATTTGAGGTTCTGAGGATAGATTTTTATTAGAGCTAAACATGCACACATGGATAAATCCTGGCTGTGCCTTTATGGGATTTCAAGTATTAGGAATCACAGATACAGTCTCCAGGAGAACTTAACATGTGGTCACATGTCCTAGTTGAGCTTGAGTTAAAATTATTCAAAAGTTATACTCAGTCAGGAATGTTTGAATGTGCTGTTTGAAGTGCTTGCATGTCGTTCCTCTGTCTTCATGTTTAGAAAATAAAACTTAACTGTTGCAGCAGCTTGGACAGTCTTATGTCTTATCTACTGTTTTTCTTCCATTGTTTCAGTTCTTTGTTTCTGCACCATATTTTACATCAGACAGCAGTTCATACTACAAAATTTTTAGTGACAAAAATGGTTATAAGCATATTCATTACATCAATGGCTCTGTGGTAAGTCAAGCGAAGTGTTGTACATTGATCTACTTTCCTGAAATAATTCTACAATATTCAGTAACTTAAATGTCTCACTACACAGGAGAATGCAATCCAAGTTACAAGTGGAGAATGGGAGGCAATATACATTTTCAGAGTAACAAATGATGCAATGTAAGTGTCATGAAGAAAAAAGGTTGTGAGTGTTGTCAGTAAAAGCAACACAATCATTTGAACACTGTTTGTTAACTTGCCAGATTATAATTAGGTGTAATTTGGTTTTTATCTGAACGCATCCACAACAAATTTGTATGCTAAGGCACTGCATAGGTTTGTAAACATGGTTTACTTATGAAAGATTCTGCAAATTGCTCTCAATTTTCTATTTATTTTAATCAGCCATTTTAGAGAGACTTATTTTAAAACACTTAATTTAATCATCTGATTAACCCTCACACAATTTGCAGTAACTTAACTTTTTATGATCTCTCATTCAACTTACTGTATAGATAGAAACAGCTTACATAATTGGAGAGATTAGCTCATGAGAATTAAGATAGAACTCCTATTTATATGGCTTATGTGTCATCTAATCATAGTTTGAGTGAAGATTTATTAAGATGGAAGGTATATAAGCTTAACTACTCTTCCATAGCATGCAGAAATCTCAAAAAGTCTAAATCAACTTCCAAGATGTGTTTTCATCGTGATGCTTGTTCATAGGTCATCACTTTATGGATTATTTATTAACATATAATGAATTTACAGTTTCTATTCAAGCAATGAATTTGAAGGCTACCCAGGAAGAAGGAATATTTACAAGTAAGTGTTATCAACATTATCTTAGTGATAGTAGGTTAATAGAAGATGTCTGTGGATTTGTCAATAAAACAGTTTAGTTTCAAGATGTTTAATGTGTAATTTCACAAGCTATTTTAACTAAATCTTAACCTCAGATTATATCTGAAAATTGAGGAGAAATGACATCTAAAATTTAAATATACCCTTGGGGAAAAATTGATTAAAAGGCCAAGCATTTCTTTTTAAATTAACTGTTCTGAAAGTGCAGTGCCTGTGTTTAAGAATGTGAGACAGACACGTGTAAAGTTAATTGCAGCAAAATAACCATTGCTTTATTTCATTTTTCTTCTAGAATCAGTATTGGAAGTAAACCTATGAGAAAACAGTGCATTACTTGCAATTTAAGGAAAGAGAGATGCCAGTATTATACAGCAAGATTCAGTGAACGTTCTAAGTATTATGCCTTGATCTGTTATGGTATGTACAGCATGGGAGCAAACATATAGTCAAATTTATCAGCCCTGTAGTTAATACTGATTATCCCAAATGATTGTTGTATGAATCATAGAAATTTCACAATAACCAGGACAGATTTCCAGAAAGAGACTTTTCAAGTTCAAAAATTTTGTGAAGATGTTTTGGTAAATACAAATATTTTCTTTTTTTTTTTTTACTTTTTCAACAAAAAGCTTGGGATTTTGAAAATTAAAAACAAATTTGACATTTGTTAATGCCCTTCATGTCACTAAACAGATTTTAATCCAGTTCATGAGTGCCATGTTTTTTCTTGCAGCAGCCAGAGCAGGATTTAAAAAACAATTTACATGATGAAAGTTAGTTGTGAGAAACTACTTTACTGTGCTTCCCAATTGAAATTATTAAGACTTGTGTCAGCCATCAATTTTGGCTATTTAGCACCTGAGAACATTTTTAATAAATTATCTAAGAAAATTCAGTTCAAGATGTGTGATCATTGAAACCACTTGCAAGACCACAAGTATTAAATGGAATCTTAACTCTTTTGTAATAAGTTAGGTGATTTTAGTGATCTGAGGTTTCATCCACGGCTGTATTCAAAAAACAGTGGCATCACAATCTAAAAAAAAAAAAAGAGGAAAAGTACCCAATGTTTTCCTTTTGTGTACTTCTTATAAAGTTTACTGTTCTTCTGATTCTGCACTGACTGATCAGCTGAAAAGTTCCTTAGAACTTCTATTGTGCAGAGAACCAAATGTAGCAAATAACAACACCTTTCAATCATTCTTGCACAAAGTAGTCAGTAAGGTCGTCACCATATGAAAGGCACTCACCTTCACAAATACGATGTGACATGTTCTCAGAAGAATGTTTCACATTGTTAGTTCTGCATTCACCTTATGTAATCACATCTCAGGTATTAACTAGATGTCACTTCATCTCTAGGGAGGAAGCATTCGTAGATTTAAAGTTGCTTCTGTTATGTTTGCTAAGCAATGCCTGTATATATACAAGTCTTTGTGCACACAGTACCTTAAGTATTGCAGCAGGGACTAGTGAGTTATATAGCAGAGAAGATGCAGATTTGTGTGCCGACTTTGAGCTCTTTAGCTCCTGTCAGTTACCAATGTTAGTGTAATACACACTGCATCACCAAATTCCAGCTTCACACTGTAAACTGACTTTTTGTCATTCTTACAACAGGTCCCGGGATTCCCATTTCTACTCTTTTTGAGAACCGTGGTGATAGAGGTACTGCAAGTATCCTGCCTATTTCTGAGCAATTGCCATCCTCATTTACCTCTAATCCAGATCAAGGTCTTCTAATACAATATTTAGGATTGTGATCAAGAAGCCTTTCATTTTTTTCATATTAAAATAACTAGTGTCTTTCTAGATATGTTCATTAGTAAAATACAAACATGAATGAACAGACGATGCCTTTATCTCAGTTCCTGAGTCCAGCACTTTTATAGCATCCTTCTGTATTTCTTCTTAAACACTATAGATAAAATAAATATGGGCAGCTCTTTGTCTACCAAATTTTGAGTCGAACTTAGTAGAAAAAATTATTGTTGTTACCAGACTACTCTTTTTCACATTTGGATGAACACAAGACTTTCTTTTTCATGAGGCAACACTACCTTATACAAAAGACATCAGTGTACTATTTAGAGTTTACAGTTTGACCTATTGTGCTGTACTAATTAGAATTTGGATCAATGACTTGCTCTTCAGCCATCAGTAAAGATGTCAGAGAAGAGCAGAAGCTCTTTCAGATGATCAGTTCAAATAACTGCTTCAGACAAGGTGTAATTATTGATACAAGTGTGATCTCCAGCAAGAAATATTCAGAACCCTCATTCTTTAAGTAGCCTGTTAGTGAAGACTGTTTGCAACCCAGCCAAGCAGGAACTTTCTATCTATGAAAATATTAATTGTTCTGCAGTGAATCTTCTCTCTCTGTCCCTTGTTTCTTCCCTAAAATTCTTCTCCAACTTTAAGCCCTCAGTTCCTGAAATGTTATGAAAACTAGCATGGTCCTGTAAAAACTTCAGTGATTTAGCATTCCCTTCCTTCCCCAGTAATCAGAGGAAATAGACTGGTAGTTGTAATGGTCCTTACAGCTCAGCCTGCATCGATAACCCACTGTTAACTGAGTGTTGTCTGACCAAAAGACACACAAAAACATAAGGAAGACAAATGCCGCAATATTGTTAAATTAACTTAATCTATGGTGATTCATGTGGAAGTCAGTGAACTGCAACATAATATTATTTAGACTCCAGTAGTAGTTGGTACATCTTATTTTATAACCACTTAAAAATTTTTGCAAATGGAAAAGATAGGTTAACGTGTCTATTGCAATCATGGTATGGAAACACTGTGTTTTGGTATTTCTTTTGCAGACAGTTTAGATAGATTTAAAGGTTTAAATACAGTTCATGCATGGATTTTTTTTTTTTATTTAATCCATTGTTCTAGCTCTCTGTTTTTCCTGATTAACTGTTACCTTTTATTTAAAGGGCCCCTACTATCTTACCAAACTATGAATTGCATGAAATGCAACTAAGTGTGCAACTGCAGTTATGTGTTTCTTAACCTCTCTACAGGAGAGAACAGTTTCATGTAATGGATTTTCACCACTGGTTTCATCATGCCTCCCTCTGCTGTGCTGTTATTCTCAGGAATAAAAAAAAAAATTCAGGCTTCTCTTTGACTTCTTCATTACCTTTTTTGAATTAATTTTCCTTAAGTTACTTACTTTCTGGTGGAAAACTATTTTTAGTAAATCCATTTTCATTGCAGTTGGCAGCATTTTGAAACTATATCACCCATGAATTTTAGTAGGAGACAGTCAAACTGACATAGATCAGTTTGGAAGTTCCTTCCAGGATGCCTACAATTCAGTTGTGGTAATGGGGAAGTTTCAGGAGTTTTGAGGGGAAGGATGGAAAAGGGTTCAGCTGAGTTTGCATGAGCATCCAAAGGCAGAATGATCTTTCAGCCATAAAAAAACCCCACTTGAATCTGCAAAACTTGTCAAGAGTACTTTGAAAGAACAAATTCCAGTATTATATTTCTGGCATGTCCTAAGCACTACCTAACTCAATACATGCTGAGAGAAGAATATTTCTTATACTTTTTTTGAACATTTCCAGGAACAAGGAGGAAGGAAAGGTAAAGGAAAAAAGAAAAACCTCCTGCAGTTTTAAAAGGTTCTTTCATTCTTAAAGTGGAGCTAAAAGTCACAGATTTCCATTATGTACAATATTCTTCATCCATCACTACTCATGGAAAAACACATAAATAAACAAGACCCAATGGATTCCTAATATATAGTTCTGCAGGCTGGGCTGTAAATTAACTACATTTTAAATAGTAATTTTTTAAATTATGTAGCTGAAAATTTGGTCCAAAGCAAGTAAAACAATAAATGTTATTACTGTTTAGATTTAAAAAAAAAAAAAAAAAAAACAACAGAAAAGGCTGACTCAGTGAGCAGTACTGAGGACAGTTAGATGGTAAGCCTGATGTCTTTGTGTGGGAATGTACTGTACAGTGGTTAAGTGAAGCTTTGCCATAACCCCTTGAGAAACTGAATTTCCTGCATTACCCAGAAACAAGATATTCCCCAAGGACTTTGTGCTTAACCACACTGTCCAAGGGCCTCAGAGGTTAAACTGATCTTCATCTGATAAGCAAGAAAGCAGATACAGGAGGTACAGGACTGTGTTTTGCACGATGCCATGAATTTTGCAGTTCTACCTCCCACCATTTTACAAAACTGGGATGAGGGCTGTGCAGGAGAAAGCTGTTTCTTCGTAACATGCGGGACTCTAACACTCAGAGGCAACATGTGAAATGATTTGCATTGCAAAATGTACATCCTATAAAAATCTAACGAGTATTTGTGCACTGCAATACCAGTGCCTTTCTTTCATTTAGCTATGTGATCAAGCCCAATTAGAAGTGTCTGAGTGGATTTCATTACTCTGCTTGTAAAATTCACAGATTTCCTTTCTGTTCCAATAACACAAAGTAAAGGAGTCTTAATTACTGAAGAGAAATTAACAATAAATCAGTTAATAATTCAGGCATTTCTTTTACTTAGAGCTCAGAGTATTGGAAGACAATTGGGAATTGCAGTCTGCTTTGCAAGAGATCAGACTGCCAAAAGAAGAAATTAATAAGCTCGAAGTAGATGGTATAAGTAAGAAATACACATCTTTATTGTACTTTTTATTCCTGCCGTTTTAATATTTTGCCTTAATTTTTTTATAGTAAATATTGTCTTTCTGTAGAACAAAGTTGTTAGCCTGTCAGATTGGGAAGAAGAGGCCTGGTTCTGCCCTGTTCAGTAACAGCTAATTTGTCTATGCCTCAGGGTATCTCTCAGTAAAACAGTAGTTAAAATACATTTGCTTCACAATGCAAGTTTTAAAAAAATCTATAATACTATTGGTAAAGAGTTTAAATATTGTGTAAAAACAATTAAATATGTTGGTAATAAAATGTGAGATGTAAACTGCTGGTCGTGTGTTATGCATTATGTTGACTTGCATGCACTGTTCTTTTCAGTAGTGACTTTACCATGGTAATAAATCAGTGTACAGTTTCCAAAACTAATATCTGATAATCCTACAACAGTTATGCTTTTCTAGGCACCTGGGAAAACTGAGAACCTAGACTTTTGTGAAATAATAATTTAATGCATAGCTAAATTAAAGTAAATGTGGGTGCTTCATTTCTTCAAAGTTGTTCTTTAACAGCTCAATATAAACAGTTAATTGCATCAGTTCTGTGATTCATAGTTCATGCGTTGTGTACTATGTGCTGATTCATGTTCATATACTGATTCATGTTACACCAAACTCTGGATCATGCTTAGAGGAATCATTTCAACCATTAAGAATCTAATTTTAATTTGTCTTTTCCAGCTTTGTGGTACAAAATGCTTCTACCTCCACAGTTCGATAGATCCAAGAAGTACCCTCTGCTTGTTCAGGTGTATGTAACATTTCTTTTCTTTGAACACTGTTGTTTTGTTAGAACATACTTTTTCTAATTTAACAAAACCTGGGACATTTGCAACATTTTGTGAAGCAAGAGCAAAACTACTTAGTTCGGTTTTGTTTGCTATGGTTTTGTCAACATATTTCTAGAATAGAAATTCCAGCCAATGGAGATTGATAAGGATTTTAATGTTAATCTTAGCATGGTAAGGATTACTCTCTCAGAGAAAGAGAAAGGCTAAAATCATGTGGGCTACTCCATGTAGATCTTAGCTCTGTTGCTGCTTTTGTTTATCATGAGACAGTCTGAAAGTATCGATTTCAGCTCTGCTTATATGAAAATTACAAGACCCTGCCTCATTTTTTTTAAGAAGAAAGAAAACCTAAGCCATGTGGACTCTTTTTTTTAAGAGCATTTGACATAATTTATTACAGGCAGAAAAGGCAATAAAAATTGCAGTGGTGAAAAAAAAATCCCAAATATGCAGAAAGGAGAGCTGAGTGGGTATGATAAACTTTACATCATTTTTTATTAACCAGTAATGATCCAAAGGTCCAAGAATGCTATGTTTGAAGTTTAGAGTAGAAGAGTCCTGTCCTTGAGGTCAAATGTGTAATTAGCATTAGGCCATTCTCATGAGAAGTGTCTCTGTATTGCTCAGCTATGTGGGGTGTGTTCTGCCTGCAGCTCCAAGAGCACACAATATTCCCTACTGAAACAAGTAAGGTCTGGGAATAGCCAAAAAGTGCAGGGACCTGTATTTCTTTCTCTTGTATTCTTTGGCATTACTGACTGTATGTGGAAATCAAATGCAGAAAAGCACCAAAAAGTGCTGTTACAACTAAGGAATTTGGAGAGAACAAAGAATTGCATCTTTGAGGGATGGCTCTTCCAAGGATTCCCCTTAGGACAAGCAGCTGATACTGCATCTCTTAGTCTGAGCTGAAACTAATTATTTGCCTTAGGAATAAGACCTAAATGATTGAAATGGATTTTAGATAGCAAAATCTCATAAATACATGAAAATAGTAGTTGAACTGTTTGTCTACTGATCTCTCTAAACTACAGTCATGTAGTAAAATACATGTGGAGAAAATGTTAGAAATACTGATAGCTATAGTCCAGTGTCCAATAACCATTAAAAATTTGTAAGTATGAGTTCAAAATGTGTGAATTTTCATCCTCAGGTATGGAGGACCTTGCAGTCAGAATGTAAAGGAAACATTTAGCATTAGCTGGATAACCTATCTTGCAAGCAAAGAGGGAATTATTGTTGCTCTCGTGGATGGCAGAGGGACAGCTTATCAAGGTGACAAGATTTTGCATGCAGTATATCGAAGACTTGGAGTCTATGAAGTTGAGGACCAAATCTCAGCAGTGAAGTAAGTAGACTATCTCCCTGTGTAGCTGTTGTGTTTGCATAGCTAGAGGTAGTAATGCAAAAAATACTAAATTCTCAGCCCTTCTTCTGAAGAGCTGAGGTCTCCAGGATATAAAACAAAAACACTTGTAAAAGTAAAATATTTCTGTTTGCTTGATGTCAGTGAGGTTTTGTCTGGTATAATAAGTTCATATACCGCTAAGTCCACATTTGGACCTCACCACTTGCATTGTATAAGAGAATCGTCAGAGGCTTCAATCCTAAGCCTAAGGAGATGCAATTGTCAGTGGTGAGAGGTAAGCCAATCATCCATTTTTCTGAAGTTATTTCCTATAGGGCAAACCTGCCTCAATGACCATAGAGATTAGCCAGACATCCATAGTGATGTGCTTCACTGATCAGCTAAAGGTCAAATGAGAAGTTTGTAGGAAAACTGAACCTGACACAAACATTGTAGAGGTCAATTAGCCACAAACTTGCATTCTGTGCTGTTGTAGGATAGTTAAGAACAGCAGAAAGTACCTGCAGTCCGCTGAAAAGCGTTCCCCAACAGCTGCTCCTTTGCATTAAAACACTTAAAACTTTCCCAAGGGAAACCAATTCCCTATGCAGAGGTTTCCAGAGGGAGTGAAAGCTGAAGATTGTAAAGAAAGGTTGTCTGTTAATCTTACAGATGCAATAGCACTGCTAAAGTAAGCATTTGAAGAAGTGTTAGTTTGAACCCCACAGAGATGACTGCAAGGCAGGAATTTAGCCAACCTTTGGTGTGGAATTTGGCCCATCAGAGTACAGATAGATTTCCAGGTGCAACAGTAAATACCCTATTTCCTCCACACTCGACTGAGTGTCTTAGCTAGAAATTGGATGTAGCAACCAGGTTTTCACAGCTTTCTCTGCTTGTTTCATATCACTGCCTGTACTTGCAGGCAACTTACAAGTGTGTGTAAGGAGGATATCTGTTCCTTCCTCTTTCTGCTTTGTGATAATTCATTTCCTCCTCTATGTTATAAACACACCGTTGTCCTTTTCAGTGATAAATGAAACAGAATAGCTGTATATCATGTCAAGTTTTTCTATTATTCAATTATTTTATTTTGTATTCTGAAACTTTTAGGAGCAGTGACATACTTCAAAATATCACAAGAATGCTTCTATATTATTCTGAATTGTCACTCAGACATAAAATATCAGAGGGAACCTAAACTGATTCTGCGGTTGCAAAATCTGCTGAGACAGACCATGATAAAATGACCTCAGACTTCACACTTCCCAGTTTTCTGTCAGCACCTAGACTAAATTTTTATTCAGTTAAATGTAGTGCATTCCATATTCCTGATCTAACACGTGGTTTAAGATGCATGATTTTTAGAGAATTTCTGTGCTCTAGTGGGAAGTTCTTGGAGGGGCTTTTACTGTAGGTGGAGCCCCAGGGACTAAGTAATATAACAAAGCTGAATAATTTTTTGGCTTTTCTAACTCTGTCCCACCCAGATAGTCTCTCACATTTTGGGTGTTAAGTCACTTGGACTTGTCCTAGAAAATAAGGCTACTATATGTCCTGATGTGTATCTGAACCTATTCTGTTTACTTGTCACTCTCAAACCTTTGTGGTTTTTTGCCTCATCCTCTTTTCTTTGCTGTTGCTAATACATCTTAAGAAATACAGTCTCCACACTCTGATGCAGGATATTTGTAGGAGACCTAATATTTGTGATTCTCTTTGATGTGCTTGACTCCTGAGAGCCTAAGAAGTGTTGCACTTTTCATACATTTCAAGCTTATTTCCTACTTGGAGCATTAGTAGATGATTCCTTCAGTTTTATTTTTTATTAACGTAGCCATAAGAATTTTTTACTTTTCAAGCACATAAAAAAAACCCTGATTTCTCCAAGGAATCCCTAATCTCCTCAGAAGTGATACTGTTCCTCTTGAGAAATCGAAGTATTAACTCACTGTTACATCAATATGTTGAGCATCTTGCACGATAAAGTCTGAATGTCAATGGTAATGCAGCACCTTTGGCCTTAAAGCAATGAAAATGATCCTCATGCACTGGAACAAAAATTATTATGATGAAAGAACTGATACCAGTATTTTTTATTCTTTCAGGAAAAATTCTTCATTTTCCCTTTCAACACCTATTTATTGAATAATTGATGCTTTGTAGAAATCAGGCATGTTATGTTGATTGTCAGTTTGCTCAAATTGGTGGGGTATGTGGGAAAAAAGTGAAAGAAAAACTATTTTTTGCCACTTTGTTATTGTACTAGCAATTTTTTGTAAAAATGCATTTATTTCTGTGATTTTATTTTCCACAGGAAATTTATAGAAATGGGCTTTATTGATGAGAAACGAATAGCAATATGGGGCTGGGTAAGTGTTTGGAGTTTTTACATCTATCTTTAAATAATCCTGCCGTAGATTTTTTTTTAATTCTTCCTGGTTCTGTCTTAAATATGTATAAAATTTCTTCTGCCCATGTGTGATGGTATTACCAAAGGGGATGGCTCCTGCTGGTACTTAAACACATGCAATTGCAATAGTGCAAGCCCCCAGAAAGGAATCTTTGACAGCTCAAGCAGGAATTTTGAAGAGCTCATGTCTAATTGTTTGGACTTGAAGTTCAGAAAAACTGAGACATTTTGACTGGCTTTATTTTTAACTTAAGGACTTACTGGCCTCATGTCAAAATTCAAGTATTGTCCTTTCTGATCTGAGATTTAAATAGTGAGAAAAGTCCTATGACTATCTCTCATCAGCAAATGTGACCCTGCATCATCCTGAATCACTGTGTACTAGGCTGGCTTTCAATGGTCATCAGGGATGAATCTGGGTCTGAGGGGTTTACAACACTGACAGTTTCACCAAGAAGTGGAAAAATTGGACAGTATGAGAGTAATTCCAAATTATTAGCCCACCCGTTTTCCATCTTTGCCTCTTTCATGTATTTTGCTTTGTAATGCTCCCAGAACCTTTAATAGCCAGATGTATTGCCATCAGAAAGCACATGAGCAGAGTTGCTAAAATCTTTCTATGAAGCTTCTACCAACTAATATTGAAGTTACTTTGGTACAGTTACTACTGTAACACTGGAATAAAATTGGTACCATATGTTCAAATTAAGTGACACAGACATTTAGAAGTGAATAGTTCTAAAGTGACATTAGGTAACTTAAGGCCACAAGAAAATATTTTCATTTTTAAATCACATCATATTTTATTTCACCAGAGTGTTTCCAGAACCAACTAAGAGCTTGCACACATTGTATCCCAGTAGTGGATATAATATTAAAATTACTGCCACTACTGCCAAACTCATCAGTCTTTTCTTCCAATTTTTTTTCCAATTTATTATACCATTTCCTGGTTGGTAAGCTTTGAAAGGAGTTGAAAGGTGTTTCCTTATTTATAGTGTGCAGCTTGGCACTCGTGCATGAACTCATGCTTTTAGACTCACCAAACTCTTAAAGATGACAAAAGCTCTTAAATAACCACTAAAGCAATTTGGGTTGTGAACTCTATCTCTTGGCCTGTTACAGTGGATAGAATTATCTGCCCAGTCCTAATCCCTTTTTAGCCTTGTGGACTGATTTTTTGAAAGATCAAATGAGCAAATCAAGTGAGTTGGAAAAATTCTACGAATTACTGTTTCTATCAGTATATCCCTCACTATCATTTCAAGCTTGAATGTCAAAAGGAAGGATGGACTAACTTAACTTATGTACAAAAAAAAAGATTTAATAGTTCTGCTTATTTCCCTTAGTCTTTCATATGCTACTGAGGTAATCTTCAGAATTTTTCATGACACACCATATTTTTATCCCTTCCTCCATTCCAAAGTAAACAGAAACCCATTCTTTTGCAGAGACCTTATAGGAGTTTTTCCAACCTCAGTTCCACATCCTGTGGAGAGCCAAACCAAAGGCTTTTTATTTACATTATTTTCCTGTCTCAGCAACTAGCCCCACTCAGTTTCACAGATCCATTCTTATATCCAGGGTTACTTACTACTTTACCCTACTTACAGCCACGAACTTATTCTTCCTTTCTGGGTCCCATTTTGAGGAATCAGGCTAGAAAATATAAGCAGTGGCAGATAGTTGGGAGGAATTGCTCCATCCTGAAGTAGATGAGTATATTACTACTGATGATTGAGTTGGCTCAATATGGCAATCTTTAGCAAACGCTCAGTAGTTTGTTAAAGGAAGGAAAAGCCTATAACTCTTCTTGGAGGTGCGCCTTGAAAGGATGAGAGGCAGTGAAAACAAGTTGCCAGAAGGAAAGTTTCCTTTTCGTTTTGGGAAAAAAGATTTATGCCAATAGTGATCACTGTTGAAGCAGATTGAGTAGAGAGGATGTGTACTATGGATGTGACTCTGATCGGTATCATTTACATCTGAAGTTTGCCCTGTTTTGAGCTATAGGTTGCGTTAGATAACCGTGAAGGATGCTCTCAACATAAATCTCTCTGTTACAGTAAGTGGTAATAAAAGCAGTATCCTGTGATAAACATTGAAGAAGTAGCAGAAAAGAAATGATTCAATAAACTTTTCTAATCTCTCTCACAAGAAATTACATCAAATCCATTTGAAATCAAGAAATTAATTTCAAAAAAACCCCAACCTATTGTTACTTTGTCCTCCATGCATTCAAAGCAAATTAGTTAAATCGTAATTAATTTATATGAGTTTGATTCAGAAAACAGAATAATACTTCACCAGGAATTTTAAACTGTCTGTGATTTCTTCCTAGTCCTATGGTGGGTATGTAACTTCTTTGGCACTTGGATCTGGCAGTGGAGTATTTAAATGTGGAATGGCTGTGGCTCCTGTTTCCAGCTGGGAATATTACGGTATGGAAACTTGTCATAAATACTGACTTGGAAAGCAAGATGTAGCATTTAATGACTTCTTAAATTAAATCATTGCAGGAGATTGGCAATTTGAAACATAAAGACATTCAAATTACCTAGACTTAAAACTTTTAAGACCTTAAGTTTAATGTTTTTCTTGCTTAAAATAACTGACTGCAACTGGCAGTTTGGAACTGACTTTGTCACAAAGAAGGTATGCCTGGATACTTCCATATGCACTTCTGTAACAGTAAGTGTATAAAGCCCTCTCAATAAACTGCTATTAAGGAGTGATCTGCCTAAAAATCCTGTTAAAACATTATCACTGAATTCAGAAACAGCTGAACTGATTTATCTGCCAGTAACGGAATCACAGTACATTTCAACTTCTGACACCACAGATGACCTCTGTCAGGAATCAGTATTTCTGATAACTGCAAAGTTCTTTCCCAAAAGCAGTGGAAAAGAGAAGGACTATTGTGTTTGATATAATATTTTTTTCATTAAATACTTTTTCCTTTAAATGTTTCTCAGCCACACCTCCTATATTGTTGTGTTACAATACATATTTTATTTATGTTTATGGAATTAGGCTCCAAGCTGTTGAGAGGAAAGAGCTCTGGGGGTATATTCCCAAGGCCTTCCTGTGTGAATAAAGCAGCCACATACTCATACTTGCCGACCTGTTAAGCTTTTGGCATGGTGTAAAGGAACCTTAGTGTAAAAAAAAAATCATGGCATGAATGTTTTCAATGAGTAAAATGTAGCACTTTGAACACATTTACTTAGCATATGGTCGTTTTCTAAGAAGCTTTGGTTATGAGAACATTTTTTGGTTAAATGGGAAAGATTCCTTCCCTGACTGCTAGCACAGACATTCCTTGTATTTATGGTGTTTTGCAAACAAAGGGGAAAATATTTGTATGACACAGGAAGCATAGTCTTCATGTTCTCACTGGCATCAAGATTTTTTTAAGACATTTTTACTCATGATCAAAAAATTATTTCCAGAATGCAGGCATAAAGCACTGATTTTGCAAAAGTACCTTAATAAAAGATGGGTTATAAAAATTTGTCCCAGCATTACAATTCAAATGAAGTTTTTAAGTTGAAGCAGATTAGACCTACACCGCTGCAACCTTTATGTCAGCTGAATTTTCAGGAGGCAATTAAAGAATCTTGCTGAAAACACACTGTAAAATCCAAACACGCAAATGTACCTCCACTAAGGAAGGAAGGAAACAGAAGGAAGTCATGAGTCATACGTTTTGGCAAACAGATCATGTTAACATTAGGGTGAGCTGTGTTAGGGGCAAAACTACAGGATGTCACATCCTTGAGTCTCTGCATTGTATCAATATGTCAGAGGATGTACTGGCCCCTAGAGCTTCTAAATTCTGTCCAACTCTTTCAGATGCACAGATGAGATTCTGGACCATAATCTTTTGTCAGAAGCTGTCCCACCCCCCTCCATTTTGAGTCAGAGTTCAAACAGCTGAACAGTTAAAAGATGGAAAGGAAAATTCCGTTCAGGGACAAGGTATAGTTAAAAGAATTATATCTGTGTCTGTTTTATTAAAATTTATTTAAATTCATCTGCTTTTCCTTCCTCAATAATTGACAAGCTGAATCTTCCACTTAGTCATTATAATGCAATTCAGCTGACCTCTGTGGACTTGTTGTAGCTATACTGGTAGAAGAGAGTGGAAAAATTGGCTCGGAATACTGCAGAAATGCCAGCCATTCTGAAAGTCTATTTTATTGAAAACTTAAGCCCAATATGGTTGTTTGACACTGTGTTGACAACAGATATTGCACATTTTCTGTTTTCATGGAATGATAAAGGATTTTGATAAAAGATAGGCTGCTTAAATTTTTGTAGTACTTAGTTTATTATGAATTATCTTCAGAAGCCTTGCTTGGCTGATCTGGGAGACATAGTACACATCTTTAGCTCTCAGTGGTAGCACATGTAAATGATACATAATAAAACATAAAAACAAGAGTATATTGATTCATTTTCTTTTCCTGGGAGGATTCTCATTTCTATTTTTTAACAAATTTTTTCTAATACAGTGTATCAAATTGGACAAGGTAGACAATCCCAATTCCTTAATGATTACAGTGACCACCACCTGATTTTTGAGAGGGAAAGATGACAGCTCTTCTTTGTCAGAAAGCCCTGACTCCATTAAAGAAATAAAATTCTTGTAATCCTGCAGCTTGACTGCTCAATATGTGTCAGTTACTCTTTCAAGGCAAGGTCATGAAGAAAGTATTCTTCTGGTAGTAACAGCTGCTGTGTCAGTTTTCCATAAATTTTCATAACAGCTCTCAGTTAAAGTACAAATACCGAGGCAGCTCAAAGAGAGGTGTTTCTACTGATTTCTTGGTGATGGATACTCTTCACATTTAGTTATTCACATTTATTTTGTCGAATTTGTTACCCGTCTTTGTTATAGTTAGAAAAAGGAATTGAACAGACACTTGAACAGCAATGGGCCACCTTTTCAGTTCATGCCCATATCCTTTCCTGTTCCCCCTAGTTGCTGCATATATACATTCAATAGGAAAAGGACAACATGCATATCCATATTTACTGTTTATACACATACAAATCCTCAGCTCTTCTTTTTAAGGTGTCAGAATTAGTCTGTGTCATCTTTCCACCAAGCACCTTTATTGGCTCATTGCCTTATTCAACTGACTTCCGGAGTTCAACCCAACAGCGTAAAGCAGTATCAATTAATTACCTTTATACACAAAACCTATAGATAAGTATAAAACCACTATTTCTGTGAAGATGGTTTGGAGAACAGTAAATAATTATCCTTCATAGTTGATTTTTAAAATATGTTTGAATTTGGTGTATTATGGGCAAACCAAGCAGAACAGACACAGTTAACACATCATCTAATTTCCTATGTGTCACTGAAGCCACAAAATATCTGCATTTTCTTTATCGCTTTTTTCTTCTTTAATTTCAGCATCCATCTACACGGAACGATTTATGGGTCTTCCTATAAAGTCTGATAATCTTGAGCACTACAAGGTGAGAATTCTGTTTTTGTGCTGATCTGCCTTAAAATTGAATCACACTTCCATGGATAAATGTAACAGTGAAGAAAGAAAGTGGCCCACCAGCTCTCATGGTGCAGCCCTGCTGTAGCTAATTTTTATCTACATAATTAATTGTGGGTTTGTATTTATAAATCCCAAAAACGCTAAATGGAAGTCCTTCTTTTCTTACTTGGACAAGTCAGACTATTCTGCCAGTGCAAACCATTGGCCTAGAAAAGAACTCGAGAGGGATTAAAATGATGTTGCTAAGGTTTTGGTTGGTACTGTTAGCTGTAATATGCAAACTGCTTCACACAAATTTAGCTCTCTGATGATAAGATCATAAGCATACTGAATGATCAGAGCAGCTTCCCCTACCTGGAACAGGTTGCCATTCTTTTCTTCACATTGATAGGAAGTCTGTAGTTTCCTCTAGCAGCACATACACCAGCTCTGGATACAGAGTGGCCTGAATTAACATCCAAAAAACTTAGTGGAAAGACACCTGTTAAAGATTTGGATTGTGTTCTCAGTATATATTTCCACCCCAACTCAAAGAGAGAAATGCTCAATACCAAACAGCTCTGGTAGAGCTGTCTGTGTAGCCAGGAATTAGAGCATTCTGGGAATGACATGACTAGTGCTGTTCTTTGTATGAATTGGCCCTTAGAAAAGACACTAAATATCAAATCTGTTTCTGATAATGTAGAGACATTTGTGACAGCACAGACAGCAAGCCAAGCTTGCACAGGGATCTTTTATGGACAGACATCATCAATATGGCACAGATTAATATTCTTTCTCCTGCTAGTGCTTTTCATAACACATACAAATTAGGTAAGAAAAAACTGTACTTATTTGTAGGTATTCCTGTCCTGAAGCCAAAGTCACAGATCACAGATGCACAGAATCATTTAATTTGGAAAAGACTTCTGAGATTATCAAGTCCAGCCATTAACTTAACAAAGCCAAGTCCACCACTAAACCATGTCCCGAAGTGCCACATCTACATGTCTTTTAAATACCTTCCCAGGTGGTGATTCAGCCACTGCCCTGGGCAGCTTGTTCCAACGCCTGACAACGCTTTCCATGAAGAAATTTTTCCTCATATCCAGTCTAAACCTCCTCTGGCATAACTTCAGGCCATTTCCTCTGGTCCTGTTGATTGTTGCCTGGGAGAAGAGGCCGACCCCCAGCTGGCTACAATCTACTTTCAGGGAGTTGTGAGAATGTTAAGCTCCCTCCTGAGCCTCCTTTTCTCCAGGCTAAACACCCTCAGCCATTCCTCACAGGACTCAGTCTCCAGACCCTTCCCCATCTCTGTTGCCCTTTTCAGGACACACTCCAGCACCTCAAGGTCTTTCTTGTAGTGAAGGGCCCAAAACTGAACACGGGATTTGAGATGTGGCCTCAGCAGTAGCCAGTACAGGGGGATGATCACTTCTCTGGTCTTGCCAGCCACACTACTTTTGGTACAGGCCAGGATGCCACTGGCTTTCTTGGCCACCTGGGCATGCACTGGCTCGTGTTCAGCTGTTGTCAGCCAACACCCACAGGTCCTTTTCCACCAGAGAGCTTTCCAACCACACTTCCACATGGCCCCTAGTGGTTCATGGGGTCGTTGTGACCCAAGAGCAGGACCTAGCACTTTGCCTTGTTGAACCTCAGACAACTGGCTTTGGCTGATTAATCCAGCTTGTTCAAATACCCCTGCAGAAACTGTATACATATACATATACATATACATATACATATACATATACATATACATATACATATACATGGCTTCTATTGTAATCTCAGATTGATATGAAGTCACTGCTGTCATGTCAGTTCAACTGTTTGATTGTTTTCCTACTAGGTATTGAAAGCCTTTCAGCACTGTGAATGAGTGGTTTAAATTGAAGTTGCTGAACTGTTCTTTTTTCCTCTCAACAGAATTCAACTGTGATGGCAAGAGCAAAGAATTTCCAAAACGTAGAGTATCTTCTCATCCATGGAACAGCAGATGGTGAGGTTTGCAAATGGCAGAACAAACACAGAGCCAGAATCACTTTGTTTGAAAAACATTAAGCATCTATCTTTGATTGGGTCAGGACTTAGATCTTTGGTAGATTTCCATATGACCTATCATAAGATGCTTACTCATTCTTAGTAATGTCAACTGTATCACTTGATAATTAGTGGACACAGCTAAATGCACTATAACTTTATGCTTTGTGGTATTAACACGTTTCAACAGACAATCTCTTTTTTCCTTTTTTAGATAATGTGCATTTTCAGAACTCAGCACAAATTGCAAAAGCTCTCGTTAATGCACAGGTGGATTTCCAGGCAATGGTAAATAATAGACTATTTTTCATTTCAAAAAGTGGTTCATAACTTTATCAATAAGCTTATCAGACATTTGGCAGTGTTTTTAACAACCCTGTTCAACTGAACATGCTTCAAAATTTGGCAATTGCTAGTGCATTTGTTATTCTTCATAAATAACTTCTCAATTTCTTCCCTAAAGGATTTGCCTGCTCTTTTTTTTCCCTTCACCCTTTGGATGCTAGCAGGATTTTTCTCTTGTCAAGAATAACTTGGAGGCTTTTAAAATGAGCCAGGGAGAAGAATAAGAATCCAGCCTCCTTATGAGTGTTTTTGATACCTAGTAAAAGAGGAAGATGAAAGAGCTGGCTTCTGGAGCCAAATTGTCACTGGTTGTGGTAGATTCTATCTTGAATTAGACTTGCCTGCCACGGGCACAAAGTGAAACAAGCGAAAAGGGTGTAAGGTATCCAAATAGCATACCCAGAATCAGAAAAAAAAAAAGAAAAAGTTCTCTGAAAAACTTGTATGGGACAGCAGGTCCAGGCAGAGAGAAACACATAGACAAGAGGTTGCAGGATATAAAGGAGAAATAAACAGAGGAAAGGTAGTTCTGAATTATATGCTAACCTCTGCTTCCATACCGTTTTTCTCAGGGCTTATAACCAAAGTGTTTGCCTGCTACCAAACATGCTGGCCTTCTGCCCAAGTCTCATTTTGCAGGGCCGTGAACTCCCCAAAAAGGGATCACAGGGATTTGTAGGCCCTTTTTGTGTATTACACATTTTCTGCCTCCTTCACTGATATTTAGTAAATCTGGCTTATTTCTTAAGTATCTGGAATATTGTATGCAGTTGTAGTTATTCTGGTTCAGCTACAGTGGAATGGCAGATGGATTTCTGAGTTAGCATAATTTGTATGTGTGTTTTATTTCCAGTACACCATTCACAAGGTTCATGGCCCTGGTGTAATGCAGGATGTTTTGAATATAATTCAAACAACATTTTGCTGAAATTTTGTTGCTTAGAGCCCAGTATTTATTCCTAAGCAAGACTCTTACCCCTATTGCCCAGGCCATGCAGCAGGTGAAGGGTATTTCATGCCTAATGGCATCTCAAGGCTCTTTTGTCTGACTTGATTCAACTGGCTTGTAAGCACTGAGGCAGTAATGCTTACTCTTAAATAAAAGAAGGCTTAGAAACTTTTTTCAGCAGGAATATTATATTAAATAATTATCAAGTTCTTCTGTTTTCTTGAGCTATCCACTTTCTTAGGTATGGCAGTGAAATACATTTTTTGTATTGTTTAACTCTTGCAGAATTGAAAACATAGCATAAGGAGTTTATATTTTGTTTTTGTTTGTTCTTTCAGTGGTACACTGATCAGAACCATGGAATTCCAGGCCTTTCCAGCAAACATCTCTACACACATATGACCCACTTCCTCAAACAATGTTTTTCTTTGTCAGAATAAGTAGGCTACTCAGAGCACGCTAAGGCATCTGAGACATCTCTGGGAGAATGAAATGACAGCAGTGCCCAAGGTGTATAGCTTTCAGGTGAATTGATCACAGGAACTTGGAAATTTTAAACTTGATGTTTACATCCACTATTGATATTGTATATTAGCAAATGTTATGGCAAAAAATGTTTTGACACATTTGATATCTGTTTGACAGAAAAAATAAACTGGAATGTAAAAGGTCTTGTGCAGCTATTGTCGACTTGCTTAAACTTACATTCTGCAGTCCAAGAAAGGTGGTTCATTGCAAATGCACACTGTCAGATTAATATGATTGCATTTGTTAACTAGAACTATAAAATGGAAAGGACAAAGGAGGCAGTGCAAGCATCCTAACAAGAACCAGTTTCTCAAAATTGATTTCCAACTTTTTGTAAAGAATCCAAGCAGGGATAGGAACACACAGTATTTAACACTGAAGTTTGGATACTTATTGAGAGTACTGAATGATGTGTTCAAATTTTATTCAACTCTTATTTGAAACCTTGATTCTGCAAAACTCTCAGTGTTCGGGTTTAAACATGAAAGCAGGACATTCATGATAACTGTTATATATCAGTGGCTTTTTTACCTGTATTCAAAGTATGTGAGCCACATTGACCTGTTTTTAATTTCTAATTATCACCTCAACATTTAAACTGATCTCAGTGTCATTTATCCCAGACTGGAGGGGAAGGATCAAAGGATTGTGCAAGCTTTCTTTGCTTTGTTTCTAGTGAAACTGTTCTAGGGAGTCTTTTAAAATTGCTGGAAGCTAATAATGGTTGGAATAGTTGTATTCTTTTGATTAGTAATTAAATCAGTCCCCTCATAGTATAAGAATATTAAGAAGATAATTGGCAAGAGATCCACTGTAGATTAAACAATCCCTTGGTCATGTGTTTAAAAAATTCTGAATTAGTCTACTGCATAAGAACCATGGTCTTCCTGACACAATATCTCATCTCTGCTATTAGCTGTTGAGAGTACAAAATAACCTGAAATAGATGGTGTTGCCTTCCCACAAAGCAAGCTGCTTTATAACTCTCAGTCAGAGACCAGTTGCTGCTTCTTTGTGGAAAAGCAAGGGGTTTCATTTGACTTTCTTGACAAAAACATGGTGTTTGGCCAAAATAATTAAAATGTGGAAGTGATTTGCTATGTAACAGCTTCCTGCGTTTGCTAATGGCAATATCAAATCTGATTTTCCACACATGAGAACATTCCTTAGATACATCTTTATGTAAATGTAGTTGCCAAGCTGTTTGTAATGGTTAAATTATACTTTGATGGGAACTCTTCAGAAAATACTCAATTAGTTCAGGTTTTTTTGGAAACGCTGCCAATTACGTGACGTTAATGAGCTTTTTGTTGGTAATGTAATTAAAATTCAACTGCTATAATGGCTAAAGGAAAAAATTATAGCTGTAAGAAAGTTAACATTAAGAAAATCTAACATGAAGTGGGCCTAATTAGATGTTGATTATATGGTCCTATGTGCATTTGCTGCACGAAACAGTAGTCTCACAAATGTGGTTATCTTACAAATAAGGAATACAATTCAGTTGAAATACTGAGATTTAACTTTTAATTTGGTATATTGATACAACACCATGGAAATCATTGCAACATTGTGGTGAAAGAGAGAAAAATCAAGCTCTTATCCCAAATGCTTAAAGGTTTAAGATACCTGAATATGTCAGTGAGAACCTAGAGTAATTTCCAAAAAAGCATGGTATCAATCTGACATAAATATCAATATAATAAGGTCACTTTCAATTTCTGCACCTTTATTTTATTTAATATTTTGAAAATCCTCTAAGTTCTGAACATTTGGGCAGATAGATTGGCCTGTTGGTACTGTAAGTAATAAAATGGTGCAATGCATTGTTCACACCCTGCCCACAGGTCTGTTGTCTGAAGCTTTTGAAAGTATTTTAAATAAGGGACATTTCAGGAAAATCTGCCAAATAAAATAACAGAAGGTACCTCTTTCACAAGGGGTGCATTAGATATTTCATTATTAATCTGCCCTGAGGTCTGTTTGTTTCCTAAGGCAACCAGAGTACACATCTTCCAAACTATCCACCACCTACTTTGGCTTCTAGGTAGAAGTTGTGGGGATTAAAATTTTTTTTAAAAATAAGTGCAGTTTACTGCCATCATTTCTCCTTCATTGTTTTTCATGTTGTTAATTTCTTTGCCTTACATAGTGTTCTTGCCAAAGAATGGGAATATGTCTCCAGCAGAGTGTGACATTTACACGGAGTTGCTGAAATAATGTCTAACCTGAAAGCTTTATGATTGAGCAACCATGTGTTTTGATGACCTGGGAGAAAATGTCCTAGAATGCTGAGTGTCTCGAAAAAATCCTCTTGAAAATACATCCAACTGGATTGCTGGCTGGCCTGTGCTTATCACAGTCAATCACTAGAAATGGTGCAGAGCACTGCAAACCTTCCCTCGCACTGTAACAGAATCACAGAATGGTTGGTGTTGGAAGGGAACTTGGGAGGTCTGCTTATCCCACTTCCCTGTTCACACAGGGCTACCTACATCCTGTAGCTCAGGACTTTTTCCAAATGGCTTTTGAATATCTAAAAATCATCTGGACACTACAACCTCTCTCAGCCACTGCTGCCAGTGCTTGGTCACCCTCATAGTCAAAAAGTGCTTCCTCATGCTCGGACAGAACATCCTCTGTTTCAGTTTGTGCCTGTTGCCTCTTGTTCCGTCATTGGGCACCGCTAAAAAGAGGCCGGCTCAGTCTTCTTTGGACCATCCCTTCAGATGTTTATATACAGTGATAAGATTCTCCCAAACCACTTCTTCTTTAGAAGGAGAACATGTTCCATTCTGCCTTGTCTACAAACACAATCCATGTTACAAGCATTGCCCCAAACATTCACTGGGCAGTTATTTGCCCCATTCCACTTTAGCCGGAGGGAAGAGCCTAAAGAGGCTACAGGATAGGCTCTTTTGTAACAGATCTTCAACAGTTGAAGTTGAAAGGGCTTGTCCTGAGGTATCAAGCTGAAGCTAACAAAGTATGTGAATAAAAAGTATATTTAACTATACTGCAAACATGATGTGTAAGAGCCAACACTAGGACACAATTTGAATTAAGATAAGCTCTTATGACAAGAATGAAGTCCTCAAAGTTTTGCTTCCCACTTTGAAATGTTTTAGAGGATCTGGTTTTCAAAAAATGCTGAGCACTTTCTGTCCTTTTCTATTGAATAACACTCTCACACTTCAGATACTCAAACATACCACTTAAGAAAATGAAACATTAGTCTTCAAATACCTGTTATATAAACAAGGTATTCCGGCCTCTGAAGACAGGATATAGTTGTTCTGAATTAAGTAGACAGGCTCTTGATAAATAGCCACAAATACATTTGTTTACAAGTCAGTTTCCACTCTGAATCCTTTCTTTTACAAATTAAAACTAGAGCTGAAAAGTAAAAATTGCTTTATTCTAGGAGCTGAAGTGTACATAAATAGTAGGAAGTCACCGATTCCACTCCAAGCCTGTTCTCATTATCTATCTCATTCGTGCTGTGTGAGCCGAACACATGGAAGAACCTGCAATCCTTATACTTCAAACATGGAGCTACATGCTTTGCTTCACTTAGGGTTACTGCAGCTGCAAAGAAGAAAAGGCCTGAAGAGGAATTTAGCAGAAAACCCTCCAGGTTCTAGAATATAGTTAGTGTTATACTCATTTTACTCAGATATCAAGTCCAATTCAGACTGCATTCAATACTTTCCAGTTTGCCAGTCAGTCCCAATTACAAGGCACAGCTGTTTAGAACATTTTATAGAGTCATTTGAAAGCTCCATATTTAATCTGAATAATTCATAGTATTTGCTAAGAGCATTTGGTATTACTTTCAATTATGAACATTGTCTTCTCAGAATGTAAAATAACTAGTACATATTTGGCCAGCTCTTCTGCTTGCGCAAATTGATGCAGCTCCATTGACTTGCAGTGGAGCGATTCAAACTTATGTGAGTAGACAGTGTGGGCTACAGCACAGTTAGAATGGCTGTCACTCCTGAGGTACAAACTGCTCAGCATCCGTGGCAGAGAGCATGGAGCTGCATGTTGTGGAAGGGCTTAGAGACCCTAAACTAACCCTCCATTTCGGAAAGCCATTCTTGCTCCCTAAAGGGCATCCAGGGAGTTGTATCTGTACATAGGCACACATTGTGTGTGTTACGTGCAAATATACATTTATGGGTGTAACATGGTGTTTTATGTGTGCATGTGTTTACACATAGTGGTTCCCATCCTCAGAAGGCGAATGCTCTTTCAGGTGATTATCATGTAACAAAGACAGCAAAATGAAAGGGGCTGCAGAGCCCAGCCCTCCAAACTCAGAGCTGACAATATTAGGAGAGACTGCTTTCTGTACAATATAAGAAAGTAAAGGGTGTGGGCCTGTAGTCATACCCCAAGATACATCCTCCTCCCTTCAGACATGTAATGGATAATAATACAATAGTAAAAAATATGTAATGGAGAAATACACAGAAGAATTCAGGGAGGTCACTTTTCTGAAAGCATTTAATGAGTATTGTTTTACTTTTTATGGTCAAGAGTCAGGAAGTTCCTAATTCATTAAAATGTTCAAATCTTGACAATTTTAATCAGACGATGGTGCAGGAGACTGAAAAACTCCAGATACAGTGAACCCAACAACTCCAGTTGAATCATGAGAAACATGAAAATTTCCTGAAGGCAGGCCACTTTCAGGTTTTGTCTCTTAGTCTGATTCAAAGTATTGTCTCATTTGAGAACAATGATATAGAGGAGAGTGAGATTGCCCTCGATTTTTGCCAAGAGGTGCCAACTAACCAGTGTGTTCTGAAATGTGAGAGGAACAAACCTGAGTACATATGCAAGGTTCATACACTTGATGTAATTTTCCACTTTTGTTAGGTAAGTCTTGTTTGCTGTGCTCCTGAAACAGATAGTATAGACTCAGTTATGGCAACTGAGGGTAGCCTGTTTCCTGATGGCAGTTCACTTCTTTCCTGTACATTTTATTTTCTGTGTACCACTTGAAAAACAAATAACCAGTCACCTTCTAGATGCTAGATGACCTGCTAGATGATACAGCTCTGTAACAACTTGCCCAACCAGGTGCACTGAGGTGGTCTTTCTCATATTTTTTTTTCTGGAATCATCCTACTGTAAACAAGGAACTTTATATGACACAAGAAAATAAACTGAGCTAAACAAAAAGAGAAAAACTGTCTGTTTCCTGGAGGAGAAGATATTTTCTCACATTCCGTTTTGCCTCTTTCCAAAGTATCTTTAACTCGGCGTGTAGAGAGATGACTGTAGCAACCCATGTCAAGTGTGTGCGTGTCCTCCTGGTGCAGAAGGGGTGGGAAGCGCCCTTTGATCCCCATCTGCTGCATTGCCCGGGTACTGCAGGACGCGCTCGTGGCCTCTGCGGGAGCCGCCAGGTGACCCACCCCGAGGACTTAAAATGAAAAAAAATAAACTATAAATCTCAGAAGATGGAACCAATAGCACAGAAAAATTATACTAAACAAAAATTAAATTTGATGATGTGGACTGCGTAGTAAGACTTAATGTTTCCCTGAACCCCTACTGTGGTACCACAGCCAGGTATTTAGGATAGAGCTCTAGGAAGGATCCAATAAATTTTATTTGTCACTCTAACATACTTTTTAAGTTTATACACTACCTCAATTGTATCTTATGGGCTATGCCAATCTGGGTCTGGTCAGCCAGCAGAAAATTACCTCACTGAAGCAGATTCTTTGCTGGCTTCGAGCAGCAGTGTTAGGGGAAATAAGAAGGTTTGTTGTAGTATGTATGTGCCTTTGCCACAAACCAGACAGTGAGCCACTCCAGACTGGAGTACAGGCTGTCATTAACATTCAGTGAGATGGCTACTGTGATTCCAGAACCTTCCTCCTACCTATCTCCCCTACCTGTCTCAGTCTCTGTGTTGTCACCAGCTGGCTGAACATGGCTTTCTTTGGCAATGCTGCCCCACCACAACTATGAAATTGTCTCCATTATTGAACAACAATAGTTGCATAGAACAGGCACTAGTATAAATCTCAAATCTATTTTGTTTCATTTTCTTCCTTGTAGGGAGTGGAAATGGGAGCAAAAGGTTTATCTTCCATAAATCTATAGGCCACTGTGTGAAACTCAATTTATAGTGAATGTTTGGCATGCAGTTCTCAAGTGAGTATGAATTCTCTTACAAAGTGAGAATTTTACATCTAAGGCTAATCAAAACTTTTTTTTTAAAATCTCACCTGTGCTAGGCATTGCATAGTGGGTAGCCATCACTGCAGTATTTCACATCTCTTCATATTAATCACATTGGTACACTATTACTTGAAGAATCATTCAAGGGCTTTGGGGAAGTTGTGCTGGTTATTTTTAACAATGGATTAAATTTATAAACCCTGATTTAAAATTGATAAGTGAAAACAATGCAATTGATGTCAACAGAATCAGGATTCTAAATGTTAAATGTGGCAAATCAGAAATTGGAGAATTTCTGCCTTGATCCCAGGCACCTTTTGCCCACTGTTTGTCAAGTTAATGCCCTTCTGTTTGATATTTACTTCTTTGGACATTGCTACCTCACTCCTTTTGCAAATCCATGTTAGCATTGATGTCATAAAGTAAGCAGAATGAATGTGTGAAATTGCTTGTAAAATTATCAAATGAAATGAATAGCAAATATGATGACTTTTTTTAAAGTTGAATAAGGAAACTGTCAGCAATGATGCACTCCTGTAATGCTTACTAGAGCTGAACAGTGTATATATAAGTCTGTGCAAAAGAGGCAGCTAGGCAGAGCTCAGGATCCTCAAGCCTTGCCATAGTTGCAGAAGGGAGAGTAGCTCTTTCTGCAACTGCCACGTATCACTTCAAAGTATAATAAGGTAAGATTTATATAACTATAAATAGTTATAGTTATTTATTTGAGAAAACAGAGTGCCTTTATCTGCATTGTGTTGCCCAAAGTTTGCAATAGAGGTGCAGATCTTTCAGCAAATTGGTGTTTTCTTCTGAGGTTATACTCACTGATGTTTGGAGTTAATGACATCATCATTTAAATCTTTTAATGTATTGATTACTTCAACAGAGAATGATCCGAAAAAGGGAAATCAACAGTTTGTGTTGCAGAATTAATTGAAAGGAAGATTAACCATGAGAACATGAAAGACAAGCATTGTAGTAAGAATTTAAATGAGATACACAATTACTGATTTTTATATTTTTATCTCCTTTAGTATCTTCTGTAGAGGTATTTAATTAATGTGAGTTTAAAATTATTCACTCCTTAGAGATACTGCCTAAATATGAATCAATGAGGATTAAGTTAGAAGCATGGAAACAAATTCAGTGAGTTTATGTAGACACTGATTTAAAACTGTCCAAGACAGATTGTCACTCTGTCACCCTACAGACTGTCACTCCACTGCCCCACTTTTAGATTAGTTTGTCTCAAGCAACTATTATTTTCGTATCTCTGTAAGATCAGAAAAGGAAATGTTATAGCACAGAAGCAAAATTAAAGCCTTTCAATAGTTACTGTGATTATTTTATAAAATTTAATTTAGTCTTCCATCCTACTATGGAATTCCTTAGACTAGAACTGTTGTATTTTACAGAACTTTCCACAAGGCATGTTAGGTAAATTAGATGTAAAATACATCTACCTGAAAAAGTAATGTATTTATTTCTAGAAATTATTGCAATTTGCAGACAGTTTCATGTCAAAAGAAATCTATTTCATTCATTCATACATGTTCATACGAAAATATTTCCTATTTTTACTACTGTAACTTCATCATTTCTATTTTTAAACTGGAAATAGATACAAATGTGACTTTTGAAAGATTTTTTTGAAAACTCAGTGAAATTATGCTAGTTAAAATTGTACATAGGTACAAAAGACATCTGTAGTAGATTATATTAGAAAACGAGAAAAATCAGGTTGGTCAAGGAAATAATATTCAAATAAATGTCTGATCAAGATTTGAGAAGTGTATTTGTTACATATTTCTGGTGGTTCAAACTGTGATGTCTTACATTTTTCATTTTCAATCAGTAAGAAATGAAAATATTTTCATTAATCTAGTATGCATAGGAATAAAAATTTTCTGTGTAAGATTAGCTTTAGTTTTCCTGCACCTTGATTAAAAGTTTCCATGGTTTTTAGCAGTATCAACTGGCAACCTAAATAACTTAGAGCAAATAAAGCCTTTCTTCTGATTGGGAAATTAATTGATTAACTAGCCTAGACTAAGAAAATACTATTTTTCTGATCATGTCTGTTTGTCTATAAAACATGTCTGTGTTACCAAGAATAAAATTACAATTTCTTCCTTTAAAACTGTAGCTTCTTAACTTGTCAAGAACTGCTGTTGCTGGGTTGACTTACCAATAACAAGTACTAAATGTGGAACAAACAAAACTGATTCTAAATTTTTGAAAGAATATATTTGACAGAAGGTTAATAATTTTTGAAAAAGCTTATTTAATTATTAAGTATTCTCTTACCTGAAAATGTTATAAATTTCAAAAACTGCATTTATCCAATCTTTCGTTTTAATAATCTCTCTATTTTGATTCTGAAAAATTTAGAAAGAAGCTGAATATGCATTTAACTCTAATCTTAATACTTAAGGAATAAAGTAGCTAGTGGTACTGTTCATATCTGAAAGTTCTATAGGCCTGGGACATTAGAGTTAGACCTAAGATAAACTGAAATCATTGAATATCTCTTACTGATTACAGTGTCTGTGAAATATTTTTTAATAAGTTTTATAAAAAAGAAAAGCTTTTGGTGTTGAGTATTTCATTCTGCCTCAGTGACTTGGGTTTATGGCTGATCTGGGTCGCAGTTTAATAAAGCTACAGTCAGCTGTAAGCCAGGACTACTAAGCAGGGCAAATTTACTTATGTATGGTGTAACAGCCAGACTTTATCTGGTGTCCAAGTCGAGGTTAACCCATTTACAGCCATATCAGCTACCACAGGGGTCAATCAAACCATTTTGAAACAACAACAGAGTCATTTCCCAAGGAATAGGCAGAGCTTTTGTTCCATTGCTAGAAGCCTATGAAATGTGAAATCATGCATTCTTTAAGATAAACATTGGATGTCAGTGTTGCACCACCAAACTCCAGCTCCAAATGAAACAGCGAAAACAGAGTTCAGTACTATAGTTAGGATTTTAATAAGACTGACGACATGACCACTATGGTATATGTTGGTACTATAGCAGGGTATGTTCAAGTGAAGGAGTCAAATCTCATATACCAGGACATTGCACAAGGCAGAAATGAGTCTCCAGACACTGATGAAAAAATGAGCAACAATGGCACTGGCTTCTGGTGGAGAGAGGGAAACTGACTCCATTGCTTAATAGTAAAATCCATCAGAAAACATTGGAGTTATACATTTATTTTCCTGGGTTTGATTAATATTTGACTAAGATTTTGATTGCCTCAAGTATTTTGATTCTGATACAGAAGTATCCTAGTAAAATATTCATATTATTCGTTGAGATTCTCTTAAAAATGAGGCCTCACAAAGTACCGGTAGCAATAGATTCTTCCTAACCATTGGTAAAATGCCTGCTACGAGTCAAGCTTTGCATCACCAACTATAAGTTATTTTAAAACAGATGGAAGAAACAGGTTTCAAAAAATATCTGTTTTGGAGGGGCAGACTCCTGGGGCAGAGTAGAAGTCCTACAGCAGTAGGATTTTTGATGCAGGAGATTATCTTTTCAGAGGTGTTCATATAGCCCCCTCATTTGCATCGCTCAGTGCAGAGCCAACTCTCTATCTCAAAATGGAGTAATCTGCACCTTCACTACACATCATTCCCTCATAATTTTCTAAGGCTTCCTCCAGCCCATAGTGTATTTAAATTCAGATTATTGTGACAAGGCATTACAATAGAGAATATATATATTTTCACTCAGACTGCCTTATTTTATATATCATTGAACTTCAGTAAGTAACTCCTGCAGTAGAGCAACAGGAGTATGGTACAGATTTCATTTAGTGGGGAGGGTGTTTTCTGACTAGGACATACTTTGCTACCACTTTACTTCAAGGCACTCATGTCCTATCTCCCTTTGTTTTTCGGACTGTACCATAGGAAAATGCCATGGATGGCAGAAGGGCTTTTTCAAATACACAAGTATCAGCCCAAGTACATGATTGAAATTATTTCCAGTGACATTTTGTGGATATGAATTCATTGCAACTTCTGTGAAAAAGAAAGAATGGGGAGCTGCTAATGTGACAGTATTCTTGACAAAGATTTGCTTTGTTTTTGCTCTAGTGAATGAGCTGGGGAAAAAATCGCAGTCACATCACTAGCCCCAGTTTTGCAATAGAACAGATCTAGTGCTTGCTATCAGCAGAACACAGAGAAAAGGAAAGAACAGACCTTTATCCTCACATTGCAAAAGAAAGTGAGGATACAGTCGCTCTCTGCTCTCCTTGCATTCTGAAATACAGACTAGAGCCTAAAGACTGGAACAGAGACTACATCTTTTGAATGCCTACCCAAGGCCCTAAAATGTCTTCCACTGGACATGGAACCCATCCTAGCAGGCTCTTTATATGTATCTTCAAGTTTAGATCAGCATTAAGAATGTCTCTTTTTGATGTAATTGATTCAGACATATGTAAACAGAGTAACATTTTTCTTCGTTGCCTTATTTCTGTTTTGACAGGCAATGAAAATGAAAAGCATTTATTTTGTTGCTGGTCTCCTTTTAATGATAGTTCAAGGCAGCTGGCAAAATCCTCTTCAGGATACAGAGGAGAAATCAAGGTAAATTCTTTAGACCAAACTTTTACAAATACTTGGCCTGAACTTTGTTTTCTTACACTTTGAAGCCAAACACTATGATTTAAAGATAGCTTTATTCAGTACTTAGTCTACCATTGAAACTGACAATTTTTTTAATATTGCAAAGAGTAGCACAGAAATTTGGGATATTAATAGCTACCTTATTTATCCAAGAAGAGTGTGTAATTGTGCAGTATCCAATGTACCATACAGACTCCTTTTACCAGACAGCTAGTGATCAATATGCCATTTGCTTTCACTTCGTGGGAGTAAAACATAGTATTGTTAAAGGAAAAATCAGTGCACCTGTAGACTGTACTGTAACCACTGCCGATTAACAAGGTCTCAACTTTTCACAGATCATTCAAAGCTTCCCATTCTGAACCAATAGATGAATCTAGACAGCTGAATGAAGTGAAACGTCACTCACAAGGCACGTTCACCAGTGATTACACCAAGTACCTGGACACCAGACGAGCTCAGGACTTTGTGCAATGGTTAATGAGCACTAAAAGAAATGGGTAAGCATTTTGGTCACACTGATACAGATCTTCATGCATAGAAACAGCCAAAAATCTAGCCAGTTCAGTTTCTTGGTATTAGGTTCCCATCCAGACCATGGATAATCCTCAAATAAGTAAAGTACTTGAGGAAAATTTATATATACAATCATGGAATCATTTAGGTTGGGAAGGACCTCTAAGATCATCAAGTCCAGCCATTAATAGAATATTAATATATTATTAGAAATTAGAAACATATGCAAAATCAGTCAAAATGATTTGGTTAAATCAAAGTGTAGTATCTGATATGCCACCTAAAAAGACTACCTCAGCCTCTTGGGGGTAGATTGTCTCAGTGAATTAATTAAGTTCAATATGAATAAGATATATAAACATAATGTACAATTCTGGGCCATTAGGCCTTAACAAAACTTTCCTATCTATGGATACTCTTGTCCTGATGTTTCATTTTTGAAAAGGGAAAACTTTAAGGTTTGTTGACCACTGGACAATTTACCAGTATCACCAGTATAAGTTGGCATGTTTTTTTTCAAATATGCTTTGATTAAACTCAAGCTACCAAGCTGAGAGCAAGAATAATGTAAAAGTGTGTCAGTCTTGTGTTCTAGAGGAAATCTGTCCAAAAAGAATCCAAAAATCTATTATATTAATGCTTTTAAATCTCTGTGGAAGTCTTTAAAATATAAAGTAACAATTTCTACACATTGTATTAATCTAAATTCACATATCTGAAATATAAGGATTATAATATTCATCCATCAGTCATAGGGGTTTACCATAATATTTAAATAATAACCAATAAAAGCTTATGCAGGCTCTGGAGTGTATTGGTAATAATGATCTAATGATTGTGCAATTTCACTACAGCCAACAAGTACAGGAGGACAAAGAAAACAACAAAGTCCCTGACCAGCTCTCAAGGTATTCTGTTTGTCACAACTTGTTGTTCAAAACCAGTCTGAGCTCATTTTCAGTTAAACAAAAAAGAAAACAGCTAGTATTCTTTAAAATGTTACCACAATCAAAGACATATCAATCAAGTACATTATTTCACACCTGCTTTGTACAAGGAAAGAGGGTATGTCTCTATGGTTTTTATTCCTGTACCTGTGTTCTATAGCTGTATGCAGTGGATGCAAGGAATGCAACAGGATGAGAATATGTTTCAGGAACGCACGTTTCAAGTAATCAAGGAGAGCAGAAAATAAAATAAAAAGAAAATCTTAGTATATAAAATGGCTGAAGAAAAAAAAAAACCAAACACATTATGTTGAAGAGTAGAAAACCAGTGAGAAAATTAGTGAAAGGAAGACGGCCAGGAAAATTTGCAGAGAGCTGATTAAACGTGATGCAGTGCTCAGCCCTCGGCACTCAGTCACGTGTCACATAAACTTCTTATTACCGGAAGGAGAGCACAAGACCTGCTAAAGGCCAGAATTCTGTTTCTTACTGTGGTTTTGGGAAAGGGTTAGAGAGATTAGAGATTTTAAATAAATAAATGAGAAATTGAGTAAGTGTTTTTGCAAAACAGATTAAAATACTTATATTCATTCTTTCATTTGTCAGAAAATCCAAACAGGATAGCCCAGATCACAAAGATCCTAAAGTTCACACTGGCAATATTAATAACAAATTTGTAATAATGTTTCTGCTTCATTGAAACAGCATATCTCAAAAAAATTAACATTTCATTAAAAACGTTCCAAACAACTCTAGCTAGCATTGCTGATGAAAAGTGCAGATGGTACTAAATTAGGAGGAATGGTGACATCCCAAGAAGAAAAAATAATAGGAAGAGATAGATTTGGGCAGAAATAAGCAAATTCTGAAACAGAAATGCTAGGGAATTTACTCATGAAAAATATTCCATAATATGTCTAATTCTCAGTGCAGGTTGCCTTCCCAAGAGCCACTGTAACATAATTTTGTGTTATATCAGAGAAAGAACCACAATGAGGTATAGGGAAGGAGAAGATAAATGTCTTTGATAAAATGGAGTTGATCAGGCTTGAAAGTTTTCCAAGATTATGACACGGTCAGAGTGATGATTAAAAGGCTGTTCATAAAACTACTCAAAATGTAAATTTGAGAGGAATTAAGTCTGAATGGTTTGGCTCAGAAAAAATGGAGGTCTAAGATAGGAGGAGTATCTAACAAAGGGTACCAAAAAGCATGTCTGTATAATACAATACAGTTTCTTGCTCACAGCTAATTAGTCCTGCAGAAGACCATTCCAATACAGCTGTAATTGCTTTCCACACCTGAACTGAGCTGTTCAGATGGAGATCGGGAATCTCTGCACAAAACTGTATTGTATTGTACAGGCAATACCTTCAGAACTGAAATATATCAAGAAAAAATACATCAAGACCAATTTGAGCAGCAAAAAGAACCCCACTCTCTTATAGAAATGCTAGTCTGGCCAGTGGGAAATTTAAATCAATAAAGATTGTTAAAAAGTCAAATTCTTATGCAGTCTGCTCCTACAATATTGCTCTTCTTTCAGCAATGCAATCTCCAAGCGTCATGCTGAATTTGAGAGACATGCTGAAGGCACCTACACCAGTGATATCACCTCTTATTTGGAAGGTCAAGCTGCCAAAGAGTTCATTGCTTGGTTAGTGAATGGACGAGGAAGAAGAGAGTAAGAATCCATCCATTCCTATTATTAAATTTTGCCTTGAGTTTGGGGTTAGAAATCATGTCTGCTGAATGATGTCTTTGAAGTGTTTTTGATCATTCTTGCTGTACTTCATGTTTTTCTTTTGTATTAGAAGATATTCTGTGGGTGATAGACTACCACTTTACATTATTAAGTTCAAATACAGATTGAAACCTGTTCGGTATGATTTTACATTCTAAAAGGTCAAGTTTTATATACGGTCAACACATCTAAAACTAAACCAGACCTTCTTCCTCTAACTACCACCTTTTCCCCTTCACATAATATTGCTTACAGTCTCCTTAAATATCATCGAGATTATTCAAGTCAGTGTAATCTTAAATTGCCTTTTCTTTTTTTCCTTTTGAAGTCAATCTTTTCCTCGGCAGTATTTCCAAGATTAAATTTTTCCAATGTTATCAGCTGTACTCCATGTGCTGATGATCATTCCCAGCAGTAACTAATAATTTCTTTTCCTATTCCCATGCTTCTCAGAGTCTCCCCAAGTTGCTGCTGCCATAACAACTATCATTTGCTATGACTGTAACTTCTCTTCCTTTTTAAGATGCCTCTAATTCTTTTGCTGTGGTTCGCGGTTCCCTGGACACAATGCTCCCCTAATGCCTTCTCCTACCTAAAACTTCTTTCATTTCTATCTTGTTCTCCACATGCTCATTGCAGATTTCTCTATCCTATTCACTTCATGTACTCCCTCATGACTTTACATCTTTTGTCATGATGGTCTTACCCTCAGAATGGCATTACCTTCAGCCTCCTGCAGGCAGCTTCTGCTCGTCTATTTCCAGCTCTGCATGGTGAGGAGCTACACCATGCAGCTGCCACTCCCCACTTTTTAACTGTTCGGTACTTATTTTTGCCTTTAGACTGTAAGCTCTTTGGGGCAGGGATTTCAGTTCATCCTCTGATTATATATTCTACCAGCTGTAAAGTACTATGTAAGTCTCTCGCATTACATAAAAATAATAATAATAAATAATAATAATAAAATACAATCTGTAAGACAAGATCGTGTGTTATAGTTAAGGAAGACTAAATAGGTAGAAGTACCTTTTGTAAATATTGACAATTTCCTGAAGAAAAGAGAGTTAAATAAATTAGGTCAGCTGTACAGAGAAGGGAGAAGCTTGTTCTCCTTCCTAGTTACGTTAAGACTTCCGCTTGTTTTTCTGTCATGTTTTATTTTCATCAGCAGAAATAGGGTATTTCTGTATCTATGTGATAGAAGTACAACCTCAACTGAACTTAGAAACCTAGATGGGCAATTAATTGTAGACAACCCTTCTGCTTTCCAGTATTTAGTACTATTTGTATATAGCCTTCCTTGAAATCAACCAGTCTGCCTGTCATTAGATCCAGGGCCCAGGGTGCTTCAGCATCAGCCCACCTTAGTGAAACCCATCTTCCTTAAAATCTTCCTATATTTGGTGGCATGAAGTTTTCTAAACCAAACTCTGGTTTTGACATACTGGTTTTCCAGCAGTCAAAAAAGAATAGAACAAGAACCAGGATCTGATTCCAAGTATAAAATGCTACATTCTCTGTTTTTACATCAAACAAGCACACAGGTTTTATACAGGTGCTTAAGTGAGCTATTTCAACCAATTAGTGCTCTTGATATCTACATTCTTATGCAATATAATTTTAAGGAAAAAACCAGGCCTTAAGTCCAAATAAAACAGAAAAAGGTATGAAAATTTCACTGTAATGTTTTAGTAGTGGTATTTCTTAAACAACAATTCTTAGTAAATGTACCGATTCCTAGTCTACATGGTGTAGACATTGCAGGCTGAGATACATTTTTGCATGTATGGCTTTTTCAAAACTGGTAGAGAGGAGTTTAGGCTCACCGGAAGGAACAGTTTCTGTTTTGAAAATAATGCCTCAAAAGATGTTCTGACATGCGTCGTGCTATACTGAGCCACAACACCAGGCTCAGCCCTCAACTCCTTCAAATCGCAGGAAATACGCAGGGTATTAGAACCCTGTAATAAGGCCCTTTTAAATGGTTTGTTTATTTAGATCTGCACATTGTTTGATAATTTCTTACCTTTGAAGTTTCCCAGAAAAAGCTCTTGTGGCCGAAGAAATGGGTCGAAGACACGCAGATGGCACTTTCACGAGTGATATCAACAAAGTCCTTGATGACATGGCTGCCAAAGAGTTCCTAAAATGGCTAATTAACACAAAAGTTACCCAAAGGTGCCTGAATTTTATACTGTTCTTAATATACCAGTGTTTAAAATGTACTTTTCACACATAGGAAAAATACTACTAATTTTTCTCTTAGCTATTGATATATCTGTACTATGTTGAAAACTTTGTTACAGACAGATGAAGAAGGGTAAGACACTAAATGGAACTCATTCCAAATATTATTTGAATTTTTTATCAATGGTGAACCTCTCTAACAGTTCCCTATTTAACTTGAGAGTATTTTTGCCACTGACTGTTACCAGAAATAAGGTCAGATTAAATTATTGAAAAATAAAACTTTGCTTTGAATGGACATTATAAAACCAGAAATATTTATTAGTATAATTACACCAAATTGATTATTTTTTAAAGGCTGTGATATAGAACACTGCCTTAAAATGCAGCTTGTCATTAGGGAACAGCGCTGTAATCTGAGTTCCTGGCAGTTGACTGTTTAAGAGCCTGCTTTAGTTTGCCTGTATGTAGGCAAAGCAGCATTTTCTAAATGAGCTCTGCAAACAGGTTAATAGTTGGGAATTACTTGTTAAAATTAAAAAAGCATTTAAAAAATAATTAAATGCCAACTCAAGACACATGTGAGTGGCCAGATTTTTTTAAATGTAGGATGTCCCCTTTGCATTACTGAAGCTCCCAAAAAGACTAGTTGATTTTGGAAATCTGAAAGAACAAATATTGTCTCAAAAAATTTAGAAGGTACAGTTAAAACACAGTTTTTATTAGCATGTTACTATTTTTGTGTTTGTAGTTCAGCATTGAAACAAACAATTTAGGAAAAGAATCTATTAGAAACTAGTAAAATGTTTTTCCTTTAGGAATAATTGTTTTCAATCTGTTATTAGAGAATGGCATTGAGAGGTCTGTGGAACTAACATCTGCTCAATCTTAAGCAGAAAAAATATGTTCTATGCATATTTCATAAATCTTGGGAGACTTAGAATATTTCCTAATTGCTGCTGGTTTTTTTCTTTTTTTTTTTTTCAGAGACCTTTTGGAAGAATACCAGTAAAAATGCAGAATAAAATGGGATAAATGAAGATCTTCATTTCATCAACTGCCAGTTATTAAGAGATTCTGAAATCTATATTCTGTCATTTACATTTGGTGTAACAAAGCTATGTCACCTTGCATGCCAGGAAATAATTGTACTATAGTTTAGTGTTGCCAAAGGTTTATATATGGAAAACCTGTTGTCTAAGGGATGGTTTTCTTAACAGCTTTAAGACTGTGAAAGTTCGATAACTTCATATTTTCCATTTATTGGGACTAAAGTAACTCCATTTATATTTAAGGATAAAATTATTTTTCTAAAAAATTTACTTCTACACACAAATAATTCAATCACCAATTATATGTGTTATTCATAAGGGGCTGGCAGTTACAAATGCCTGAGAAGTGAATATCCCTCTTAAAACCTTTGTTATAAAAAGGCTAAGCTTTAAGGATATTAAATGATAGCCTTAAATAAATTTTTTCAAGCTTCTTTTCTGTTGCCTTCTCATGTGTATATGCCATGTGCCTCTTTGCAGTTCACTTCATTTCATTCTAATATTTCAGTGTCACTGAGATCTTAGAAGCAGTTTCTTTGGAATGATAAAACAAACAGCATTTTTTGTCACGTTTTCTCCACAATGATTCCCAGAAAAGAGCTGTGTGAACTTTGAGTTATCTTTAGTTGAAAAAGAAATCATGTAAGATGAAGCTAGAAAGGGAAACACAACTGAAGAGACAATTATTCTTCATTAGCATAAATTCTGGCTCAGAACAGGAGGACAGCTTTGAAAAATTTAAGTGCAATATACTCCATAAGTGTGGAAACTGCCCTGTAACTTCTTCAAATTTTATAAGATTGCCAAGTCAAACCAATGCAAATGGCCCTCTAACCCGTGTTAGATTCCTCCCTTCCTTCCTTCTTCCTCTGAGAACCACTTTTACATGGTGTTACCTTCTATTTCCAATGACTACCCAAACCCGATTTTCTCCCCTCGATATTTTAGCAATATATCAGGAATCCATATTAAAATGTCCTAGAGGGCAAGGGGTTTAAAAGAAATCCAATGGGCTTAGCACGTATTTAGTAGAAGCTGATATGAAATGGGACCATTGTTGAATCAGAATTAGTACCTATAATTTTTGCTAGGAATAAAATTTTTATGGGAATGAGTTTTTTAAAAGCATCTAAAACTTTCACTGATAATCTAGAATTTCTGGGAAAATATCAGATCATTCTTCCTATGAATATTTTGTAATTTCAGATCAGGACAGATCATACCAAATTTGGCATCTCGATCAGCTTCTTGACAGCAACAGAAAGCTGTTCTAACCTCCCAACTTTAAACAATTTAAACCAAATAGAATCTTGCACTAAAAAAGATGAAATCATAGCATCCAAAATACCACTGGAGAGAAAAAAAAAAAGATGGAGGCTATGTTTACATATTAGCTGTTAATTTAACCCCATTTGTACACGGTGGTTTGGGTCCAAGTGGAACTGGAAAAGATTCAGTTATACACAGTTGGATGCATATTGTCCAGGATAAAATGGTACAAGGTAACTTTTCTGTTTCAAAGACTGAACAATTGTCTTTCAAACGTTTTATTTCACTTCGTCCAGGATATTTTAGTGTTCTGAAGGACAGGATTCCTAAGTTACAAATTCATTTTTCCACAGTGTCTGTCACCAGGGTATTTGGGACCCTCCTGGCAATGGCTTTGTCAGCTATGAAAATACTGGGCTTTCTGCACTTTTACAAATTATATGCTCTAGGAACAGAGGAGTAGAAATTATTTTCTCAAGTTAATGCAGTTTGTCTGGAACACAACGAAAACATTTAACCTCTAATTTTCTAAGTCTCAATCTAGAGCACGAATCAAAAGTAACCCTTTCTTCAGAAGTGAGACGAAGCTAAGTTGTAATCAGAAATATCAAACACATGTTTCAGCTCAACAGGACTAGGATTTACATATCCTGAAATCAGAGAGTAAGTCCATATGGGATCAGTTATAAGGTATGTCCTGGATATTTCTCACACATGCTACATGAAATTCAGTGAATAGTATAAATACAGGGAGAAATAAGTCACAATCTCTTTGCCTTTACTACACAATAGCTGGAGTCCTCTGTGTATTGCATATGTGCTGCCTTGAACTTCCAGGTGGCCTTATATTTAAAAGTGCTCTCACTGTATTTTATTTGCTGAATGTGCAGCATCTTTCCTCTTCCACACTATTTATTAAGTAATAATAAGCATATTGCAGTAAAACAAGACAAATACTTGGAATTAATACCAAAAAAAAAAAAGAAAAAAAGAACAAAACCTGAGACACTCTAACCATTCAACTGTGCTCAGAGGACATGTAGTAAGAATCTGTAGTTGCCAGGAAAATAATTTTATAAAGAAAAAGACGCAAACTTGAAAGAACTGAGTGACAGCTGCTACTAGCCACATTGAAATGGTTGTCCCAGTGACATAATCGCATCAAATGTAGGAATTTTTCTCTCCTGATTTAGTTAAAACTCTCTTCACAATCGTCTCAAACAGAACTAATGCCAAGATGAGCTACAAAACCATCATAGCATTTCAACTTCATATGCAAAGAAAAAATGAAATGATTTCTGAAAAAACCAACATTTTTAATATATTTGTAGTCAAAAAACGCACTTAGTCCAGTAGAACTTGAACACTCCTCAGTGCTAATAGCACTTTTGCCTTCTTTTCTTCACAGCACATTTCAAGTGAGCCACTGAATCCATGCAAAACTTTATCCAGTACATATTTTGTCTCCCATAGCTACACACTGAGAAATATGGAATACATCATTGCACCTGTAAAATAAACTGTACACATTTTAGTCACAATTTTTTTTATTCTGCAGAGAGCTTAAGTTTTCCATTTTTGCAGTTTGACTCTTCCAAATATTTCCGGAGGAAAGGCTCAAATATATAAACAGATGTCTAACAAAGTCTTGAGTTTTACTGAGGCTAGAGGTCTGAAGAAGACATCACATCTGGCAGGTCCCCCAAGTGTTTGGGAAAGTCAACCTCAGGCTGAAAGCTGTATTTTCATTCTTTTCTAGCAAGTAGCTCTTAGCAATCATGCAACTTCTTTACAAATACAGCAGTGCTGAGCATACAATATGAAGCTACAGCTTCTCAAATTTCATCATGTAGCAGCCACTGCTGGATATTCATTTGTTTAATTTCTTGGCATTTCCTGGCTAATACATATCTAATTACAAAATAACACCATAGTAGAAAGTAACTTGGAGTATTTAGCTGGAGAAACTTTCTTAAGTCTCAGGCTATCACAAAAGACAATCTGACCAAGAACCAGAAGCACGACTGTAACAATAATTTTTGGGATCGTGGGCGTTTTGATCAGTCAGGAGGAACTTGAGATTTTTTTCAAGTTGTAGAGAATCACTGTTAGGAACTATCACAACTAAATGGAAAACATATTCTGCTATAATGACTCTTACTGGATCACTCAGGTGGTTCTGCATACAGATTTTACAGAGACTGCGTAATTCTCTCTGGCATGCCCAGAGTCAGAAGCACTGTAGGTTATCAAAAATTTGATCTAGACACAGGAACACAGATTTCCAAAGGCACTTAAAATTGTGTTCCCACAGAAACCAGCAGTAGCCAGCCATATGCTTTGACAGTACTGTTCCTTTTTTCTCCTTAGAATTCACCACTGAGAAACTTTCAAACCTTGCAGATAATCTCTCAAAATAATACTAAACTGCAACTTAGCTATGAAAAGCTACAAAACATTCAGGTACATTTTTTCACAAGACTGACATAATTTGACTGTGCTGTATTTTGAGACATTGTGATGATGACTACCTAAATGTTTAGGGGGAAAAAAGCACAGAGTAACTGAATTATATATATGTTGTGATTTCTACTCACTAGGAAAAAGAAAATTCACCCTGGGGCGGTGAGGAGTGGTGATGTTTTGTTTTTCTTTTTGATTGTTGATAAGACAAACAGATGCACAGTATACCAGACAGACATTTAAGTGGAGCTGTAAGACAATCTGAAACACTGGTCATGCATCTTAGAGCATACAATGATATGGTACTTTGAAAAGTAATGTAAAAGACTGTCATTTCACTGTGATTTTACTTTACAGAAGTGGATCTATCTATACTCAGAGATTAGTGGTTAGCAAGCTGTGAAATTGCAGCACATTGGATCCTCCATGGTAAACGTACACTGGAACCACTGTCAGGGCACATCTGTGACATTCCTAAGGTAAACTGATATAGCCAGCAAAGCATAAATTCATAACTAGTACCAACTGCTACCTTCAAGGAGAATGGTATACAATAGTGAGCAAGAACATGTTTGTATATAGATGAAGTCTATATACTTGCTCAATAGTGAGCAAGTATACAATAGTGAGCAAGAACATGTTTGTATATAGATGAAGTCTCTTAGCTTCCATATAGACATATCTTTCTTTAATGTTTCTAAACACTTTGGGTTATACTAAAGGAGACTTTTTCATCATAAAAAGCTATTAACCCACTTCCAGACACAGGTTTCTTAAGAAACAGACACAAAATATTAAATGCTGTGCTCCGTCTGCAGAAGTAGAATGAAGGAGCAAGTAGCACAACCTTACTGAAAGCTTTGACAAGTTCTTTGAAGGCAAGTCTAAGAACATTTGCTATTTCCCCTGACTTGAAGTCTTGCTTCAGCAGATCATATACTTTTTCTATTACATTTCTGAACTTGTAAAATACCTGCATATGTCTCTGGTAACTACTAGTGTTCTGCAGTTAGAGGGGGGAAATCTAACATGGACAAAGCCAAAAGCACCACTTATAATTACTTTTTGGAGGCTAGAGCTCTTAAAATAATCTATAAACTCACAGAGTTTTCTGACTACGTGCTAACACTCAGATTTTTAGTAATCAAAAGCTTTACAGTTTTGATTTACAGGTTATTCAGTCTTTTCCAACAATTTGTTCTACTTTCACAGCACATACTCAAAATTCTCCTTGGAATTGACCCTTATGTAATAAACAAGGGTCATCTTCAGCACTAAACTTTAAACTTTCGTACAGAGTTGTACTATATTTCCATTTTCCGGTCTTAATTTAAAAACCCACTTAGCAGACTTACATATGTATCTACAGTGCCAAACAAATAAATAAAAGCCCTTCCTGCAATTTTATCAGTTCTTTCATGACTTGATTGTCAGAGAAAGAAGTTAAAAGAGCAGAAACTTTACAAGAAATGCCGGTGTTATCAAAACATTAGGAGCTTTTCCATCAGCGTTTGAAGACATTTAACTTCTGGGCCGTTATCTGACTTCCGACAGAAATCCCACCGGTGGCCCAAGTCTCTCCTCTGCCGCGTACAGTTGTGCCACCGCGCTCCAGGGGTGTGAACTGACGGAGAACCCGCCGCTCAAACCGCAAAGCCAGCAAAAAGCCGGGATCTTGCACAACCCCCAGCGCCTGCCGCTCCCAACGCAGCCGCCCCCAGCCCCCGCCCAGGCGCCGCTCACGAGGAGAGCCCCGCGGGCAGCGCCGGGACTGCGGAGCCTCAGCGCGCTCGGCTCGATCGGCGGAGCTGCGCCCTGCCCGCCCCGCTCCGCGATGCCGGTGGGTGAGGGGAGGGTGGGCGGCAGCGCGGGCAGGGCCTGCGCCGCCGGCGTCTCACGGGACTTCTCCTTTCAGAGCTTCCTGAAGTGGCTGCTGCTGATCTTGGGGGTCGCCGTCGTTGTCGTGGTCATCACCGTGCCCCTGGTGCTGCTCACCCGCAGTAAGTGCGCGGCGCGACCGCGACAGGAGGGCGGTGGGGGGCTCGCTGCGGTCGCCGGCGCTCGGCGCATCCACGGCGGCGGGGGAAAGTTCTGCGGAAAGTTTGTGCCTCAGGGAACGGGCTCCGCGGAGCTGGAGCTGCTGGGTCCTGGAAGCTGGGGGGTACGGGCGTCTCACCAGGGATGGTGGGGGGCACGGGAACAATTAAAAAGTCTCTCGATTTTCCTGTATGCGCTGGTAATAGAAGCATTGTCGTTTTCAGCATTTTCTGTTCTTACTGTGGCCAAAGTCTCGAACCAGCAGTAAAATGCCAACTACTCATTTTTCTAGGGTGTATTGAAGAGATAAGATTATATTCCCTCTCATTTGCTTTGTTTGCACAACTTTTGTTAATGCCTTTGAGTGAAATTATGTAAACAGCACAGTTTCAGAGGTCAGAAAAGTAGAGAAAGATTTGGAATGTGGTTTTGGACTCTGACCAGTTAGCACTTTCCAGGTTGCCCTTGTAGCTCTGGATGTTAATGTGAAACAGCGTTAAATCCTGATCTAGAAATGCTTTGCTTTCAGCTTGTAGTACAGAGCTGCTGTCGTTCTGTGTTCTTACGATGAACAGCTGAGCAGTCGTGATATGTATAATCAGCATTGCAAACTCTAAAGGGAGTGTTTTCTAGACTATAACCAGGTCCGAGAGGTGTACCCCAAAAAGACTGAAGATGTGTACACTGATCTTGACGATGTGTTCAGAAATTGCTTATGTGCACACGAGGTTCTGGGGGTTTTGTTGTGTCAGCTGAGGAGGCGGAGCTTGTGTCACTGGTGTTCGTGTGTCATAATTTACGTTTAACTGTTTTGCAGTTTAGCTCTGTTAATATTAATACCAATATCACAGTCATTTGAAACTAGATTTTCAAAGTCCAGATATCTGAGTTACCTTCTAGGCTAAAACTTCCATCTGTGGATGCTGAGTCTATTTTCTCTTATTTTTGGGCAGCTTTTTGCCACTTATCTCCAAAAAGCAGATTTTTGAGGTGACAAGAAATACTCTGAATTTCACAAGTGGGGAAGAGCAAGAGAAAGGGTCTTGATAACTTATCAGATGGATGTGTGCAGGCATAACACCTAGTGAAAGAATTTGGTATGCAGGCCTGAACTCTGCTGAAGAGTTGGTACTTGTCTATCTTGATGCCAATGCCATGTCTTACTGTAAATAAAGTGGGTTTTCTTCTTTCATGAATTGTAGCATAGGAATTCTTTTGCTCTAGAAGTGGCTGCAATTCAAGATCAGTCATTCAGTTACACATTAACTTCATATAACTTCAAAGAAGCATTTCTGTTCTCTGATACACAGAATACCCTCATGCTGTCAGCCTTGGCTTGCGTCCTTTTGGTTGTAGAAGAGTAGAACAGTGTGTCAGACTTTTTACTGTTGGTTCAAATTAAGGCATAGGAAATCACCTAACACACCAAGGTAGTTCAGTAAGTCCCTCTGGGTAAAATAAGGATTGAGATGGAGTGATCCCAGTTCAGAAATTTGAATTCCTGTCTCTTTACAAATCAGGCCAGCAGTAACATCTGAACAACTGTGACCATTGTAATTTGGGAACTGCAGAGTTCTTTTGAATTTTTGGCTGAAGGGTGCTAAACAGATGTTTTCTGTTAGCTGAGAGTATACAGGTGGTGTATTCATAAAGTAGTAATTTATAGGTTAGAGCACTTAACCACTGACAGTTTGATTATATGGCTTTTATGAACAACCACAGGACACGCGAGTCAGCTAGAGGTGCCTCTTGGGCCATACAGGTGATTGAGTACCAAATGAAAGTGGCAAAATTGCTCTGGGAAGGAGCAGCTGACATAACTGTGACTGTGAAATCAAAGTCTGCTCTGATAAAAGTCCTTGTAATTGCAGTCAAATAGTTTTTATTTCATCCCAGTGGTTCAAGCATTGTACAGGGAATATGATGATTGTTGATATAAACAGAATTTTGAGTTTGGATTTCTCACCTTTGTTCTGCAGCTGTTTTCCCTGCCCTGCTTCTCAATGTACTTTCATTTCATAAGCTTAGTAGTCATGCAGCACATAATTAGTTTGATAAATGGTCTCCAGTGCTGTGAAAGGTTGTGAACTTTTGCCACTCCAGCAGAGTTCTGGCTTGTTGGCTGTCCTGTAGGCCTGGCAAGGGGAACTTCTGCTTCTTCTCTTGCAGACGCTTAGCATGGACAAATAGTGCAGACTTAAATTTGCAGAGTGGTTCCCTAATTTGAGGTGCAGCCCTTTGCCATTTACCTTGAGGGTCTGCTGCCAGAACTCTGTACAAATTTTTTTTATATTTCATTTAGACCCACTGCCTATTTTGACACCTCATTTTATATTTAATAACCACATGGGGCTACTTGCATCAAACAGTTTAATTTCAAAACAGCCTTGGGGCTTGTATTTGAAGTCTGTTGATTAAAACATTGTTGTGCTTCGAGGAGCTATCCAACAGGTGACTACAGTAACAAGTTGTTACCCTTAAAGCATGAGTTTTTTATAAAAATGTTTCGTTCTGTCTGTTCATGATTCACCATTTTGCTTACACTTCTCACGGTTTTTTTTCTTCTCTAACCTTCCATGCAAAAGGCAGATTGAAACGTGCCATGTCTGTATATACTTTTACCACTTCTCTAACTGCAGTTCTTGTTACAGCTGGGCAGGAAGACCAGGAGTGGGAGGAGGAGCAGCCACTGCTGAGAGCAGGAAGGAGACAGTGCAGTGTTTACTATTATTCTGCTGCCATGAGCAAGTCATAGACAGCCTTAGAGTGAGTTTGGGGAACTGTCTGTCCACAAACCAGGTTTCTTCACCCACAGGTTTACTTCTCCAAGGGTGAGAGATACTCACTAAATGAGAAGGATCATCACCATCATGATTAGATGATACTATGCATGTGCTGTTGTGGTCTTTTGATACAAGTGTGCCTAGAAGAGGCTGGAAGAGCACAGCAGGTCCTGGGGAAGTAAATGGCCTTAAAGGGCCTGAGCGTTCTTTGTGAGTCTGAAAAGATAGGGAATGGAAATGTTTTCCTTCTACATGTCTTTGACTTCTGTAACTGTCATTTAGCTCAGTTATCGACCCTAATTCAAATGTTGAGTAATATAATATAAAACACCATTATCAACAGTGATTGTTATCTGTAGAGCAATTCTGCTATTCTTATTTCCTTGCTTTGCGTGAGATGGTGTATATTTGAGAGGGATTCCAGAGCTATTGATTACCAAGTTAATGATTAAATCCCTCCGGGGAAGTCTCTGCAGCCCCGTGGAGTGGATCTTGGATGAACTGCTGCAGGAGGTGTCACACCACTCACTCATTGGTTATGGTCTCTCCTGAGTGTCCTGTATCAGCTCCTGGGTATTGGATAGAATTTTGGATGAAGTGAACCTTTGGCCTGAGCCAGAAAAGTAATTTTTACCTACTTTTTTGCTAGAAATGTATTTCAGTGTTCTGTCACATAGGCAGTAACTGGGGGCTGGAGTGTACAGGAGGGGGGAAGAGTTAGAGTACCCTTTTACGCATGTTGGAAGAGAAATGGCAAAACAGCAGGTTTGGAAAAACCAGCCTGAAATGTCTCTTACTTTTCTGACCACTGAATCAGCTGGGATTCCCTTGCATCTCTCCTGCTGCTCCTAATTATACATTTGGATTGCAGATCATTGTTACTCTTGTTCTGCTGTCACTTTAAAATGGCAATAACCATTCACCTTTTCTGTTTTTTATTATTTCTCTATCCTTTTCTCATTGTTACTGAACATCATTCTCGCACTCATCTTTCCCTTTTTGTGGTTTTTTCCAGTCTCTCTTGGTAGTGGTGAACATGCAGTAAAGCTTCCAGTGTTATTCCTTTTAGTTTTCTGTGGTTTAAAGTCAGTTAATTTTGTATGCTTTTTTTTTTAATTACACATGGAAATTAGAAAAATGCACCCTGACACTGGGGAATAACAAATACATGTCCCAAAAGTAATTTGTCAACATAGTTCAGTTTTGGTATGGTGATATGTCATACCATAAACCTTACACAATAGTTAACTTCTTGTTTGCTTTACACCTGTCATGATTTTGTCTGGGAATCAGGTAATTTTCTCCTGGTAGCTGGTACAGTGCTCTGTTCTGGATTCAGTATGAGAATAATGTTGATAACACACTGATGTTTTGGTTGTTGCTAAGTGGTTCCTGCTCTTGAGTCATGGACACCAGTTTCCCAGGCTCTGCCAGAAAAGAGGTGCACAAGGAGCTGGGAGGGAGCACAGCCAGGACAGCTGACCTGATCTGGCCAAAGGAATATTTCATAACATAGAATGTCATGCTCATATAAACAGGAGGATTGGCTGCAACGTGCTGATGACAGGCTGGACATTGGTCAGTGGGCAGTGAGCAAATGGATTTTTCATCACTTGTCTTTCAAGGGTTTTATTCGTCTCACTCTCCCTTTCATTACAAATATTATTACTATTATTAGGAGTATTATATTTAGTTTTATTTCAATCATTAAACTATTCTTATCTCCGCCTATGGGTTTATCTTTTCCTGACTTTCCCCCCCATCTCCACTGAGGGCAAGAGAGGAAGGAAGAGAGTGGCTGAGTGGTACATAGTAGCCAGCTGGGGTTAAACAATGTCAACACCTCACACCTGCAGAAACCAACTCAATTTTTCTTTTAAGAGAGGGTGGCATATTAATAGGAAATTCCAAAATTCAAACAGAATTATTTATCCACTTTGTTTGAGTACTACTTACATAAAAGGTTAAGAGCCTTCTTTGCAGAAGGACTTCCTTATGGTTTTACGGTTGTAACAGGGGTATTATGATGTAATTATTTCCAGTATATCATTATGGCAGTGGAAATATGTATGTACTGCCAGGAGTAAGACCAGGGTCGAGATGAATCATAGAATCATTAAGATTGGGAAGAACCTCCAAGATCATCAAGTCCAACCTTCGATCGAGCACCACTTTATCAAATAAACCGTAGCACATCGAGTCAGCTCTTGAACATTTGCAGGGATGGTGATTCCGCCACTTTCCTGGGCACTCCTTTCCAATGCTTAACCACCTTTTCAGTGAAAAAATTCTTCCTGAATGTTCTCTGGCACAGCTTGAGGCTATTTCCTCTTGTCCAGTCACTATCTGCCTGGGAGAAGAGCCCCACCCCCACCTGGCTACACCCTCCTCTCAGGTAGTTGTAGAGGGCCATACCATTCCAGGCTGAACACCCCCAGCTCCCTCAGCCACTCCTCGTAGGACTTGTGCTTCCCTGGACACACTCCATCACCTCCATTTCTGTCTTGAATTGAGGGGCCCAGAACTGGACACAGCATTCAAGGTGTGGCCTCACTCCCCTGTGCCAAGTACAGGGGGTCAGTCACTGTCCTGGTCCTGCTGCCCACTGGATGCCCTTGGCCTTCTTGGCCAGCTGGGCACACACTGGCTCAGGTTCATCTTGGCGTTGACCAGCACCCCGAGTCCTTTTCCCCTGGGCCCCTTTCCAGCCATTCTGTCCTCAGCCTGTGGCACTACCAGGGTTGTTGTAACCCAAGTGTAGGACCCAGCACTTGCTGAACCTCAGGCAGTTGGCCTCGGCCCATCGATCCAGCCTGTCCAGATCCCTCTGCAGAGCCCTCCTGCGCTCCCGCAGGGCAACACTCCTGCCCAGCTTGGTGTCATCTGCAAACTTAATGAGGATGCACTCAATCCCCTCATCCAAAGCATTGATAAAGATTATTAAACAGAATTGGCCCCAATGCTGATCATTGGAAGCCAGTCATTTGGAGTTTAGAAAAATAAGTCTGTATGTGGAATTGTCGAAAAAGAAGAATAATGAGAAAATTCAGTCTTTTCAGCCTCTCTGAGGAACGTCAGAGTGAAAGAAGCAGTTTTGCTAAAATATGAACATCCATTGACCTGTATAAAATCTTCAATGCCAGTAAAATCCTCTTAAATGTCAACAATTACTTTATTTTGTCAAAATAAACCTGTTTGACCCTTCTTTTCAAATGGAATCTGAACAAGAAACTAAATTTGGGATTCAATATATGTTGAGTCGGTGGCACAATGTGGATAAGTAAGAATATACTGGTAATGGCCTACCTTGTAGGTTAAAAAAATGCTTCAACTAGAACTTCTATGACTGTACCCTTACAGCTTGGCGTGTGTTTTCATATTCAGATACTATGTGGAAGGTGTTGACAGAAAATGAAATTTTAATTTTATACATAGCCAACAAATCTTAATAGTGGCCTGATTTTTAGTAATGAGACCTTAGCAAAATATGTATGTCACCAGGGAGAAAAACATTCATCAGTTTGGAAAAATCCCTAAACCTGTTCATCAGCCACCTGTCTTAAATTGCTTCTTCTTTTCCAAGAGAGAGTTTTGTTGCTTTCCAAAGCCCCTCTGATTGAAAATGACACTTTCTCGATTAGGAAGAAGTCATATTCCCAACTAGACAACTGTGTATGAATATTAAATACCCACTTGTTCATAATCCATCAAATTAAATATTCAGCTAAATAAATAACCTGAGAAATTAATATTCTCACAGAAACTTCAAGAGCGAGAAGTCCAGCCTCGTGATTTTTTTAAAGAGTCACCTTTCAGATGGAATTGAGCAAGCATTTTTTTTAACCTTTTCTGAGCATTTTAGACTAAAATCATTGTTTGTCTCTTGACTTTTATTGCAGTGGCAGTTGTACAGTCTGTGCTGTATGTATACAGTTTTCTTATTGTTTGGAAAGAAGAGTAAAGCTGTAATAGCTGATATAAATGTCTTCCTGTGATGTTTCAGATGTTCCATGCATCCAGCCTGCAGAAAGATAACCTTCAAAAACTATTATGAGGTGTTCTTTTGTGTGTGCCCCCAAGGACTTTACTCTCTTATTTTCTTCAGCATAGTGAAGGAGGAGGCAGTCTGTTTTAAAAGTATCTGAAAGGCTGGGGCTCTCAGAATTGATAGGGGCAGGTTAGCATCTTGATTGATCAGTCACCATGTCTGTACTGGAGTTTTTTTATCAGTTGCTTTTATTCAAGTCTTTTGATTTAGCCAGCTGAAATTAAAATTCCTTCCCTTCTGGACCCTGTAGGTAGAAGGGTAGATGAAGGTAGATTTTAGGTTTCCATTAAAAAAAAAAAAAAGCAGGGAGGATGCAGGGGGAGAGTTGCACACCTGAATTTAAAATCTGTTGTCTTTGTTTTCAGAAGAAAACACAAACACACAGACTGAGTTGTTGTTGTTGTTGCTGTTGCTGTTGTTAGCACTTTTAATACTTCGGAAAAAGTAGCTTGTGCATGGCAGGCAGTAAGAAAGAAGTACTTTACAGAAGAAATACTTTTACAGAAATACTTTTAAAGAAATACTCTTGCAGAAGCTGACTGCAGTGTGCTGAAGCTGATGACCGAACTCATTAGCTTAACTAGATTCAAAGTTTCTCTCGGTCTTTTCAGACAAACCCAGTTACTTGGCTTTAATTTTCCGGTCAAAATTGTAATGCTAAAATAAACTTTAAGATTCCTTGGTGAAAAACAAAGCAAAAGAGGGATAAATACTTAATCAATTATTTCATCATAATCTTATCAGGAAGTGTTTGTTATTTAATTTTTTTTTAATTAGACCTTCCCTGAATATTTTATTGCTTCTCAGATTTTTAGGGTTTTTTTTCATTTGAGGCATTTCTGAAATTTGAGTTTAAGAATAAGCAAATTATTCACAATTGCAACTGTTAGCAGTTGGGGCTCTGCAGTGAACTTCCCAGAGTGAGCATGGGGAGAAGGGCACTAAGATCACTTCTTTTCAGCTTTTGAGGAGTACATGTTTGCTGAGGTAAGAGAGCCAGAGGTCTTCTTGTCATTTTTGTCACTGTCGAAAAGGTATTTTCATTTCCATGAGTTTGTTGAGTGATCTCACTGACACTTATTGATTTTATGCTTGCTGAATTTACCTTGCAATAAAGTTTTATTGCCTTCCCACTGCTACTACTTTAGAGACAGTTAGCTAAAACACTTTAATAACCAGCAACAAACCCCCACTTAGTGGCCAGGTTAAGAAGCTGGGGTGGAACAATTTGCAGCAACATCAAAATCTCTCTTTTGTCTGTTTCTTTCAGGAGAGACCTCTTCAGGAAAAACGTACACTCTACAGAATTACTTGAACAATGACTATAAGTACAAAACACATAATTTGGAGTGGATTTCAGGTAATTCATTTATACATGCAACTTGAATGTCAAGAGAATGTCCTACCTTCAACAATGTACTACCTTTGGTCACCTCATGCTGAGGTGACTACTGTATTCTGAAAAAAAAGTCAAATTATTTAATAGTACCATTATAGAGTGGTGCGTGGCTCAAAGAGTTGATTCCTTGTTTCCCTTAGAAACATGCTCACATTCATGGCAAGCTATATTCTCCTACTGCTAGAAGAGCATACTTACTTCTGTGCTTTTGGGTAGAAGCATGTTAGCCTCTGAGGTTTGTCAGCTTCCCATGCATCGGGCTGCCAGGGAAGAGGGAGATACAGGCTGCTTTTCCTTTTAGGTATGCCTAGTGCCCAAGGGAAAAAGATCCTAGAAGGTGGATGCTGTGAGCCCCAGGGCTATGTTTTGTGAACATTCTTGTGCTATAAGCATCCTTTCATTATAGAACTGGGAAACACAACATTGACCAGATTTTTGAATTTTTTTTCCTACTTAAAAACATAAAGGGAAAACAGAAGTAACTGATGAGCATTTTACTTACTTTTTATTGTCATCTCTCTTGTGCTTTTAGGAAATCAGTATCTTCACCAAACAGATAATGGGGACATCCTATGTGTCAATGCTGACAATGGAACATACTCAGTAATCCTGGCAAATACAACATTAGTATGTTGACTTATATGTAATATATGCAGACATTGGGAAAGGTATTGAATTTCCTATTTTGTTTTGTGTAATCTTTGGAATCAGTGCTTAATGTGTTTCTTTTGCCCTTCCTTTGTTGACAGGATAAGTACCAGGCAAGCACAGTTATATTGTCTCCTGACCAAAAGTTTGCTCTTCTGCAATACAGCTATACAAAGGTACAAGTGCACTTTACATCTGAGGATGAAACTGAGAAAAAAGGTTTGAGAACAACTGAGAGGCTGAGGGAATGTGAGGGAAAAGCAGGAGGATGGATGAATGTGGTGGATGTCTGTAAGGGAACAGTCAAGTTGAGCAGGCAGGAGGAGAAGAGACTGGTATTATCTGTGAGCTTGGCAGAAGAGACTTGACTGCCTGAGGAAAAAAAGCATCTGGATAAAACGTGGATGGAGAGTTATCACAAGGAGAACAAGGTTGGATGGCTTATCTGGGAAGACAATCTAGGAGAGTAGATAGGCATGGCTGTCTCAGGAGTTGTGTGGGTAAGGAGAAGTGATGAGTAGATATGCTGGTATACATCTGCTTGTGTGTGTATGCTATATATATATATATGTGGTTGTTACATTGTGGTGGTAGGAGGTAAGAGTTTGAAACTGAGGTGAATGAAAAGCTGCATGTGCTTAAATGAAGGCTTGTGCTTGGAGTGGGTTTGTGTGTCCCTGTTCCCTCCTGTCAGTGAGCACATGAAAAGCCTGCAGCAGAATGGCTCATCCTGGCATGGTGCTGAACCGTGCAACAAAGGTCAACCCACATTTATGCCAGGTGGCATGAAAACTTGGCTCTGTGTGCCAATTGAGAAGCCTAATGGAGGTGATCATTTGTTCTGCAATTTGTGCACTGAGAAACCAGTAACTTTGTTGTTCTTTCCTTTTTTTTCTGGAGAGCTGCCTGTTTTGTTTGTAAAAAGTTCAGTGCTGGCTTGTGCAGTGTACAAATACTTGAGCACTGTGTCCCTGAGCACTGTCTGCATGTCCTGGCCTTGCACTGTCCCAGACACAGTCTGTGCACTCAGTCATCAATTCTTTTCAGTTTTAGCTTTCATGCTGGGTCCTACTAAGCCTGTTACCTTTTGTCTTTCTGAATTGTTCAGAATTATTCGACTTTTTACTGCATCATTAAGAGGCCACAAAATGCCTAATATTTTACCAGTCACCCTACACATCCCCTCTACTTGTAATTTATTGTTCTGTAGTGTTTTATTTGTTGCATTCATAAGAGTTAATTTTGTTTTAATGGTGAAGCAAGATCTTTTAACCTTTATATAACAGTGTGATTGAAAGTTCTGTTATTATTAATCTTTATTGCAAAGAAACAGAGTAACAAAATGAATCATGAGGATGTAGACGCTTGTTATGTAATAGCCATCTGGCTGTGTAGTACTAAGTTGTTGGTTTATATCTTCATACAAATAACCAAGAACCCTCATAGAAGGTAGCATTATTGCAACATGTCAACACTGTGGGCTACATCAAACCTCTCCAGCCCCACACAGTGAACGTGTTTAAATGTGTCTGCATTATCATCATCATCTTTCTCTCTGTTAAGTGCCCAGGGAGCGATACAGATTTCAGGAGGCAGATTTCTCAGACAAGGGTTTTATTTCTGTGACAGTATGAACAGGAATAGGTCGCCCTGGTAGGAACTGCTACAGACATGCTGCTGAGATTTGGGAGAACTACCATAAAATAAGACACCAAGTTAAATAATACAACATGAAAAATGAGACAGAAAACAGCAAATGAGCCAGTAAAGCACGAGGAGATGGATTAACTGCACATTGATGATAGTCTGCCATTTATCTACAAGGATTTCTGAAAATCTGCAGCATCTCTGGCATCTCTGTCTCTGTCCTTAATCAGTCAATGGCCTCTGTCATAGTATTTAAGTGATGACCCCAGAGGAAAATTCTTTAGCCTTTCCTTAAAGCTGGTTAGAGATCTGTTACCCTTGTATGTGCATTGTGTTCTATCTTAAGAAAAAGCATGAGGAGGGTTTTAGGGGTAATTCAAACTGCAAGAGATATGAAACCTGGTGAAATTTATTTTCTTAATATTAAAATAATTCTTTTGCAGTTGTGGAGGCATTCCTTTACAGCTTCGTATCACATCTATAATTTCAGTAGCAGGTCAGTAATCTTTGCACATAAGATGTAGTTTTAACATTCTTTTGCAATGAAATGTCGTTTCACTGATCTCTCTTGGCTGCATTTTGGTTTTGTTTTTCCAGTTCCATCTTGGATGACGGACTACTACCTAATGATACCCAGTATATATCCTGGTCACCTGTTGGTCATAAACTGGTTAGTAAAGATAAGTGAAACTTATATAAACAGTCATTTTCATACACGTGACATGGAAGCTCACGTTGTCTGTACGCTTGAGGTTTTGGGGCTTTCCTAGTGCTCGGTAAAGCAGCTGAACTAGTTTCAAAATTGACTACTATTGCTGGAAAGACTCCAAAGTCCCTCTTTGTGTTTTGTTTTGTTCTTTAATGAAAATGCATTCCTGAAAGTAACTAGTGGCCCCAGTAGTCATGAAATGCACAAATGCCCAGGAACTTCATGTTTTTACAGTTGCAGACAGTAGCTCATCCGTTTCAAAGGCAGCAGCTTTACTATTGTCTATTTAATCATCACTGTGATTTTTGTCTCCTAATTACACAATAATCAATGAAGTTCTACTTGATTGATGCATGTAATGGGATTAGAGGATTAAAATCTGTCTTGTACTCTTTCCCACTGTTGTTTTCTTCCTCCCCTCCAAGCCGTGTTGATGGTGAGAACCACGGCATTTGCAAGGCTTGTGCCTTCCCTGTGGTAGGTGTTGGACTGTCATAGGAGAATGTGGTGTTTATTTATTCTTATTGCTTGTAGCATGTAAGTTATAAAGACCAATCACAGAAGCAAAGGAAGTTGGAAAGACCTTTCTGCATTTGAGAGTAAAGCTCTGGAATACAATTGTCTTGTTCAGTTATCGGAGATGAAAACCATGGGTGATTAGAGAGGCAGGCAGGTGCAAAAACTAGAGTTCTGAGCTCTACTGAAGAAATATACCATCTTTGCAGATCTATTGGCAGCACTGAGACCCCCGTTAAAGTTTTACCAAAGCCCTGATAGTTTTCTTTGAAAGACAAATTAGTGGAAAACAACTCCTGATGAAGGAAAATAAACTTGTATTTGGCAGAAAATGAATTGCAAGGTTTTCAAAACTTGATGCAGTAATGTCACTTTTCACAGTTGATTTGGTTTTTTGCATCTAGGCCTGAAGTTAGGTCGCTAGCCCGATCTGCATTAGTATTTGTATTAGTAGTTCCAAGTTCATTACGTAACAATGCTGTTTGGTGAAATGCAACTTTTAAAGATGGTTTTTGTCATCTTGTGTAAGTTGCCCAGTAGATGAAATAAAGAAAGGAAGTAGGATTTACTGTAATACTAATTGTTTTCACAATTATGTTTTGCAGGCATATGTTTGGAATAATAATGTTTATGTCAAAGCTTCACCAACAGCAGAACCTGTGCAAATCACTCAAAATGGAGAAGAAAATAAAATTTTCAATGGAATACCAGATTGGGTTTATGAAGGTAACTACACCAAACAAGTTTTACTTTCCATTATGATGTAAAAACTTTGGTTTATTGTAATTATTTCCTCATTCCTTACCATTGAAAAATTGAAATTAATCAAAGTTTGTATACTAAAAGAAACATGCATCCTTATCTGAGCTTAATACCTGGCTAATGTGAGGATCTAAGAATGGAAATGAGTTTGCCTAGCTTGCATTGTGTTACTGGAAATCATAGTTTGAATTAGCTTCACATGATAGATTATAAACATTGATCTAATGTCTCATTTCAGAACCCAAAGAAACAGTGTGCAGTTTAGTATCTGAACTTCAATTTTTAAAAAATCCTATTAAAAACTAATGAGAATACCACCTAGGACAGAATAGCCAACTTATCAATTATAACAAATACATTTGCATCTCTTTCAGAGGAAATGTTTGGCACCCATTCTGCTCTGTGGTGGTCTCCAAATGGCAATTTTTTGGCATATGCAGCCTTTAATGATACAGAAGTTCCTCTTATAGAGTATTCCTTTTATTCTGAGGACACCTTGCAGTATCCAAAGACCATTAAAATCCCATATCCCAAGGTCTGTGTTATTTATTAAACGTGTTTGTTCTGTAGTTTTATTAAGAGAGTAGTCTCATTTAATCAGTTCCTGCTAATGAAAATATTGTCTGTCTCTCCTCAACAGCTTGCTGTGATTACTCTTTCTGAAGTCAACAGCATCTGGCAATGTTAAAGTATTTTGTTATCTCCAGGGGAAAGAAAAAAGAGGAAAAAAAAGTATGATTTAAGGTTTTGTTGTTTCACCATAAAATTTGGAGGTAGTGAGTAGATGTTGAGATAAGAAAGCTCTCAGGGAGTTAAGTTGGTACAAAGCATTAGGCAGATGTACATTAGGTTAAGGTTGTGCTTGGTATTGATAGTGGAATCTTCAGCTGATCTCGCATTTTCAGTTTCCTGTGTTGAGAGGACAAGGAGGAATCTGCTGAAGGAGTTTCTTTGCCCTCACCTAAAGCTCTTCTCGTTTTAGCTGTGTGAGTGAAACCTTTAGTGCAAGGAGCTCCTTCTCCTTCCACTCCTCTCCACGTGACTTTTTGCCCACTGCTCGTGGCACAGTTGGCACTGGGCTGAATGGGGTGAGAGTCAGTGCAGAGTGCTCCAGCGGGTTCCTTCATGCACTCCACATGTGGAGGGTTTCATGTTTAATACAAGACTTACCTGCGTGAAGTTATTTGACCGTGTACGGTATTTTTATTTATCTGAGCAATGCACTTAAGACATAAAGCAAGTACCACAGTTGCACTACCCTGCTGAGTGTCAATACAAACATGTTCTCATAGCTGGCCTCTATAATATGCTCATTCCATTTCTGGGAAGGAATAGATGGGTTGAAATCATCTCAAGCCCATCACTTTTAGTTCTTTCTGTTCACCCCTGGGTCTTTATACTCTGTGCTAGCTTGAGGCATCAACATATGTCCCCCCCTGCCCCACCCCAATCCATGATGGTCTGGCCATCCCAGGAAGATATTTTCATTCTTGATTAACAGGGCAGGACAGCAGATACAGCCAGCTTATTGCTCATCTGGTACAGCTGCCTGGTAGAAAAACTGCCTTCTTTGTGCCAAGCTCAGCTTTCTCTGCAGCAGCCACAATCAGTCACTCCCTACCCTTCCCAAAGGTCCTGGAGCACGTGGCCTTTGCCCGTGCCCTTGGAGCCTCCCCCAGAGGGGTCACAGACAGCTGCAGATGCTCTGTTCTGAGCATAGCCCCTGAGAAGAGACAAAGGTATAGAATGAATTGTCAATCTAAATTACGCATTTTATTACAAACCCCTTTTGTTTGGAGCAGTGCTGACTTCTGGAGGTGGATCTAGTACAGCTACCTAATTGTTACCATGAGGACTTGGCTAGTCAACTACAAGAGAAGCAGCCCTTACTGATACAGCTCTTTTGCTGTCAGCAGCATTACATTAGAGATAGTGGAGTACATGCTGCAGTCACAGCTTTGATTGTGATATAGGCAGCTGTGATATGATTAGTTAATGTAAGGTGCTGCTTCCATAGAGAAGCACTTTCCTGTGTGTTAGCAATGGATTTGATTCTCTGCTAGGTACCTTGCGTGGCATGTAGGATGAGATCTGGTCAAATACAGCAAGCCCTGTGATTGTTTCTAAATGTAGTAGTCTTTCTTATCTAGAAATGCGTAACTAACACTTACGTGTGGAAAATACAAAGGATAATTTATGTGTCAGTCTTAAAAACTGCATTTAGGAACTTGTCTTTTCACATGTTTGCAGTTGGCTAGTTTTACCTTTCTGTCTGCAGTAACTTATTCATCTATAATTTCAAACACTTATTTCACCAAGAATATCCTCTCTTCAAAGTACAATGAAATATTTTATTTTTAGGCAGGAGCTACAAATCCAACTGTACGATTTTTTATTGTGGATACCAGATCACTTCCAAATTACAGCCATGCTGAAATTTCTCCACCTGAAGAAATAAAATCAAGGTGAGAAATTTTGGTTAAATATTTGATATTTGATTGTTTCTTTTGATGGGAGAGGAGGAGCTTTTATATGTGACCTCCCTATATTCAGTGTATATGGCAGTTTTTCCCTGTAATGTGGCTCTGGTAGCAACAAGATTTACCAGAGAAAATCTGCACAGAGATTATCCTCCTAGTGATTATATATAGATGGCATATTCCATGTATGTTATATTCAGAATGTGACAAGTTCTTGGCTCATCACATTCAGTGGAGTCTAACTATGGTGAAGTCATTTCACAGTACAACTTTAATATGAGCAAGTTTTCGTATAATCAAATTATAATATATGTATTCCAATTCACTGGGGGAAAAAACCCAACAAAACAAAACCTTAATGGTAAGTGAAGATTTGATTTCATTGGAAGCAGACTCCTTGCTAAGGCAAGGTATCATGGTTGTCTTCAGATTTATACTTAAAATGTTTGTTTTCTTTGGGAAGATGGTGAAAATCAGCACCTCTCAGAGTAAATGGAAAATTGTATTCCTCAAAATGCCACTGGAAATGCACAACATGATATAAATGTATTTTGTAAAGAGCAGCTACATCAATTTAAAGTGCATGCACACAATTTGGTATCCCAGATCTTGGGTTTTGTTTTTTTCTTTATAACAGTATAGTGGAAATGTTTTAGAGATTTGCACTTACAAACATGATGGGTATGAAAGCACAGGTTATACTGATAAACCAGAAAAAAACAAAGGTCTGTTAAGCTTATGCATAAAACCAGCATTTTATACATGGGGGCCAAAAAGCTATAACTGGAAAATCAGTGCTATTCCATTTCAGTCCTCACCACAGTGTAACATCCATGTGTTAACAGAGATGCAAGTTCTTATGAATATGTTGTTCTTTATCCTTCCGTTACAGTCACACTGCAATAGCTGCATGTTAGATAGCTGTCGTGCCTTGTTTTCCTCCAGAATTTCAGTGCCTCAAAATTAAAAGCCCTGTACATTTTGCTCTGTACTCATAAAGATCTCTGCTGTCTTAGAGTTATGTTTTTACCTTTCGTTAACACCTTACGGAAGTTGGTGTGAGGAGAATAACCATCAGCTACCTTCCAGCCTCATACCCATCTGGCTGACAGAGGTGTGAGTTACATGGAATTCATCCATTTTTAAATTAAACACTCCAGTAGTTAGGATTAATACAAATGTAAATCTTGAATGATGAGTTCAAGGATCAAAACTCACTCCTCCCAGTGGCTGATCCAAATAATGGTCAAGCCTCACTATATGTGTCCTGAAAAAGTTGAGGTGGCCAGAACGAGTCCTGGGGAATTTTGCAAGAGCAAAGGTACATGAGTAGGAAAAGGTGAGCCATGTGCAATGTTGCTGTTAGGTAGTTTTTCTTCTGGAAGCACAAAGTATTGAATATTTACATTGTGTTTATATGTATACCACTGTATGACAGGAAAAGTTTGGTTTTGTGGTGGAAAATTCTATTTTTACTTCCATGGAGCTAAATTTTGAGCAAAACTAAGTTTGAGTTGGTGGCATACCTCACTCCACCTGCCTGGCTGGGGATGTCGAGGGGCAGTGCCCCAGCAAATGGTTGCCTGTTACAGCACTAGCCAGAGCTTGGATGAGCAGCAATTTTGCCCTCACATTTGAAGGGGCCACAGCACACTTATGTTGCAGAGGACGAGTTTTATTTATCAAGAAAAACCTGCTGGAATGGCAGTGCTTTGCCATATGATGGTGCTTGAAACCCAACACTCTGCATGAATGACCAGCATGAAATCCCTTCAGTGTTTAAACACTGGTTTTGGCACCATGGCTCCTGTTAGCCAACAAGAGGGTGAAGGGAAAGAATCCTTCTTGCCTGAAATGATCTGTCCTAAAATAAGCTGACTTCTAAATAGAGTGTTTGCAGAGTATCCCTTTTCAGGAGCAAATGAGGAAGGCCAGTGCAACACTACTGTGCTTTATACTTGAATTAATTGCAGCTTAGTTAACCTTTTGTGTGCTGTTGAATACTGAAGGTGCATTCCCACCCTCACAGGGGAGAGCTATTTATTATAATGGCTTGATAAATAAAATTTTTTTGTTTGTTTTCTTTGTAATGTCTGTCTTGTCGGATGAATGATTTACAGTCACCAGAATTATTAACGTCTCTCACTTTGAAGGAATAAAAAGTATGGGACTAATTCCCCTTACACAAAACAAGGGAAACCACTATTATAGGTACATGAAGAATGTAATTTTCCTTTTTCTTTTTTTTCCCAAACAGGCTCCTGCAGACTCAATGACAGTAGCTATTAAATGGCCTGCTGACTTCCCAGTCAAATATAAATGCAAAAATAGACCTTTTTCAAACATGATTTTGAAACTGTAATCTAGAAATAAAACTGAAGGGTTTTGGTAACCAGCTGACATATATTTTTAATCCATCCACACTAATTGTAGTGTTTCTCTCCCCAAACTGCAGTGATCACAAAGATACTCTTATCAGAAAACTTCCCACACATTTTTGTTAACTAACTTTGGGGGAAAAGGGAACATGAACTTGGAACTAAGTCAAATGTGCAAATTACGGTTAAAAATGTATACTTGCCTTGGAGGGGAAGTTTGTTTTATTTTAGTTCATAAGGCTTTGAGGAGATAGGAGAGATCTAAAATAAGAAAAGACAGTACATCTAACAGATCGTTATGGTAAACAAAGCCGCTAAATTTTAAGTGGTGCATTTTTAAAATTAATATACAGGAATATTCATGAAAATTATGGTTTTTTCCGACACTTCATTCTTCATGTCAGCTGGGTGGTATTCTGAAGACGAAAATAAAATATCCAGATAGTAATATCTGGATTTGGTATGATCTCTCTCTCCATTGTAACTAATGGAAATAACTACTAAATTGAACGAATGTATGTATCACTCAGAAAATAATTACAAGCAACCAACTTCAGGCAGCTAAGGATAAAATTCCTAAATCTGAGGTATATACAACTTAATATTCAGAAGAATTTCCTCTAGATGCACACAGTACAAGATTTATGAACAGTCTGGAGTAGCTATTATTTTATGCATTAGAGAATAGCTGTTAAAATTTAATTGCAGTCTTTCTGGAAGTGGGTTTGTACAAGCCATCTAATTCCTTATTGTATCGCTGAAAATAACCAAGGCATCTACTAGCAGCAAAAACAATTGCTGAAAAAATGGCTCAATTACATTTGCATCATTGTTTATTGTTGAAGGGTAGATTGAAATGAAAATAGCCAGATGAGTCTCATTCAGTGAATTGCTGAATGCCATTGTATGGTATGCTATTATAGAGAGGATTTTAAGTATCTTACGCTGTTGCTGTTTTCAGGGATCATTATTTGAGTGTTGTAACATGGGTGACAGATGAAAGGATTTGTCTGCAGTGGCTCAGAAGAATTCAGAATTTTTCAGTCCTCGCAGTCTGTGACTTCGAAAATGCTACTTGGTCATGTCCAAAGGTAAGAAAAATTAGGTGGGAGAGTTGCAATGGTAAATGAAACTAGAAAGGAGTAGAGTGTATCTGTATGTTTATCTTTGTAGAAATAAAGCCTGATGTAAAATAAACATAATTGTTGTGGGATTGTTTGTTTTTTCATTCTTAGGAGAAACAACTTACTGAAGAAAGTACAACTGGCTGGATTGGCAGAGTGAGTGTTCAATTTCTAAAACTGCTACATGCTAAATAATTCTGATAATTATGAAAATTTCATATGAGCCTGTTGCATTTTGCAGTGCCTCTTGTGTGTAGGTCCAATCCTCTCACTTGCTGCATCTTACACGTACAGGAAAAAATGATCTCAAATGGACCACTATGTCACCCCACACCTGAGGTTAAGCTTTAGTTTTTTGTGGGTAACGGGTTCTGAACTCCCAGGCTGGGCCGACAGTGCAGCATGGCTGGAGCTCTGATCATGTCCTCTGTGACCTGTTCATCTTGTTGACAGGACAAGAGGTAATGGCTTTAAATTGAAAGAGTAGGTCCAGATTAGATGTTAGAAAGAATTTCTTCACTATGAGGGTGGTGAGGCACTGGAACAGGTTGCCCAGAGAAGCTGTGGATATCTGATCCCGGGGAGTGTTCAAGACCAAGTCTGATAGGGCTTTGGGCACCCTGGACTAGTGGAAGGTGTCCCTGCCCATGGCAGTGGGCTTGGAACTAGATGAACTTCAGGGTCCCTTCCACCCCACACCATTCTGCGATCCTAGGATTTTATGCTCAGACCAAAAGCATGGTGCCCTTTCCAGATTCCTTTCTACTTCTGACCTGCTGCTTTGGTAGCAGTAGCTAGAGGGAAAATGCAGGAGCCCAGATTCAGAATTCCCTTTGTTCTGGGGAGCTGCCAGCTATGCTCGTTTGCCTCCTTTCTGGTCTTCCTGCTACCTCCAGAAAGATCTAGGGGATAAAACGTATTAAGAAGTGTATTCTGTAACCTTTGAATCATATTGGAAGGAAAGCATAGAGGACAAAAGTAATTTTTGTGTATCAGGTTGCAACAAACCATTCCAGGTTTTAACTAGGGCTACTTTCTTATTTATTTTTGCCCACATGAAATATCAATTGAAGAGAAGTGGGGACAAGATGTGTGTAACTGGTCAGATTAAAATTTTCATGCATTTCTGCCAGACCAGCCGCTACTGTCTGGATGATGCTTTCCAAGCTGCCTCTCAGTCCTTTTGTACATGGTAGAGAGTAGGCACCTAATGAACTACACAGAAGATCTGGGGGAAGTGAAGCAGAGATTCAAAAGTTCAGATTTGGAGGGAGAAACGAGTTTCAGAGTTTTTGATGAGAACACAGAGTACACTTTCCACTCCCGCATTTTCCACACACTGATTATGCTTTAGTCACTAATTCACTTTTGAAGTCAAAAATGAAAGTTTAAAGAAATGCAAAGAGGGAGGCAACAGCAGGGATGAAATCATCCGCAGTATGAAGATGAGAGATCAACCCACCTGCTGTCAAATTTGATATGGAAAGGAAGGCCTTAACGCTGACACATTTTGCTTCTCTGCAGCAAAGGCTTCACAATTAGACAATGTGATGATCAAGCTGCAGACTTTGTAAACAGTTGTGCAAAATGAGAGGGCAAAATGCAAGTCTGTGCCACTAAACTAGGTTGTTGGTTTTTTGTTTCTTTTAAAGAGACAACCCACTTCTTAGGAGCTGTTGGAAGAAATGATAATCTCACTGTATGATTCTTGGATTTGAGAAAGAAATAGAGAGTAGGGAGGATTAAAGAGGGGATGGCATAGGTATATTTATTCCTTTTTTTTTTATTTTCACCTTCTTAGGGATGATAAAATGATATTTGAGTGATAAGGAATATTTTTATACATTTGCCAGATGTATATATGCACATAAATATGTATAGACCAATTTAAGTAAATTATAGATGTGTGTAGTATACAGACATATAGTCCTCTCTTTGTATCTATAACGCTTTTTATGGTTTGGGAGTGGGGAGGGTTTTCTTAGGTTTTTTGTTGGTGGTTTTGGTTTGTTGTTTTTTGGGTTTTTTTTAATAGAGGTGAAATTATGTTTAAACTAAGAATGCTCAGCAAAGCTTGCATTGCTGTATAAAGCTACCAGGTCATCAGCTGTTAGAGCTTGCCAATTGAGTTAAAGGAAAGTCACACTTTGAAAAATAAGGGAAAAAAGCTAGCAAAATATTTGCCAGATTTAGTTTTTGCAAAAGTACTGCTTGGGAAGAAGGAGAGGTTATATGGAGCACATGGTTAGGAAGACTTAATTTCTGTCATTGCTTTCTGAATGACCGGAGGCAAATCACTTCAGCTTTGTTTCACCATTTCAAAATGGGTATAACATCTCCAAGGCAGTTACATTGTGTCAGTTGCCTAATTAGCATTTAGATCCTTTGGGCATTTATCACAGAAATTTTATTTCATTCAGCTCAATTTCATTCCTCTGTTTTTTTCTACCATATGTAGCACATTCAAGTGGCAGTCAATAGAAGAAATTGATTCATTTCTGTCACTCTCAATTGATAAATGGATAGTTCCTTCATGAAAATACTATTCCAGTTTGAGTTTTCTGTCGTTCTGTAATCACCTATTTACTAGCAAAATTTCCTCTTGGAAAGCAGCATGTGTTTTTTTGAATAGAGCAGGAAATTTTTCACTGTCAAGCTAAAAAAAATCGAGTTCAAAGAATTTGTTCACAAATACGTTTTAAAATGGGAAATTCAAGAAAAACATGAATTTACAAAGCTTACAATTTTTTAGGTGACTGCTGCATTGGACAGAATAAAACAGTGCCTTTGAAAGTAGATGCACATACTGTTTCCTAAAATTGTAGAAAATGAAGACCACCAAAAGTACTTCAAATTCAAGGGGGGCTTGGGGGGGTTGGATCACTACCGAGACTAGTACTTAGGAAATTCTGCTGCTTAAGGAGCAGGAAAATATTTCAAATCTGTTTAAGACCGATGGCTACAGGTTCTACCTACTAAGTCAGAAGGCAAAAATGTTTGCAGTGCATTCATTGATACCTTGTTTTAAGAATTGAGACTCCTGGTTAGAGATATTAAAACCTAAATTTATCGTTTTGGATCTGGAGTTTCGTTTTTTGCTTTAATAGACATCTCTCTTATGTTCAAGTTTCAGCCATCTGTCCCTCACTTTGCACCCGACAATGCTACCTACTACAAAGTCTTCAGCGACGCAGCAGGTTACAAGCACATCCATTACATAAATGGCTCACAGGTGAGGAATACAGTGTAGGACAGTCACTGCTGGCTTGTGTTTCTCCTGGTGACCAAGGAGCTTCATGTTGTGCTTTTTGCCTTGCCTTTTCCCCTGCTCCAGGCTCCAGTAGCTATTACTTCAGGAAAATGGGAAGTAATCAGCATAGAAGCTGTAACCGATGAATTTTTGTAAGTATTTGTAAATAAGGTACCACTTCCTATCATAAGGGCTGGTAACAAGGGTCTGAGAAAGCAGGGAAAGAGAACAGGGAGAAGATGTCATTTAACTCATTAAAAATCAGATTTAAACATGCAAGATAAAATTTTTAAATATTATACTGTAAATATTTTACTAAAACAAGTATGTTTTGCTTTTATAGATACTACATTAGTAATGAAAATGGTGGAATGCCAGGAGGAAGAAATCTTTATAAGTAAGAATTTTTTTTTTTCTTCAGTATGGGTAAAATTGTTTTTAATGAAAAAGAGAAACTTTCAGAAAAAGCATTGAAAAATTAAAGATTTAGGTGTTCAGCCTAATGTGGGATCTTTTTTAGGATTTTTAATGAAAATCAATGTATGAGTATAAGCTGCAAAAATAGCTGAAATATTTTTCTATAAATTCAGTTAATGAATGGAAATTGTGAGAAGAAATAACCAATCCTCAAGCAAAAAAACCCTAAAAGAAAACCCTCATTTTTTTTCCTATTACTACAATTTCAGAATTAATTGAACTCAAAAGTTGAAAGTCTGTTTTCACTAGTTTTTGAATCAGTTTCTATCACTTCCGAATTTGAACATATTTCATTCGGCCATCTTATTTTAAAAGCGTATATTGGTTTAGCATAGCTTAAAAAAAAAAGTAATCTCTGAGATGAAGCTCATTTACTTTACAGAGTGCTCTTGGAAAGCAGTCCAAAATTTACTAAATGTGTTAGCTGTAATCTGGATCAAGAAAGATGCCAGTATTATTCTGTGTCCTTCAGCAAAGACACACAGTATTATCAGCTAAATTGTCTCGGTGAGTATATCTGGAATTAATTGACATAAACATGACTCACTGATTAGTTGGGTGGTGAAGTTCACTTCGTCAGGATCTTGATATGTACTGTGTAACAATGATATGTGTTGATAACATTGGATAAATGTATTGGCAGTGGAAAAACATACTGCCTCCTAGGCTCAAAAGTACCTTGACAAAAATTACTAGGATAAAACTTGTTAGTTCTATCTGTCAGTGGACCTGAAAGAGCTGCAAAACACTCCAGTCCACTGCGCATCTCCTTGAGAGATGCATGGGGAGCTCTGCCTGCAGAAGGAATTTGGACGCTCTGAAAGTGTGACAAGCAACAGACTGGGTAAAGAGCAGTGCTTTATGTAGGAGAATAAAATTAAGATAGTGCTGGTCAAAAAAAAAATCCAAGTAGTGTAATCATAAGGTATCAGTGGGACCGTAGTCTATCTCTGATCTGTAAGTGCTCCTGCTAGACAGTGCAAGGGTTAATTCATCAAGGTGTGGGAAAAATGAAATTGTATCCAGAATTTCTTTAAATTGAAATGTGTGTTGCTTTTAACATGCTAAGATCTTCCTTAATCCATGGGCTAGAAGGACAGACAGCAGAGAGGGAATTTTCTGTCACGTTGTACAAATGGTTGAAGACAGCCTCTGCGGTCTCTGTGACAAGGCTTCCTGATGGCCAAACCGTTGTCCACAGCCAAGGCGTAGACTTTGCTAAAGAGTGGAAATTCCGTTCTTCAATGCCTCACAGTCGTGTGGTTCATCTCTGAGACAGTCTGAATATTTTCTGGGATCCTGTGGCTTAAATTTGGGCCCTGCTAACTTAAAATTCAGCTTGAGCAGACGGGAAGGAAACAAGTTCTGAGCTTTTATGATTCACCCGTTTCCAATTACTTTACGAGGGTTGTGTTTCAAGCCAGCATGCACACATGAAGGTTTTGTGCCCTGTTAACAGGTCCTGGCCTGCCCGTATCTACTCTGCACAGAAACACTGATGATCAAGGTATGGAATTGCCTTTAATTTATATTGAGCCAGAAGATTGCACTGTAAATTTATTCTAATTTTGTTCTCATTACATAATATAATAATAAAAATGTCAGTCATAAAGGGTAAATTTAATTTCAAATAATTACCAGCAGAATAAATTACATAGCTTGGCATATGTTTGTTCAGAATGTAATATTATTTTACACTAGGCTAGAAAACAGTAAGTAGTGTATGACTTGTTTGCTGGATAATTGTTCCGTTTTTCTGAAACTGCATTTAGATGAAAAATGGGGAAAGAATAACTGAAGGAAAGCTATATTGTAAACATTGAATCTGAGAGGAAAAACAAAAACTGCAGTAAACAAAAACTGCAATGTAAGTTGCCATCATCTCAGGTTTAATGTTTAAAGTGATTCATAATTAAAGAGCAGTGCATTTGAAAAAAATGTGTTTAGTCTTTGAATTTTACTTACTCTGTTATTTAGTCCTCAGATACTTGGAAAATAACACTGAATTGGAAAATTCATTGGAAGATATTCAGATGCCTTCAAAAAAAATTGACTCCCTTAATATAGGTGGATACAGTAAGTTCAAAAACATCTTTTACCTTTTCCCTGCCTTTTCACCGAGTGACTCAAGGTCTTCTGCTGAGGGACATGACAGGACAGATGGATGTAATGGGAATTCTTGCAGTTATTCAGAACTTAGAGGCAAGATGATTTTTTTTTCTTGGACATTTCCAAACGTTCTGGGTTATTTTCTGAAATCCAAAAATATTCTTATCTAAAATATGCTTTTTCCATAGTGTGATATCTTCATGTTTTCATGATGAAGTGGCTTAAATCCTTTTCCCTTTATAATAAACTGGAAAACAGAAGTCTCTAACAGTGCATTAAATAAATAAGAGAAATGAGGTTGAGGCACAAACTCAAAGCTCTTATCCATTGTTGAATTTAAATTACCTTATAAATTCAAGTAGGTCTTTCTGATTTACAGGTGCAAGTCCCTTTGGTTTGTGTTAGCAGGTTGGGAAAGTGGAGAAGTTCAGTTACTATGAAAAAGCAGACACACTCTAAATGGAAAATCTTGAGAAAACATTTAAGCAACATTTCAACACTATCACCTTTGACTTTGTGGGGGGGATTGAAAAGATTGAATAGATTTGGATTGAATAGTCATTCTTGAAAGCACATTCACTCTCCAAGAGTGCATAAACCTCAATACAGACCAGAACAAAATGCTAGAAAATGAACTTTTAATGCTTTGTGAGGGGTGCTCCTCAGAATTTGGGTAGAGAAATGTCCTTGGTGTGCTCTTAGGTTGAGCAACATCAGAAAGCCCAGCAGTGAGAGGCCTGGTACCTGTCTAAACTGTTCTTGCTCCAGCCTTTGCTACTTGCTTTTCTCCTAATGACAAACTTCCTCCTGATAAAATGAGCAGATATTCTTAATTGAATTATATTTTACAAACTGGGTTGAGTTAGGCCAATCATTGCTAACTTTTCTTTTTGATGCCTCCCTTCTTTCACTGTTACCTTATTTATATAATAACTCTCTTTATCTTTATGTTTTCTGTCTTTTATTTCTGTCACATTTTTACTAGGGCTAAAGATGAAATCTTCCAGGCAAGATGGAGATTTAAAGATGTTCTTCATGCTATCAGTTGTATATTCATTTTTTTTTAATTCCTCTTTGTTCTTACTACTTCCTGTCTTCAGGGTAAAAGCTTTTGGGTAAGGGGAATCTATTTTTAATATCAAAAATAGGAGAAGCAAATCCATTTATGTAGTCCTACTTAAAGTTTCAAGTCTGCTCACAAATCCGTGTAGGTTATTAGAGAAGAAATCCACCCCTGTGAACTATAGAGTATGCAAAAAGTTAAAATTAGTATTTTTATGTCTTTAGTTTAGATTGTTAATGTTTTGGTGTTCTGATGCCTTGCATATTCATATCTGGGCAAATGTCTGTAAGATTTGCCCTCTGTTACTGCAGTGCAGTCCATCAGCATTGCAGCATCAGTTCTCTTAAAATTCAGGAGTGAACAATTGAGCCATTCAGTTTGCAAAACTTACAGGGTGTGCATTTAAAATGTTCAGCTCGCAGCCAGCTTGGGTAGAACGAATAACATGAATGGAACTGGAATCAATATTGCTTCAAAAATAATAGATACTTGGATATGTTTCTGAGATGCTTTACAAACTGTCATGCAAAGTCTATCGGGCAGGTTCAAAATAATATAGAATTTCTTTCCTCTGCTGAGAGAGATATCTTATTTTTGAGCCTGTGTTAGATTTACCACTGTAGAGACATAACAAGTTTCACATGTAAGCTTAGAATAATGTCACGAGACAGCATGTTGAGTCCCCAAATTTTATTACTTTCTGCTAACTTAACTGTAAAACATTTTTAAGAATGACTAGATTAGCTAGGAACTTCTGTGGGAATATATTAGGACAGTTCAGATGAAACTGCTTTTTAATTTTTAGGGGGTGGCTCAAGTGTGCTCTTGTATGAATTGTAATTCATGCTAAATAATTTCACTGTAGAGCTGACCTAAGTCAAACTCTTTTCCCTTTTAGACCTGTGGTATCAAATGATACTGCCTCCCCGTTTCGATTCATCAAAGAAGTACCCTCTGCTCCTTGAAGTGTAAGTTTTCAGTCACATGGCAGTGTTGTGTTAATAATCCCTTTCATCTACTTCAAATATTCTTAATAAGGAAACACAAAACTGTCATGTTTTCTAATTACTTCTTGAAGTAGGTTTAAGATGGAATGAAAAATTGAGGTGTATCCCAGTTCATGGTGGATTCCTGTGCCCTAAGATGATGTAATGCTTAATGAGCACATACTCTGGAGGTGGCACGGAGGTAGATATGCTCTCTGAGATTTAACAGTCAGGATGTTCGTGTCAGCTTACCTGCTCGTGATGTTCTTTAGGAACAGTCTTTGATGAAATTACATTCCAGAATGAAACCTTGAATCAGCCTTGTATCCTAAAGCTGAAGTAGTGTGTGTGATCTTGCATTTTTTCTGTGATATTTGATTGTCAATCAGTGTTGATAAATGTCATCCTGTGGTCAGGATTGCATTTGCTGTGGGTTTTTCATAAATACAAGACCATGAGCATGTGGTGATTGGTCTGGTCTTCCTCAGGCACTTCTGTTCATTCTTGTGTGTTTTCTTGTAAATGGGAATTACTGAATTTTATCTATGCATTAATATAAAAGTGGTAAGCTTTTCATCTTTTTACAAAAAGATGACTCTGTAAGGAAACTAGCTGTTAATTCTTAGATACATCTTTTTATAATGCAATTTGGTAGCACTTTTTGATGTGCCTATTGGACATTTTAATGAGCAGCCAGTGCTCTTGGCTTCTTAAGACTTGCTTTGGTTTTGATACTGTTTTTATTGACTTACCTGGACCTTTGTCAGGATCATCTCTTGTTCACAGTGATCTTAATATCAAAAATTACTCTGGAAGTATAGGGATACATAGCTTGAATTAAATTCCCTGTAGCTTTTTCTTTGCTTTTAACACTGATGAGTGGGCTGTAGAGCCATAGGAGCCATTCTTCTATTTCTTACTCTGTTGAACAGTGGCTAGAGAAGTGCACTGCACAGAATTTTACCATCAAGGCACTCAGAGTATGATTTCATAGTGGTCAAGTGCTTCTGAAATATTTTAAAGTAAAAAGTTAAAATTACAGTTTTGCTTCCTTTTTCTCAGCCTGCATAAGAAATAGTTCAGACTGATGAGACACTGAAAATGCAGAAAACTATATTTTTCATTTTTCCAGTTGGAGACTGTTTGTTGATTTCAGACTTAAACCAAATAAATCATGGGTGAATGGAACAGAAATAGTTAGACAACATCACTTTGAAATTCAGGTGACTAGATTTGCCAACACAAAAGAAAACTTGGCTTGGATTTCTGATAACCTGCCTGAAGTCAAAATAATGAAGGTTTCTTATCAGAGCAGAAAGGAGTAAAAAAAAAAAAAAAAATCCAGTCTGCTTTCTTGGTTACTAGCTGAAGATTTTAAAAAGCATATTGCTTTTAGTGGCACTTCAGAGTCAGTCAGTGATGCTTTTCTTGTTTCTTCAGTTTAATTTTAAAGTTTATCCTGCTTTAGAGGCCAAAATTGTCAGTGATGATTATATTTCAAATGTTGATGTGAGGATATGCGGAGAGTAAATGCCTGAATTTGGTGACACTTTTCCCCCAGGTATGCAGGACCCTGTAGTCAGAAAGTAGACCAAGTCTTCCGGATCAACTGGGCTACTTACCTGGCAAGCACGGAGCAGATCATTGTGGCCAGCTTCGACGGCAGGGGCAGCGGGTACCAAGGGGATGAAATTATGCATGCAATAAACAGAAGGCTGGGAACATATGAAGTGGAAGATCAGATAGCAGCAGCCAGGTGAGCTAGAGGGAAAGGTCAGCACCTGCTCCTTCTTTTTTGTGCTTCTTGTGTAGGAGGAAAAAAGGTGAAGGTTTCAAATTGTCATCTTGAAAATATTGGTGATAAAATAACTACATTCTGCTTAATGTTGTACACTGAAGTGTGTCATTTATGGGCCAACCATCATTTTATGCTTAAAAAGAGAGAAGAGTAAATGCTGTGATACCCGTTAACCATATCTCTGATTTTGTAGATATGATTTTATAGAGATGATATGTGTCACATTAGTAGAAGAACACGCTACCAAGGAACCTGGAGATGGAAGTTTTACTTCAAGCTTTTTGCAAGTTTCTGTTCTGGCAGAATTACTTGCATGAAATACTCAGCCTTTAAATCACAGTTCCTGTTTGTCACTTGGTTTATGCTTGTAGAACCTCACTAAAACAAACAATCACAGTATGGATTTCTCGGAATTGCAATGAAGTAATCTTTCAGGGTTTTCTCTGTGTGATTTTAAATTGTTAAGGAGTTTAAACAAATAGAATTTCACAATCTCCTTGATTTTTTTTTTCTTTTAATGGTGGCTGTATTTACATGTGTTGGTCTGTTCATTACTGCTGGAATTTGATTTTTGTGCATCTTTTAAAAAAAGACAAGGCAGGTAGTGAAATCTAATCTAATACAAGTGTCAGTGAGTGTGGGTTGAGGGGTTTCAGACTGTCATACGAACAGATGTTTTTCTAAATTTCCTAAAGCCATATGTGCCTGAATTATTGTATGTTTTCATATGCAGTCACTATGATGAAGTGGGAAATGCTTATTTGTTAAATGGAAAGAGGCAGACTTGATAGGAAATAGGTATGTCTGTAGAATGGCAGATACTTGCAACCCATTAAGTGTTTAATTATTCTGTTTGCTTTCAGAAAATTTTCTGAAATGAGCTTTGTTGATAAGAACAGAATAGCTATTTGGGGTTGGGTAAGTACTCAAATAATTTTGGCAGGAATACTATTTAATTTTGACAACTATTTGTTGTGCTGCCATGTGTGTGAGATCCTGTAGTGCTTCTTGTGAGACACCTCTGGGGTCAGCGCACAATCCAGTACTTGAATTGATGAAGGGCATCTTAAAAGTGCATTTCTGCATTGCTTTTGCAGTCATTCAGGAGCCTTTGTAAGAGAAATTAGGACTACTTGAGGGATTAAAAACCAATTTAAACTCATGCTGCCAAATTCCTGGGTACAGTATTAACCAATACTAAAAAGAAGAAAAACCCAAGTATATATTTACCAGCATCTCTTTAGTTGGATGACTGATTTTGAAAAAAAGATGTGAAGTTACACTCGAGCCAGCTGTGTGGGATAGTTATCATGGTATTTGCAACCACAGGCCAGGTTTCTCTAACTTGATGTGTCTTTAAAACCTGGCACTGTAGATGGAAGTGTTTAATAGTTTAATAGCATGTACATACCCCCTCAGCTGCATGGCTAAGTGTGTATGTAGCATTAGTGATTCCATGCTGAATTAAAGTGTTAACTGAAATTTGGGCACTGCAGATGACAGGCACCAATGAATAAATTGCTTGATGGCAAGATGGTGCGTTCTTCTGGGAGTAAATATCTCTGTTATATGAAGTCACATGTAGTAGTATTAACTGTAGTGAAAGGAAAATTCTTTCTGCAGAAATTGAGGATTTGTTGCAATCCCATCTTAAGTCCTTATGACCCTCAGGATGAATAGTACAAGAGCATTCCTCTTGGGAGCTAGGTTGGGATTAGGCATCCTGGACGCTGAACCTGTGGGCAAACAGATTTTCTTCATTTCTTGAGTTTTCAGATTTGTCAGCCTGTCACTATGTACGAGGATTTTGTTTGCCGTAGATTCAGCAGTAATATCTTTACTGTGGCCAGGTTAGGCATACATACAGGGGTTTAATTACTGAGTGCATGCCTTACTTTGCTAGTCTTATTGGGAGGACCTAGGAATTGAAGTTGGAGCAAACATTTAAGGACTCTGAAATAAGATGCAACTCCCTTTGCCTGTAATCTGGTTTTAAGACAGGAATGAGATCCAAAAATGGCTCTTGTTTTTGAATGTGGGTGGGCACATTTTCCTAAATAACCCATTCAAACTCCTGTGAGGGCAGTCATTTGGGCGGCTGGTGACAGTGTTTAGGTATCTTGCTGCCTGGATGCTCAAGCGTGTCAGATATTTACTCATCTGTGTATCAGGCTAGACTGTGAGTAAATTTTCTGTGCGTAGCGAGGAGCGTGTTGTTGCACAGTTCCTCCCACAGACTCAGCAGAAGATCCTTCGCTCCCCAGTCACAGTCTTGCTCCTGACACTTGGGGGGAAAGTTAGGGAGCGAGCTACCATAGGCCTGCTCTGTTGTAAATTTTTGGATGCCATGTAGCAACTGCTTCTCAGGCACACTGTGGGCCAGAGCTCTGCTTCCACCCACTCCCCCAGCACGAGAAGGGACACAGTGGTTCAGCAGTGTCTTGTTTCCTGTCTTTTGCTGCTGCCCACAGTGCTACCAAGCACAGTCATCCTCAGCTGAGTCACAGTTCGGCAGCGTTTGCGCCCTTCTTCCCCATCAAGTCCTCATTCATCAGCGCCACAGCTTCCACACGCTGTTTGGTGCCCGTTTCCCCGACTGAGCAGGCTGGCTGAGATCTGACCCAAATTCAGAATGGAGTTCATTAATATGAAAAACGCTGAGCCTATAAATGTCTGATGAACTGTGTAGCAGATGGGCCCCATCCTTTCCCTTCCGACTAAAATAACAGCAATGTTTTCTTCTCAGTCTTATGGGGGATATGTGACCTCCATGGTGCTTGGCTCTGGAAGCGGCGTGTTCAAGTGTGGAATAGCGGTTGCCCCCGTGTCACGCTGGCAATATTATGGTATGTGATGGCTTCCTCGTTACAAGGATTCCCATATGTCTTCCAGTGCGCACGCTGCAAAGTGTGGATTCATAGTGCAGAACTTTGGATTATCTACTAGGTGCCATGTAAATGCCATTTGGTCTGTTTTTATGAACTTGTGGCCACTGCATTTTGAAATTAAAACCAATTTGCTAAATATTATTTCTCATTTTAAAAAGTCAGATCCATAACTTTAGGTAATCTCTTTAACCATTAATGAAGGCTGAATTATTGCAATATTTGCAGTATTACTGTAATATGTCTGTGTTTGCTTTGAAACCAGTATTGTATGTCAGAAATCCATAGCTATTAAACTTTTGTGTCTTCAAAATGAAACTTCACTTATAAGAATGAACTGTGAGGATTAACGCTGAACTTGCATTGTAATTTACTCTCTCAAAGTAATAGAATAGGATTTGAATTGTCTTGGGTTGGTTGGTCAGGATGGTTTTTCAGCATATAAAATTTGGATTTTATAAATCAAATTCATCTTGAGAATAGCTTGATGTGAGGAAAACCTGATCGAGTGGACAAGTCTTTACATGCTTCAAGCCTTTAGAGCATAAGGTTTCAAGTAGTTGCATGAGGCTAGAAGTACAGTTATAGGGGCCCTCCTCACACATTAAAAAAATTATATAAAGTTATAAATAGGTGCTGGTGCAATCTGAACACATTTTAACATTTTTCTGGGTTTTATTTGTCCAAAAACATTCAAGGGAAAGCTTTCCCTGGAAAACCTCTTCTAAATAAGGCATAATTTGTCATTCTGCAACTAGCACAGAGATTCTATAATAGCTAATTCAGCAGATCAGATCATACTGCCAGGCATTAGCAGTAGTCTGTTGGGGACATAGCAATGTCTTCATAATATTTTGGACATTTAGAGTATGACAGGCAATATTTTTTTTAATGATCAAGATCTCTAAAATTCCACTTCTGGCTAGTTAGATGAAGGATTACGGAGGCATACCTCGTCAGCATAAAAAAGCCTCTAGTGCAACAGCTCTGATGAGAAGTCAAATGGACATTAGAATATGGCAGCAGAGCATTAATTTGTATGGCTTAAAACAAAGCAGCAAATGTGCAAATGGTAACATGGCAAAAAATACGTGGAAAATATTTTTTTTTCTTCAGCCAAGCTGAATCCTAATCTACTACTGTATTTCCATTGTATAGATTTTTGGTAGCAAACATTTAGATAAAATCTCTAAGGTTTTTTTTCAAATGCTAGTTATTTACTGCAACATTTTCAGTAATTTTCTTAGGATTACTGAAAGAATAACAATAAGGAAACACTGACACAAAGTACTGTATTAATATTCAGCATTCAGGTGTCCATGGCAACAAGAAGATTAAATATTCTGAATAACGATGGTTACCTACACCCTCATTGTGGAAAACCTTATTTCCAGTGTGCATTGTTACTGCTTGTATTGATGGGTAAAATTGATGGTAGATAGACTGAAAACTAAGTAGCAGATTCTAATTTGGGGATTTTTTTAATTCCAGATTCGATATACACAGAGCGATACATGGGCCTTCCTACAGCAGATGATAATCTGAAGAATTATAATGTAAGAAAGAAATCACTTTATCTCGGTTTTTTGTGTGTTGTTTCATTTCTGAACTGCTGTATTGTTATTTAAACCGTTTAGTTCTTTCCCTTTGGGGAGAAATAAGTTTGTTTCTTCTTTCCAGCTAGAACTGTTGCATTGTGCTGTTAGAGGCTGTAATTTCACGTGCTTGGATTTGCACAAGGCAGGCCACTAAGAAACAAATTTGTTTTAAAATTTAATATTTTTGTGAGAAAGGTATGCTTTATCTTAAACATTTTTCACAAAAACAAATGTACTCCCATTCTTTCTGAAATGTAATTTTTAAAAAAATGGGTATTGTGTGAACTTTCCTGCCGTAGGAATCTGCAAGTTTTTTCCAGGGAAAGCAAAATCTCCTCAATACTAGAACACTTTTAACAGGAAGGCAAGTATGTCTGTACTGTGATCCTATCAAATTGCAGACCTACTGAGAACCAGCAGTGTCAGGACTGAAATGTTGGCCCAATCTCTATGAACACAGGGTGTCCAAAGTTTGTTCTAATATGACCAATGTTTGCACTGAAGTGAGGGAATTTCCATGTGTCCTTCTGAAAACAAATTGCATGTAGATTTTCTGTCCTTGTTACAGCATGATTAATCAAATGTTTGTCTTGCTCTTCCATGTGCCAGATGCTTTTTGTTGCCTCAACAACTTTTTGAAGTCACAGGTAGCTGGGCATAGGGCAGAAAAGCCAAACTTTGTTAGGTTTTGTTAAACTTCAGGCCTAGGTGAAAACAGTGGCTATTGGAGAACTGTGAGGGATCTGAGGGGTACTTTGTGGCGTGGTTGTTGGAATGTTTCACAGAGGAGTCCAGCCATGGTGATACTGGAACCAAACACTGATGTTAGAGAAAGAGATGGAGCGTTCTCTGTGTTTGGGTTGGTAAGCAGGGTAAAAGACAGTTTAGCACTGGTTGTGTGCATTTAAAAAGTAAGTGTCATGGGTAGAAAAAAGGATGGGGATTACTGCATTGATTTAAAAGTATGATAAAACATATAAATACATACATATATGGACTGAAACGTGGTTTGACATATATTTACAGTATTCTAGTGTTGTCAGCTGCTGTATCAGACACTCTGGTCAAGACTGGGGACAATGGCAGTGACTGCTGGACAACTCAGAGTACCAAGTTGTCCAGCAATGTGTCTGTGTCTCTCTCTCCTACCCATTGAGCTGCTGGGGCCCAGCAGGCACTGACCAGCAGCCTGCAGCCGCCCGCCTGCCTTTTTCCAAATGTGTTCCTTTAAGGCAGTGGGAACAGTAGGAGGTCTGCGAGGTAGCAGTGTAAATACAAGTTACTGTCGCTGTGCAGAACGAACGTTAACGCTCTGGGTGCACAAAGTCACTCACCAGCTTCACGGCACAGATGGCAACAGAGGACTGTTTAATCCTTTCAAGCCAGGAGTCGGATTTTCTTGGCATAGTATCCATTGCTGGCAATGGCCACGTTGAAACTGCCAGTACCAAAGAGCTAAAGGTTTCAAATGTGTTACTCAGAGGACTAATTGGGGAGAATGGTGGCTAGATGGAGGAGGAGTAATTGCCTAGATCAGATTGTCACACTTCGCTGCTGCTCCTAGAGAAAGGAAAATGCAACTTAAGTCCTCCTTTATTGTTAAAAGCTCCAAATAATACAGTACTTGGACTTTACTTTTAACCTGGAGGGTGGAGTAGCTCGAGAAGTGAGTTTTTTGTTTTTCATGTGGCTTCAGTGAAAGCGTTGTGGGATTTTGTTATTGCTGAAGACCCTTACTGACTTCAGCCCAGTATGTTCCTGGCTTACAGCCCCTTTGTTCTATGTCCCAGTCTCAGTAGCCAACCTCCTGGCCCCTTGACACTGACAAGAGCTGTTTGCCGAAATGAAATGAATGCTTTTTGAGGTAAATGCAAAATCTGTACTGAAAGCTAGTACGTACAGCTGAAGCTGTTAAAGCTTGCACTGCTAACTCTCTCCTGTCAGGTTTGTGTGCTGCAGCATATATTTTCTATCCTGCTGCATTGCTGTAAAGCTGGCATGAAAAGTGAAAAGTTGCATAAACTCTGTAGTATGCACCCTGATTTAAAAGAAATGAGAGGGTGTACACACCTGCTTAGAGAAGATAAGCACTGCTAGGCACCTTCCTAATGTGTAGAGTGTTATTAATGACTGAATATATTGACACAAGGAACTAGTTGTGGTAAGAGGGGTACATCCTACCTTTGTATTACTGTAACATCAGGTTTTACATTTATTGAAAGCAGAGAATCTGAGATGTTAAATGTTTGTCAGGAGTCAGGTCTGAGGGAGGGCTCACACTCCTAAGTGAGGTAAATGGGTATGCTCAGTGTCTTTTAAGGTAGTTGTAAACTATTAAAAATTGGAGCTTTGTACAAGAGAGGAGCAATCATGAGTGGTGCTCCCAATGTAATCCTAGGCTGAATGGCAGAGAATCTGGCGGCCTGGAAGAAACATTCCTGATGCAGAAGACTTGAGACTGAATCAAGGCAGAGCTCTAGAGGTCAGACACAGTAGCCATGTAAAGCATACCGAAGAGACTGTTCAACTTGTGAGAACATTATTTTGCAGTTCACTCTGAATTTGATATGCTTTTGGCAAGTGTTTGAAACAGTCATAGATTTGGCAATCTTTTTCTAGCAGATTTGAAATGTTCAGTCCTTAAGAACTGCTGCATCATTAGGTTATGCAAAACAGGGTACAATTTTGTAAATATGCCATCTTGTACTGATTTGACATTTGTTCTATTATCTGAGAATATGCTAAAGGGAGAGAGACCTTCAGTTTCAGCCAAACCTTAACTTGTTTGTGGAGTGCTGATAAAATGTTGACTGCTGTGTGATCTTTAGAAAAGCCAGTTACACTCAGCAGGGCCTAATTCTCAGTACTTGTGCACGTTACCTTTTCGGAGCCTTTGTCCCAGCAGTATAACTATAAAATGGAAGTGGTAAATTAAGTAATTTTTTGCTGTCCACTTAAGCTTTGTTCAGCTGCTGTTGCTTTTGCTTTGTTCTCTAACTGTGCCTAACTTGAGAGTCCTCCCTATCTTGCAACCTTCTTAAGGACACAAAGGTACTGTGTCCTTAAACCATGTTTTAGGGAAGAGACTCTTCATGTTGAGTATGAGTACAGCGAGTGAAGTATCACCAGTGACAAAAAAGCAGAGAAAGTATCTCGTCTGTTTCTTCTTTCTGAAGTATTTTTACAAATAACTTTATTTTATTTAATGCCTGAAGAGGAAAAATAGTGACATCCTCTTTCTAAAACTGCTTTTGCCGAGTCAAGTTCTCAGAAGTGTAGCTTAAATCAGGCTTCCATTCACAGAAGGTTTGCTTAAAACTGCATTGGTTTTCTGGAAGAAAGCTTAGCAAGGTGATCTATCAAGTTTCCCTCTGCACATGTGGAAAATTATTTACTCAAAGGATACTGGTTGGTTTGGGGGTTTTTTTGTTGTTCTTGTTTTTTTTGTCTTTAATGTCAGTGGGCCATTTCTCTCTCATTTCTTCTTTTGGTCAGCTGGTTTACCAGTGCTCCTCAGTGCATCAAAGTGCTCTCTCCATATTTTAGCACTCACAGCTAAATGTTCTTACTTCATGATACCAAATCATCTAAATGGAAAGCATCCATATTTGGTGGATTTCCATATATTGGATTTCTGGTGCTCTCCAGCCTTTAACTATCAAAAGAGGGCAACTGCAGTGTTACAGACTGCAGGGTGGGGGTTTTTTACCCTTTCTGCTGAGCTTGTTTTTTAGAGTTCGTTGAATACATACAAAGAACTCATTTCATGTATGGAAGGGTTGTGGTACACTATTCTGCCATGACAAAAGGAATTTAATATTTGTACTCACTTCAAAGATTTATGAGTGTGCAAGAGACATAAGAAAATTAGAACATTTCTTTGTCTTGGCAGTATTTGACTTTTTTGGGGTACTAAATGCAAATCCTTGTGCAAGGATACAGCCTTAGTACAAGATGGGGAAGAAAAAAGCAAAGCACTACATTCTTCAGTTTGTAATTTTCAGTATTTTTTTTCATGCCAGAGTAACTGGTTGTCGTATCAAGCCTAAAATCTCTTGTCCCTGTTTGCCCTCTTCTTCCTCTGCTCATGGCAGAGCACCATCCTATTCCCTCTCCTTGCCCAAATTAAAGATCTTATCTGCAATCCTTTCTGTCTTCATTCTTTAGTCACAGTAGCAAGTCAGGTGGGCTAGAATGTTCTAACAAACATGTTGTTACTGTGTTTTAAATTTCTTGATCAATCTCAGTTGATTATTTCATCTTTTCCTCACTGTATCGTGTTTCCATTCCCAAAATGTAGCTTGATTTCTATCTAGAGATTTGTGGTCTCATGATCTTCCTTCAGGCATTTCATATTTGGAGAGAGCATTGTTTTAAACATCTTGTTACCCAGTTTTACTGGAGACTGAGGCCTTACCCACAGGTGACCTTGTAGTGGTGAAGATAACGTGTGTAGCCTCTGCAAGATCTACTCCTTGCTCTCACAGGGTGCAGGGTTGCCGTGGCAACGGTGGTTCTTTAACTTGTCTGCAGTCACACAGGAAACCCATGGCACACGGTGTGCTGCGGGCTACCAACGTGCTGGTCATGCGTGGAATGTGTACCTCACTCCAGAACTCTTCCCTCTGCCACTGCCTGCTCCTTTGCAGCCATAACCCCGGTAACAGCTGCAGATGGGTGTGGGATGGTTTGAGTGTGAGCACCCCAGCCGCTGGATGTGTGACCGTGCACCATGGCAGTTCAGAGGGGGATACGCAAGGGTGTGTTTGGTTTTAGCTGAAGGACCCCAGACTGCATCAACACGAATCAAAGTCAGTTGGTAGCAAGTCATCTCCTAATAAATAGCACCTTTTTTCTTTTTTTTCCCTTTAATTTCAGAGTTCAACAGTAATGGCCAGAGCTGAAAAATTCAAGGAAGTTGAATATCTCCTTATTCATGGAACAGCAGATGGTGAGTTGCAGTTAATTAGACATTTTAGTATTACAGACAGGTTCACAATTCTACTACTGACAAAACAAAAGCATGAAGGGGCAAGGCTGTTAAATTTACGTCAATATAATAATACTGCTTTTTTGCAACTAATCTGTGTTTCAGTCAGCAGCGCTGGGGAGTCTAGTGTGTTCATTGCTTTGATTTTCCCCCAGAGTATTACAGAAGCAATTTTTGTTTACCTTTTTCCTCTTCCACTTTTCAGATAATGTTCACTTTCAGCAAGCAGCACAGATTTCCAAAGCTCTTGTTGATGCTGAAGTGGATTTTCAGGCAATGGTATGGTTCTGTTTTGTTTTTCAATATACTAATGAGAATAATAGCATAAGCTCCCGGTGGCTAGGTATAAATTCATTTCCATCTTAAATGAAAGTTCATATAGTTGCATTTCATGTTCAGTAACTGAAATTTGAACATAAAGCACATATTTTATTTCACTGCCATCTCATATTCAACCCCTTTTACCTGATCTTTCATTTTCTTAAATTTTTTGTGTTCTCAAACCGCCAGTCCCAACCTTTGCATATACCCAAAGTGCAGTGAATATTATCTTACAGATAGGATAAAAGGAAAGGCTAGCTGCAGCTAAATCCCAGATAACCTGTCCTTCACGTCTGGTGTTTATTGAACTTTTTAGACAAGCAGTTATTTGCCCTTTCTTGTGTTGTGCATGGAAGCTCTCAGATAAGGTGCAAGCTCTTCCTTTCCTACATTCTCTCAGCCCTTGGGGAGCAGTGCTAAAAAGGATGACGTATAGGATGAGGCCAAGGGCATGGTTTTCCTTCAGCCAAACTGAAAGGACATACAGAGGGAGAGGTCAGGCACCCCTTGTACATGAACAGCTGAATCTACCCTCCTTGTGGACAACCCACATGTTCTTACACCTTAGGCATAGAAACATAGCATATCCCACACGCAAAGGGGCTGAAGTGTCATAGCAGCTTCCTTCCCATCATGTCTTTGCCACTATGCTGAAAGCCTCATGCTAGGATCACTTTAAATGGCTGCACACGTTTTTATGTCTATCATGTTTGATTTATATCAATTAAATGTAGCTACAACTAACATTCTCTGTATTTCTCTTTCACACAGTGGTACACTGACAAAGACCATTCCATCTCCGGTCAAGCACATAAGCATATTTATACCCATATGAGCCACTTCCTAAAGCAGTGTTTCTCACTGCATTAGCACCACATTTGCTTGTTAGTGATGGTACTTCTCCAGAAAACTCTCTGGATAATGTACTCTGAGCCAGTATAAATCAAGATGAGATAAGACTCAGCTCTTGGGATACCGGTGTACACAATGAAATGCTAATCTTTATAATGATTCCTGTTGCCAAGCAACTATTGCATTTTTATTGATTGTGTTTAATCAGGTCTTAACATCACCAGAATGATGTTGCAGACTTGTAGGAAGCATGGTACTTGCTTCAGTAGTTACCTTTTGATATTTCAGTCTAAAAGAGAAACATTCTAGTTTGTATAGCAGGGCAATGAATGATAAAAATGTCCCATGGTGATCATTTGCAGAACACAAATATAATAATGTTGCCCTCAAAAATGAAATGAACCCTGGGATAATGCCTGTGAAAAGAATAATGAAACCTTTTTGCAGAAATTCTGTAAGAAATTCTGTAATTATTATTTTAGAATCAATATCAGAAATACTGCAATGTTAATATTTCATGTGCAGAATGAAACAGTTTATACTGCAGTTCCTGAAGTTAGTGTGTTTTCTCTGCAACTTCTTGTATTACAGTTGTAAAACTCCTGCAAGGAAAGCACGTAGCCAGCTTTCACCAAAGATTTTGAATGATACCTAATCAAACCACTGGAACTCAATTTCTTTGTGTGCTATCACCTAGTACTGTGATTTTTGCTTATTTTATAGTAAAAAAGGCTGCTACTCTGGGAATCTGCACTGTAAAATCTCCTCTGGGAACTCAACAAGACCCCCATTTTTTTAATGTAAAGTTGCTCGTGTACCGATGAATAGGAACTGGTTCTTACACAAACATGAAACGTTACAATGTGAACGAGCAGTCACTTAAAGCAAGGGCTGGACTGCCACTCTCCTGTGAACGTGCTCTTTGGCAAAACTGCTGTTCCTTACAGCCTACCAATAAATGTCTGCTTTATTTCCAGCACTCCAGGTAGGCTTCTCCATCTGAGGATTAGAGTAGTTTTCTCAATTTCGCATAGAAAAAAATGCAATCCACTTTTACTAAAAACTGTGCTGCTTTAAATTAATAAAGATATTAATTTATGAAAGCAGGTGTTGTCCATATCATTGAAAATGTTGCTTCAGAGAAAAAAAAATGCTAGATTTTTTTTTTTAATCCCCATTAATTTCGAGGACAACTTACAGTGAAGCTTCTGATTTTGTGTAATGGTATCATGTAATGGAGTGTGACATGATTATCTAACACTTAGCTTCTTGATATTACATGCCAGCATCTGATTATGTCTGTATTGTGGGTTATTAGTGACATTAGGTGTGAATGTAAAAGTACTCATGCAGACAGATAAAGCATGGGGGAGAATGTTAAGCTGCTTTGTGCAGCTTGTCCTTAAATGAGAAAGCCTCGAACTGAAAATCAGGTTTTGTTTTCACAAACTAACAATTCCTTTACTCACAAAATAAGATGTTGGGTGGTTTTGTTCTGTTTGTTAGGCTTTTTTTGAAACACACTGGAGCTGAGTTTTACAAATACCATCTTGAGTTCAAGGCAGTAGTGGTTCTAATGTAGACTGGCACCACTGTTTAAAGTTCTATATGATTACAGGCTGTGAATTGTCTCCAAGAGGTTATATCATCACATCTCCCATTCTTTTGACTCAAGGCAAAAAAACCTAAATCAGTGTAAAGTAGATCCCAGCAATACAGAAAGGTTATAAAAGAAAGATTATTACGAACTTCGAGGTGGCACGTGTATGCAAGGGTAAATAGAGTTAGGGTTAGGGATTTATTTTAATGTTGTCACACTGTCATAAAGACAAAAAAAGTGTTTCTGTAATCCAAAATACTACTTTGACCAGGCTCTCATTATATAACTGCAAGAATCAGTATAATTGAGGAAACATTTAAAAAAACAAGTGAAACTAGAAATGAGTCTGAGTAAGTCTTTCATTAAGATGCAATTCTTTGCACCTGACCTACCTTAATGATTTTAGCACCTCACTGGGAGATTCTCTCCCATTCTCTTCCTGGAACAGGTGAGCTCTGAGCTATCCCCTGTGTCACCCTTACTGTTAAGGTCAGACCAAGTACATCACCATCAACTCCACCCAGGGAGCCAACACTCACAGCCTTGCATGTTTCAGTGAGATTCCACTTGGAAAGGGAGCCATACTGGGCTTTACCACTCATTAATTTGTGAAGCACATTCAGGTAGACATTTCAAATACCACATGACATTGCAAACCTCTTCTGGGTTTTGCAGTATAAAAATAAAATTGAAAATTAGTTAGGATAAATATTTATTTTCACATAACATATCGTAATTGTGAAAAACACAATAGTCTATTCACATGTACACATAAACTTTTGTAATAAATTACATCCAAGAAATTGAGTAATTTTGACCAGGAATATGAAATTAGAAGTAAATATAGCACTACATCTGCTTAATATTGTGTGTGATTTCAGAATGTTAAGATTAACATTGGAAAAGCACTTAAATTCACGCAAAACCAGAGTGTTTTAAAATAAAACCACTCTGAAATACTGAACAGAAATACAGAATGCCATTGAATACACTGATTTCTTAATATTCTAAGAGTTGGTCAAGTGAAGCTAATACATTTTGATTGTATACATTATCTGTAACAAAGTCAGCAACATGTTAAAACACCATCAGGCTGCTTTCAGGACAAGCCAGTATTGAGTTTCTATACTAACCTTAAAACAATTGGAATCTTACAATTTATCATCAAGTACACAAAACAAAGCATTTTACCTTAATGCATCAGCATTTTTTTCCTAAATTTACATATACAAACATTGAATTAGATGTGACTCTTTCTTTGTGTCCATCAGATTTTTTTTCCTCCGTAAAAATGGCTTTTAATGGGCTTTGATAATGCTAAGGTAAATTTAGAACAGTGACCCTAGTAAGTTTGCAGCAAAATGCAATTATTTATGGCTAAAGTATTAAAACATACACTCACATACACAAAAACATTGGAATACTTAAAATGTGCTGGATGGGAAAAGTTGTTCATGGAGTGTGTAGAAAATCAGCATATTTTGAAAAGCTGGAGAATGTTAGAGCCCTGTGGATGAGTTCTTACGAAGATTGCAAGACTACAACTGTTATTTTTAGGATTCAAAGTTACAGCATAATACTGAGAGTTAGCTTTCATTTTAATAATTTAAAAAATTATCTTAAAAAATTTAAAAATCAGTGAATTCCAAATAACACAATTAAACTTTAGCTCCACATTCCTATTCATTCAATACCTAATCTCGCAGTGTCTTACACAAAAGAAGAGCTTGAAGGATCGGGCAGTAACAAAATCCGTTACGAAAAATGTAATAACCTTAAAGCCACATTTTACTTTGCAATGTTGTTTTTATCTTTTAATCAATATGTACTTGATGGAATAATGAAGAGCTGTAACAAAACAACAGCAGGATACCCATTTAAGTATTACAGGCAGTCTCTGAAACTTAAGTGGTTTACAGTTATTAGAGAGAAGACAATATAAATACGCCCTTTATCTGGCTGAAGTTTAGGCAATAAAGAGGAATATCATTGGGCAGGTGCTAAAACTGCATGTGGGGTATAGTTTGTATCTACAAAATTTTCCCTATTATAAAATAATGGATTGATTAATGATGAAATGCATTTGTTTGGCCTATCATGGCAACATTCATACAATACAGGATAAGATACCGTAATCACAGACTGCATTTTAAGAAATATTGTACCCATGTTTCACATCAAAGGATGTGGTGGTGTTCTTTAGCTGAGGTGAGAAAATGTTTTAATATATAATTTTATNAATATATAATTTTATATATATATATATATTTATATATATATAGGACTATGTTCCAGTTACATACAAATTTTAATATTAAATACACTGTATTAAAACAAGGAAAACTTCACAAATACAGAATCTGACCCTGCAATTCACATTGCAGAAGTAATCCATGACTTCAAAAGGACAGATTAAGGAGGAAAGGATCATCCTTGTTAGTTTATTCACAGGGTCAGATCAGTTGTTATTTTATAAACTTCTTACTGTTTGCTTGTCAGTTTGGGTCTCCTGAAATCATTTACTAGTTAGGTGATTAAAAAAAAAATTTGGAACAAGGGTTTTCAAGTTCATCTTGAATCAAGATTATTAAGTATTCTCACACAGAAAAAGTAGCAAAATACAGTACAAACCTATTAACAGGAAAGTTAAATTTGAAAGAAACTTTGCTTCTTACATTTCTGATACGAGTACTGATAAATGGCCAAGATCAGCAACGAACACAAAGATTTTTTGCATTGGCTACTGCAGACATTTACATTGATACTAGACAAGGTAGACAAGGTGGAATGAGACAGGTATTGCACTACATTACCTGTGCTAGTTTGAGATGAAAGACAAAAGTTACAAGGTAAATCATTTATATTTAGTGGTTGTGGCACTCCTTTAATTCATTTGTAAAAAAATTACTTGAAGAGCAAGTCATAGACAAGTCTCCCGGTCAACACCTTTCCCTGAGTCAGCTTTCTTCTCTCGTCTGATTTCAGCACTAGGAAATGAAAGGGGAAACAATAAAACAAAGAGTTATAGTAGCACTACCACACACATATATATATATAAATAAAAATTATCTACTTGAAAAACCAACATTGCACAGATATTTTACTTTATTTTTCATGCTTCATGGCACAAACTGGGAAAGCAAGTGAAAATTTCTGTGCTGAATGGTGCAGAAGACAGCCAGCATTTTAGTGACAAGGTAGGTAAAGAACTTAATGTGTACAGAGACAAGTCAGCCAGCATGCAAGCAAAGATAGTCACTTCTTTTTTTCTTTTTTGGCAAATACAACTGTTAATTTACTAAATAATGGTAATGGTACAGTTCTCAGACAATACCAGCACACTCTTAAATGGAACAAACAAGAGGTCACAGTAAGTATTTCTTGTCTTTAAAATGTATTCTCTTGTTCACTGTACATTTAGAAGGAATGCTTCTGAACTAGGGTAGTGCAAGCCAATATCCAACTAATATTTGGCTTTCAGTCTTGATTGGGGAGAACAGAAGTCTGGGAAGGATGGGGAGAGGCAATATTCCCCATTTGGAGTGTAAGACATACTTCCTCATATATACATTATAAGGAAATAACTTTTAAATTTAAAATTTAAAAAAAATCCTGAAATCACAAAAAAGCCATCTCATTCAGAACTCTGAACCAGAGCTCAAATTTGGATTCAGCTTTTTTTTCCCAGTTAAAACAATGTTGATTTGCCTACAGAAAGCAATATACGTGCAAAGCAGATGATTTTTTTGTGTGTGTGAGGGTCCTAATTTACAACAGCGTAAATAAATAAAAAGTCATGTTCTTCCAATGAGTCTCAGTCACAGTATGAAAACGCAAAGAGGCTTCCACAACACAGGCAAATCAAGCCTTCAACAAAGAGTGGCAGCGTATCTAAAAAAAAACCAGATGGTTCTGAGAACAAACCTGTAGCAAGCACATAACCTACCAGGTTTCATGGGAATAATTCCTTAACTAGAATGAATGAGAAACAGGCTGAGTTACACAAGGCTTAAAGAAAGCAAGATCAATTCTCAAATTCTTAAGGCGATTCATGCACAATTCTACAATCATTTGACATTTTTCTCCACATAAAAATTGCTTTAAGGATACAATTCAGTTCAGCCAAAGCTTACTTCTATGCCTATGGCAGCTTCCAGAGGTGTTAATGGAAATAGCTAAAGAATACCAACTTCTGCCACTTCAACTGCCAAATCTGTCACCTTCTGTAGAACAGTGAATAGAATTGGGTATGTTACACTTTCTGCACACAAAGGCTATGCAAACAAATTCCAGAGGGGGGGTGAATTGAAAGTGCAGCAGTACAGCAGGCAGGGAGTTACCTGTGCTTAGTAAAAGCAAACACTGAGGTGTTGTGTGCCTTACAGTCTATAATATTTCCACGTTTTAGGTGCCTCTGTGATACCAGGAAAGTCTTCCTTCTATTTAGGATTCACATCTCTGAGCAGCTCCTGCAGATGTGGGCTTTAATGCCTTGAGAAATTTGAAAAAAAAAAGGACAAGTCCAGTCTTTTGCCAGTAAAACATGTCACTGGTGGATCTGTAATGTAGTTGGAGCTCTCTTCCTCCCTACCAAGGGAGTAGTCTAACAAGCCTCAGCAGGAAGGTCTGGGATGTGGGATTTTCGTATCTTCAGGCAGAAAAGGGAACTCGCTGATACTGTCTACAAAGTGAGAGATGCCTCTTTCTCCAGTACTTTAAAAGACCAGCCAAGTCTACCTCCTGTATGTGGTCAGATCTCCTGCATATGCTTTGAAATTGCTCTCTGAAGGGCTTAATATCATAACCAGAGGAATATTTACATGTACCCAAGAGGGATGTGTTTCAGATAGGTGCCTTGGTGTTCAATTCTGCCAAGAAAGGCACAAAGGCACACCTTTAGGTCCCTAGGAATTTTAATAATGAAAAATGAAGTTTGGAAAATTGTAAAGTTCAGGTACCTCTATCACTAGGCAACTTGACTGAATCTCATGTAAGTCCCCTTTATAGACACTTAAAAACATTCAGGAGCCTGGGATGTAAGAACTCTCTCACACTATCCTGCTTTACAGAATCAAGGCCAGGGCACATCTTAGGATAGAAATTATCCATGCATCAGACTGGGAAGTCATTGGTGTAAACCCTTCCTGCCTAAAAGCTCTCTTTGTAGATGATCTTAGTTTGTAATTGGCCATGTCAACTCAGCATTTAATTACTATGAATAACTTCCACATTTTATGTATTTCAGAAACCACTCTGTGTTGTTAATTGGTCAATGGCTTGCATAAAAGGCATTACATAAAATCAATAGTACACTATCATAATTTAATTATCCTCATTTAATATATTTTGGGATATAAGAAAGCAGACCTGACAGCAGAAAGGGAATGCTAAATGTTACGTAGTTGAACTTAAGAAGGCATCAGTAAAATTTATTTCAAAATGAGATTTTTTTCCCCTTTTATGATAAGATACCCTTCACTGAGGGAATTGTGTAACCTAATACTGCTGATCTTGATCATTTGCAAAAATTATCCCTACAGCTGCTACCATTCCAAACTTTTTTTCCTTGGCAATTACCTAGGATTGAATCATATCCTGCATTATGGTTTATAATGTTTATGGAGTTCTATCCCTAATATGACTTAAGGTTAAAGTTGCCTATGGCTTTGCTTCCCAGAAAGAAAGCCTTTCAGGGCTAAAGTTCTTTGAATCTACTCCTCTCTCGGAATCTGAGACAAGCTAGAGCACAGGAAAATGCAGATTTCAGAGTCTTTAAGGCTGTTCCTCTACAACAGGACACTCATATCTAAAAACAGAAAAATCTTTTCTCCTGAGTCTTTGTTTTCATGAGCAAAGATGAAAGAACAGATTGAAAATGAGATCTTCAGAAAATTAGTTTCTATTTTACTGCAGTGGAAAGGCCAAATCTCTTATCTGAGCCACAATCTGTGTGGATGCTCTTTGTTCAGAGGGTCACATTTACATTATCTATCATACCATCAAAGAAAGCAACATCCACCAAGAAAATTACAACTCCTGTGTACCCAGGGGCTGTGAATGTACCACATCAGGTTCTTCTCTTTCTCCAGGCTTTCACAGCCTGGACAGCAGAGGTACTTGACGTAAGAAACCCTCCAGTACTTCCTTCTCCTGCACACCACTGATTTCAGTGACAAGATCCTTTTCAGCCCATGTGTAGGGTGGAAGGCAAACAAGAATTGCACTATTTTGACTGTCAGTGAAATACCATCAAAATGACCACATTAGTGGGCTGCTTCATGGGTGCCTGAAATTAAGGTTCTCTGGTCATCAACTGCTCAGTCTTGTTTATGCTGTACAGGGAAAGGAACGACACTGAAAGGCAGCATGCCATTTTGGGGTGACAAAATTAAACATGTATCACTAAGAATATTCTCTTACTGCATCTATTCACCTTGAAACAATGACTAGCTGGTTCAAACATAGAGCTTTTGAAAAGTATATTTAGAAATGAGCAGAATGTAATTCTGTATTTTAAAAAAGATGACTAGCAATAAATTCAGTTTGACATTTAAATACACTACAGCTATAGTTTCTATTTTAAATACAGATTTCCAATTTTAATATTGGGGACTTAAATTAAGGCATTTTACATTCCTATTTGAAATTTCTTTTCATTCTGTCTCCCCAAAAACTACACAAAGTCAACTCATTTGGGTTCCAAGGTGACACCATTTTGAATTGGAAGACACAATGAAGGAAAAGGTTGGGGACAGGGTCTTACCTTTGGGGAATCAGCTTCTAGAGTGATTAGGAAGGGGAGCTTATGACAGAAGTGTGATACAAAACAATTAAACAGAAAATAGTTAAATTTTAAATTTATGGAAGCAGAGGAAAAAATTCTCTTAAAAATCACACTGTGCTTGAATTTAACATTTTCTTATTCCTGTAGTAACTCTGTAGCACAGGTAAAATATTGTGGCTTCATTTTACTGGACTGAAATTGAAAATTATTTAACTGTTTTGAGTATAAGTGAAGTAGGCAGAAAAATGTAAAGAAATGATGCAATCATAAATTATTTTCACTCCAAATATTATTAGATTGCATTCAGAGTACTGGGTTCTTCATACAGCTATTTCCAGGGCAGCGATGATCACTTCTTTTTCAAGAGGAAAGAACAAAAGCAAGCAGAACAAACACAACAGCTGTTGTGCAATATCCAGGTGGAGGCTGGTGGTTCATTACACAAGCATCAGGCATGCTCAACTTCATCTTCCACTGGAGCATAACTAAGTACCATGCAAATATTTGTGATTTTTGTTTTTAAACAAATAGTGAATCTGTGTTTTGAGCTCAGAATATTACAACTGGACATAAGAAATAAAACTGCAAAATGCTAGAAATCTTCCTAATCCCTAGCAATATTCTAATATTGGTTTGACACCAATATATAAAGTCTAATGAAGTAAAAAAAAATTAAGACCTTTTAGAAGGAAAGCTTGACTCCTTATCTTTTGCATTCTCTGAGGATATCAACAATGTCTTCCATACAGCAGTTTTTGCCATTTCATCAGAAATGTTTATCACAGACGGGTCATCTCTAGACAAGAATGAGAGTATATACACAATAAAACAATCAGCAATCAGTCTTGTTACTTATTAACTTAATAAAAGCCCTTGAAAACTGATAGTGATGACAATAATTAAGTGCAATGAAAGTTAAGAAATTACGTTAAACTTCGAAAGTCCTGAACAATTACTTAAATACTCTCTTAAAACATCTTAGCACTTTTTTAGTATTTTCTTCTTCCAATAGCACTTGATCACAGTAACATCAGTAAAACATATTGTGTCACTCCCAAGGTCTCACAGCATTATAGTAGCATAGCTGGATTAAACATGGATCCCAAAAGGTCCTACTTATGCTCTGAAACTCCACCTACTTTTAAAACAATTTCAAAAGCAATCAAAAGCTTTAACAAAATAAAATATCTAAGAGATCTAACAAAAATGCCCAAATTAAACAAACTAATCAGTAGCCTTAAGTAGCACTTTGTAGCCATTATGCCCTTTGCTTTACCTGGACTGCTCCAAGCATGTATTTATACACTTAAGAATAATAAAGTCTTTAATGTTTTAAGGGGTTTCCTGTACATTATTCCTGACTCCATGGTTACATATACTGGGCATTCAGTAAGCCCTCAGTAAACTTGCTGTCATGTGTTTTGGGGAACCACTTTAACAACCAATATCTTGACTCTTGTTTTTAGCTATAGGACTGTAACCCTTAGAGTACAGAGAGTCCAGGTATTATCCAGGCAACTCTGCCAACGTCAACACACGATGGAGATCAATAGAGATCACACTGCAAGATAAATTAAGCTTCATATTGCTAATACAAATTAGAACAAAATGGTATGGACAACACAAGAAAAAAACCAGGCCATTAGTAGCGTGATGAGTCAAAAGGAATAGGCTGGGATTTTTCAGAGACACAGATACTGATTTGCCTTAGGAGACATTAGGGTAACTTTGTGTTAAATGTTAGAGAGGAGATGGTACATCTGAGAGGAGAGAGTACACTCTGAGATGCTGCTCCTATGAACTCACATTAATGCAGAAGTTACTATCACCAGATATTTCAAATCTTTTATTAAGAATTTCTTTCTGACAACTTTAAATTATATTCATTCCTTATGGGCTGCCAACATGTATTATTACTATCTATAACATAGATGTCCATGCTTTTTGATTTGTGTCAACCCTGCATTATGCTGTATCTACCCTGGACAGCTCAATTCCACTCATTATCTTACATAATAGGATCTTAATTAGAATGTTTTAGAATGTAATACTGTAAGAACTAGTTTTTCTGCAGTGTGTTCAAAACCTTTCCTGGATCCCTGCTTGCATCAGGGTGAAGGGTTTGACCTGCTAAGCATCTTTCTTTTGCACTGTGCATGTCAGAAGCCAAAATTGATTGTGAACAGCCTGATCCTGCAGTCCTGCCCAATGGAAAACTTCCAACTAGTGTGTCTTTTTCCTAGGGAATGTGACATCATGTGAAAAGACAAGAAAAGGGCTGACCTTGTTAAATGCTGCAGTGTATGGTTCAGTTCACCTATCTGTACCAGACAAACATCCTCCTGACATTCAGTAAGCATTAAGAATAAATACTGTGGCATGTTTATTTTATTTAGTTGCAACTCACCTAGAAGAGGAAAGGTATATTTTACCTGTAATGTCCTTCTAGTGGTAACTGAACAGTCCCTTCCTCTTCCATTGCTAACATACTTTGCTCTTCCTAGAACGAAGGAGTTTAGACATGAGACAGGATATGAAATTGTGATAAGTAAAATCTGTGTAATGTAATAATCTTTCCATTTTCTTTACTATTAAGGATTTATTTGACATTCTTAGAGTAAGATACTTTTCAACTCTTTTAATTTAAATAGTCGACATTTAAAAACTTCTATTTTAAAACATGTATCTTCACTTAATGCTATTTTCCAATGCCAAATAGAGCATTCTTTTGTAACAATAAAGAAGAAAATTAGTAACAGTGAGTGAACAACTGTCTGGTGAATTTTAAGCAACATTGATAACAGGGTATATGCATGAATGTTTACATGCAAGAATTAGGGACGATTAAGTTTGCGCAAGCAGTTTTAATACTAATAAATTTATTTCTGTGGAAACAAGTGAAACAATACACCCAAATTTAGTTTTCACTTAAAGAGAATTAGGAGATAAATCTACCAAAACGTTTATGGAAAATAATTACAAATTTAGCAAATCAGTCTTAGCAACACCTCTCAAGCACCATGTCCTGCCTGCAAGAACAAAGAAAAACAAGTCCTCCACAGGAGGATTCTCCATTTCCACACCCATAAGGTCAGGACAACCACAGCTAGGAGGTTAACAAGCCTTGGGAGGAATGTAACCATCAGATCCTGCCTCTGAATTGTTGCAGTGTGTGTGTGAGTCCAACAGAAACCCAGAGACCTCCACAGCTTTCTTCCCTTTATTAGATGGCTTTGTAACCATTTTCAGCAGTGCCTGTCTGAAAGCATCAGTTGGCTCTCCCAAAAAGAGAGTTTATAATTTTCTGGCAGATCACCAAATCCCCACATGCATCACACACACTGATTGTTGGTAGAAGCTGCAAGAGCCAGTACAATTTTCCAAAATAGTAGAATTTAAGTTCTCTCTGCTCAGAAATTTGTTTCTTTTATGCTTTATTATTACAACTATTTCAAAAGTCATGACATTTTTTTTCTTCAAATGGGAAAGTCCTTTGTTCATTCTTGTCTCAGAGAGACTTAATTGATTAACATCAAAGTGGCTTCCAAAAGAGGTCTGTGAGGAGAAGGCACATATCATATCCACTATAAATGTACAAAACCCTGGAAAAACATGGCCTAAAAATATAAAAACAACTTAAGTGATGAAATTAGGATCCAATCAAGTAAGTTTCAGATCCTGTCAACTATATTTCTGAATATTCTTGTGGGTAGGATACTTCTATTTTTAAAAGCTGTGTGATAGCAACTCTCCAATTAATTCCTTAGGCTACATGTCAGAAGTTTTTTATTACTAGTTAATTTTGTCATTTCCAGGCTTCACAGCTTCGTAAGTTTCTGACAGTTGAACAGTTTTAATAATAGCTCTAAATATTTAGAAATGCCAAAATATGTAAAAATAACCTCTCAAAATAGACAGTGAATGAAATAAAGTAACACCAGTAGATTTTCCCAGTTTTGTTTTCTGATGCCATCCTATCAAGCAAGGGAAGGAAAGTGACATATAACCAAAACATAAGGATAACAAGGAATTCTTTCCAATAACCAGACCCACAAGAAGAGAGCTACCTTGGTTACTTCTGGTTACTCTGAATTGTGATGACAACAGATACAGTGATGAAACAACTCTCTGGTCTGCTTTGATTCAAAGGAGGAAACAATGACTCACATATTTTAATTTCAGCCTGGTAGTTTAACAGGCACATACTAAATAGTAAATAATCATCATGATGCTTATCACATAGGTAAAATCTTTTCCCCAAAACATATTCCATCACAGTATGTTGAATGTGTCAAGGAAATCAAAGCTAAGAGTTCTCAAGGTTACAGATGAGGCAGGGAGTTGTCCAAGGCCACAGAAGAATCAATTCTAAAGGCAGAGAAATCTAGTTTGTATAGTTACACCTTCAAATTATTAGCTCATGTCCTGTTTCTGCAAATAAACCTACTAATGGGAATCCTTAACACACGCATTTCACTGGTCTTGGATCGCAGCAATGGGCATCCCTAAGGATAATTTGCCTATTTATCCATTCACACTGTCTAATTTTTGCAGTACCCCTGTACCACCAGAAGTTCAGGTCTCATGGGTCCTGGGCTGTTGCAGAGGTCAAAGAGCATCATAGAGGTCATGGGCACAACTGTCCCCATTGACTGCCAGGACTACACAGCATCATCTGCATATTCACCTCCCTCTGCTCACACTGTGGTACTATTCAAAAGTGCTGATGCAGGACACATGAATCCCATTTAAAACAGCCCAGCACCCACGCAGTCCATCTACTGCTCTTGCAGTTGGTGTTTTACCATTGAGATTTGTCCCTCATTTATTTGGGCCCAGTACTGAGGTTTCCTAACGCTGACATTGATCAGGTGGCTGATATCAGGGACAAAGGACATGTGTGTTCCTTACACATAAAGTCCCTTACACTTTATATCCCCACAGTTTTATATGATACTAAAACAAGCAACAGCTAAAATAGATGCACAATTGGTTAGAAAGCTGCAATCAGAAAGATCAGTGTTTCACTGTCAAAATATAGGAACATTCTGAGTGGAAATATGTAAGAATCTGTCCTGTATCAAGTTGATAAGAAATTATCTGAAAAGCATACTCTTTGAAGTAAGATGTGGAGTCCAGATCTGAAACAGCCAAGTGGGTGGTAATGCCACAGGATGTAAGTCAGAGTCTGAGCATTTGGTTAGAGGGGTTAGCAGTGTGACTGACCTTTTATTTACAAAGCGGAAGTAAATTGTTTCTGCAGTAGCAGAAGGACAACGCTGGCCCAGAGTGTAACTGGGATACTGCACAGGGTTATGGCACTGCTGAGCAGGAAGGGCACAGAGTGATGCCGTGTGCCCTGTGCAAGGGCAGCTGGGACATCCACAGGCCTTAAATTCTGCACTTCTCTCCTCAGCATCTCCTGCAGGGACCAGACCGGCCCAGTGCAGTATCCAAGTGCCCCAGGCATCTGAGGGCTTTCCTACAGACACAGGTTCATCTCTGCACGCCACCTGAGGGGGTCTCAGAAGCAATCCCCAGGAGCACTGTGGATAATATTTTATATGACAGTATGGCACCCTAATACATCCCCACCTAAGCCTATCAGATTTGTAACCTTATAAGCGCTTATGACCCTATTACATGTAGATACCGTTAACAAGTCTGCCTGGTGCACAGAATGTGCCTTACTTACAGAATTTTATCTGAATGTCTGAAGGAGAAATTGATGAATTGCTACACACACAAAAACCTGAAAACATGACCCACCTCTTTCTCAGCATCTTCCAGTTTCTTTTTCTTGCTCTCGGGCATCAAATCATCTAACCAACTGAGCTCCCGCTTGGTAAAAAAGAAATCCATGAGTTTTCGGACAAACACCAAAGCTAGGACCTGCAAAGATATTAATTCAAAGAATTAGGAAATTAAGCAAGTAAAACAGACAAATACACCTGTAGAGAAATAGTTTGAGAAGTGACCAGTTTGCAGCTAGAATTTTTTCCTTTAATTTGAATAAGCCAACAGCTGCTATTCCTCTGTTCAAATGAGTATGGCTTGAAGTATTTAACAATCACTGAGGCCAGTAAATGTCTTCTACTTTCTATTAGTGAAATAATCAGAGAGAAATCACTTAAGCAGTAGACCACCTTTACTTCTACCAAGACACAGAACTGTTAAGCTCCTCAGTGCAATGAACAGTCTTCCTTAATAGGTGGATGTTCTTTCTGTAACAGGATTGAGTACTATTCCTTAAATTTAAAATATCAAATACATTTTAGTATTTTTTCTTTAAGAGAAGAATTTCCCCTAAGAGAATATAAATTGGGATATCCACACACAGGACTCAAAATAGAGGTTAAATGTCCAATTTTCCCTTACTTAACACATTATAAATTGTCCTTGAACACAGAGTCAAAGCAATATTATAATTACCTGCCCAAAATTATTTTTTCTTCAATAGTAATTACCCACAAGTGAAAAGGGATTTTTAGAGAAAATAAAAAAATTTCATACCATCATAGGAAAGACAATGGCAGCTCTTGAAACCTTTATAATCCAGAGAAGCACAAGACAACTCAGCTGAATTATAGTGAAGAGATGGACCTTTCTAAGAGGAACATGCCTTAGATAAATAAAATCTGGCTGATGCTTTGCAGGCATCCAGAATAACTTTATCCTGTCAAAAAGCTGAAAGAAAAATTTTAAAGTTTGGATCAAAATGAAGTGTAGGATCATCTATGCTGGCATTCACACACTGCCTAAGAGATCCTGAATATCCAAAGAATCTGGCTTGTTATTCTAAAAGCAAAAACTGCATCATTTCAGCAGCACAGAAGAGACTACCTCAGTTACAATCATAAGCCTTTAATCTATACTAGGTCCAGCAGCAGCAAGGGACTCATCCTCTCGCCCACTGAGCCACCAGAGTAAGAATGAGAAACGTGTTATTTAAGTAAAGTTTGACTTCTTGGTTAGTCATCCTTCAGTTCCCTTCGATTTTAACACACTTGTGTCTCCCTGGGTTGTACTGCAGATGTGCTGAGACATTGAATCCTGCTGAATTACACTCCATGTGGCCGTACTGCAGGAAATACCCTGCTCATACTACGTTGCATGTTACACACAAAGAAGGTGGTTGCTTTAAAAAAATGCTGCTAATCATGAACTCCTAATGTTAGGCAAAGCCAGACTTCACAGTGGTCATTAATGAATTGTGAATCAAACTGAATGGAAGCTGGGTGCTCCTGTTGGGCATATGCACTATCACACTGCTCGCTAATACATCCTAGACTCGTTCTTCAACAACCGAGCTCTGCCTCCTTGAGCATGGAAAAGGCTGCTCATGGAGGGACCTCTTCAGTCTTTTATTTCCTGTGAATGAACAGGAAATTTCCTTTTACTTCACCAGACACTTTATCCCAGGCTGTTTTCTTCTCCATATTTCACTTTATTCACAAAACCAGAAACAGGAAAGGAGAAAAAAAAAAAAAAAAGGAATGCCAGAAAGCTGACTGCCAGGCTGCGAGGAATGTATGTGAGAGGTTCCTGTTTTTCAGGCCTGTTTGGCTCCATACTGACCTGAGACACTTGTATCATGGCACAGTAATGATGGTGATACATCGATTCTCCCTGCATGGATGAGCTATGCTATATTCACACAGCCTTCAGCAATGTCAAGTTTTGGAAATTTTTATTGAGCATGTGCAAACTGCATTTTTTTAAAGGCTTATAATTTGGCCAGATTTGAGCAGATTTCTTTTTCACAGAAACAGCAAAAAGCACATCCTCCCACAAAAGCCATCTTATCAAATCTCCATTCCTTGTCCCAGCATGGGGGAGGGAGATAAGGAGGGGGATGCTATCACTTTTCCAAGTAAAGATAGCCAGATTTCAGCATGCCTTAAAAACATTCCTCAATAGTGTACTTTCTCATACCCCTCCTCTGAGAAACAGCTGAACTATATTAAATTGAAATTATTTAAACCTCAGTAAAAGCCAAGCTACACTTCTTAGAATATCAATCCAAATGATAAGAGATGGGCAAAGTTATAAAAGAAGAGTCTCCGAATAGAGACCACCAGTCAAAAAAAAAAAAAATGCTCCCAGCTTGCCTATAAATGGAGGTAACTTGCAAGCAAATATAATGAAAGAAACAATCAGACATTTTCTTTGCTTTTTGTATTTGACCTTTTGCACAGTATAACTGGTGTTTTCACTGTGTGGTTGCTCTTTCTCAATTGTCTCGGAAGGTGTGTCGATGCCTCATGGGCTAAAGGATTTGGCACTGTGCCATTTAATGCTGGAGAAATAGCACACAGGACCCCATTACCGACCCCAACCCGAATGCTGGAATGCCTAATTTCTGCCAGCTACTCCCACTTAAACCCACTGCAGGAATGCTGCCCTTCCACTAGAACTGACCCTTCATCCCTGAAGTACTGTGGCTTGCAACAGCTCCCCCTCCCTCCTGCCTGCAGTGTTTACTTGCACAGGGAAGACCTTTGAAATTTCACTTTTGTTAGTTTTAGGGCAAGTTAGCCCTAAAGGCAAAGTTCAAGATGAAGTGTAGCCTGCAAAGGAATTTGGAAGCTGAAAGGCAGCATGCAAGCAAGTGACTGGGGAGGCAGCAGACAGGGAAGAGCCCCTGATAGTTATTACTCAATTTTTAGGTTCAGACAATATTCCCTTGATAACAAGAGAGAACAGAAAAATCAGCACCAAAAAATAGGAAAAAAATTGGAGCACACTACCTAAAGGGTAGAGAGAATCCATTTTCCTTTTTAAATGAGTCACTTTCAAAAATTTAAGGTTGGCAACATTCCTTTAAGATTATACACAAAAGCTAATACAATAATATAATAAGAACAGCTATATTTTTTATAGAAAGCATCATCGATAACGCACTCATCATAAATCTATTTTACCTGAATTCCCTTTAGAGATGAAGCACCCATGTAAAGAAACACTCCATAAAGTACTGGCATAGGAATAAACTGCACAAACAAGCAGAGAAAGGGAAGAGCATATTAAATACTACTTAACAATTTTAAATGCTTCTAGAAAGACATTCAAAACAGTTGAAATACAAAGTGCCATATGCCTGCATTAATCAGACAAGTTGTAAATTCAGTCACTCAATTATAAATTAATAATGTTTCTCAGAGTATAAAGCAAAAGAAGAATTTGGCTCCGTAGTTTTGTTTTCCTCTCATGGCCAGTTATTACAATATACTTTATTCCCTATTAAGAAAATTAACAGAACACACAAAAACATGTAAGTCTTAATTCATACTTAAATTGTTTACTTAAAAGACTGCTCAGAAAAATTTTGGAGGGACACAAAATACTGCTAAAAGAAATATTCTGTCCTGTAAGCATTTAGAAATGGGTGAAAGATTCTATGGAATGATTTTGTAAGAGACTATTTTAAATGTCCAGGTTCTTAGCATACACTGCATTGGTAAAGGAGTATGTTCATAGATAAGTATCTGCTAGAAATATTCATTACACAAAATGCACGTTCTGTATGTTTTCAAAGTGGCTTTAAAAGGCTTTATGATCTACTTAATAAAATACTGCTGGGAAGAAAAAGTTCTAAGGGCTTATTACCTCCACTGTGACAACAGGCAAGGCTACATTCTGGTTTTACTAAAGCCAGTGTCAAAACTCTCACTGATTCCATAGAGGCCAGATAATTCTTTAAAAAGTATGAAATGTACACATGGCACTATATATGCATGTCACTAGACACCCATTTTCAGGATACTGGTGAGCTGTGCTGAGTATGCAGGAAGCATGAGATAATTTTCATGTTCATTTCCAAGAAATGAACCACAGAACTTCTCTTGCAACTGTGAAAATATTTTTAAATTACTCAGAAATCACCTTTTTTTTTCTATTTTCTAAGCAAATTTTATATTGGCATAACAAGACTGTTTCATGATAATTTGTAAATGGGCCCAAAGTACTGACAAAGTGTTAATCTTCATCTACTACAGCTCAATGGCAGAATTCCCTTTGACTTCAGTCAGGCCAGATTTTCATTACAAGGTTTTTGTTTACAAAATGCTAGAAGTCCCTAGGCACTTTATCAAGCAAAATTAGAATTCCACTTCAGACTCTCATTGTGTAACACTAGGCTAGTTAGTGATGTGCCTGCAAAGAGCATTCATTAAATAATACAGTAACAACAGTGACATGTTCGGTGCAGTAGTCCTTAACTTTCCCTTACTTCCCCAAATTACCTTTAGAATACTTGTCAAAAAGACAGATGAGCCCATAAGGATAAAAATCATGAGCCCTGTGACTCTTTGCTCCCGGATTCCAAGAAATTTTGGCTGCTCCCCTGGAGCGGAGCACTCCGATTCCAGTTTTAGGCTGTTCACATGGGAAATAGAGAGGACAGTGGCTGCAACAAACCACGGCAATCCCATAATAGAGCACACACCAAGCATCACTGCCACCATGAGAAGGTCGAGGTGGTATCCACATCCTTTCTGTTAAAAAAAGTAAGGACAGAAAGAAGATGTAAAATGACATCTGAATTAAGGAGAACACTCCTGGCAGGAATTCCTAATGAACAACTAGAGACAATCGAACATTTGTGACTCGTAGGAAAAGCAAAGCTTCCTGGTCTGTGTTCTCCAGGGTGGGTCAGTAGTGATGGCACACTGCTTATCTAAGGGGAATTCGTACTGGTTCACACTCGGTGCTCAGTGCTACTGGACTCTTTCCATTACGAGTTAAGTGTATCACAAAGCCACTCCACAGTGGGCACCAAACAGCTTTCCTGTTTATAAAATGGATACTGGTAAGACTGGAAAATACATACATTTTCTGTTTTAACTAAATCTCTTCTGTGGATAATAGTAAGCAGAACATCCAGCTGTGCTGCCAACTTCCCACTGCACTAATCTTAGTAGACCCTCCATCCATCCCTACACAGGAGTTGGAAAAGTATGTGTTTTTATTGGTCCCTACATAAAAATTTCTAACATTTGCAAAGTCATTTTATGCTAGAAAAGGCCATAAAACCACACTGATCCTTTTGAAGTTTTTAAAGACGGTAAGCACATGATAGTAATACATTTTCACTAACGTACTTTCAATCTCAGATAAGAGCAGACAGCTAGAAAATAAGATACATTAAATTAAAATATAAAATCAGGTACTGGTTTATTGGTTTCCTTACTCAAACATACCATGGTAATATCCACATGAAAAGTCAGTACAAAACCTTTGGGTTTGGATCACCTCTGCAGTAGACAAATATTACAAAAATTAACCAACAGGTGGATAATGGTTTGCTTCTGTACCAGTCTATAAAACCCTTTGGCAAATCTTACATAAATTTTAAAACCTGCAATTACAACCTTCACTTGAAAAAGAGAAATGATCAGTGCATCAGGCTTGGTTCTATAGATATCTGCTACCATAGCTGAGTGGGATATTTCATTTCAATTTTAGCAAGTATCCAGGACCTCCTCACAGCTGCAAGCAGCAGCTCGAGCTATTTTCCTTTAAAAAGTCAGGTAGTTAGCCATCTCCACAAAACTCTGCAATATGGCAACAAATCCAGTGTCATGGTCTGATGAAACAGTGATGTTCATGCAAACAATGTGAATATGTTGAACCATAATTTTGCCTGTAAACCCATGCAAATGCCTTTTGACATAAAAAAAGTAACTAAACTAAACTTGGAAGGGTTTGCTACAGAGACTGCCAAAAGCTGAAATGTGCACTATCCAGAATTTGCTATGGGAAGTATAAAAAAAGAGGGGAAAACGAGTTGGAAGCAAACAAATCATTTCTTTATGAAGACAACTTTTACTTCTAAAATGGGAAGCGTCTGGGTTTATGAAAATGTAAGCCACATATCAAAATGAAAATGCCATCTTATTTGCTTACATTATTTTAAAAGGGGGGAAAAGTTAAGAAAACGAAGAGAATCAACTCTAGCAACCTTCCCTCACTCCCCAAAAGTGCTTATGAGTCTTATCTCCAAGACACATCTTGACAAACTCAGAGATGTGTCAAACACAGATATTAGTTACAGGCACAATGCACTCAAAGAAAGAGTTTAATTCTAAATCCTAACAGAGACACCTTTTTTTACCTTCTGACACATTTATGAGGAATGTATCTGCTAATGCATACAGAATCCGAGAGCATTTCCTCACATTCATACATGATCTGAGGAACCTGACATATGGGAAGAAAAGGAAGCATAGCAACAGGTGATGCTACACCAGACCCCAGCAAAACTAAAACGCAGCAAGACAAGGGGGCAGCCAGGAGGACCATCTGACTCCCAGATGCCAGTGCTGAAAAAACACATTCCAAAGCTTGGCAGCAAATTCCTGCATCTGTCAAGTTAACCACATGCAATGCTATGGATTGACATGAAGAGCCAGGCTGACAAAGAGGGCAAAAAAAGAACATATCAAATGTCACAATCATCCAAGAAGAGGCAATGCAAAGTGAAGGTTGCAAATGCATTTGCTAAAGCAACTTGGGATTGGATTGCTGCTTATTAAAAGTATGTCAAAAAAAAGCCTAAGCTTGCTGCATATACATGTACAGAAACCTGCTGCTAGATTTTGCCCAACAGTTTTTCAGAGGGGTGATGTCCCTTTTTCTCTCTCCATCTGTAGGCAACTAAAGTGTTAGAGAACAGAGCAGGAAGTTGTCCTATGTTGTTTTAAGAACCCATTGTGCTTCTATGGCTCAGTTTTATTCTTCTCCCTTCTTTAAGAGAGGAAGGGCATTAAAAAAAAAGGATGGGTAGAACCATAGAGAAGGATGAAGAGAGGGAAAAAAAAATCTTATATTACAAAATAACCCCTGAGTAGTTTTTAAAAATCCAGTACAGTAGAACAAGATTGTCAACACCTGAAGAGGCAATTAATATTGTGGTATTTAAGGACATAATTAACTTGAAGCATTTTTTTTTCTCTAAGTGAATGAATCATACTTCTAATAAAGCACAGAAAATAGCACTTTCTTAATTCAGAATCTGTATTCCAAATTACATTCATTAAGTCGTCTGTAAGGCAGTGGATCACTGAGACAGGGCACAGGTACTACACAGACCAACAAAGAAAAAAACCATAAAAATGTAAAGGGGTTCTATACAAGAAGTAACAAACTAGCAAACTCAAGTAGATGGACGCACATTACATAATCTGAAGCAGAAAACAACAGTGAAAGTATGAATTTTGACTGAATACCTTTAGTTTGTGTTCTTTTCTATTGATAATGACAGCTGTGATCTGCTGGTCCATAAAGATAAGGATAGTACAAAGCAGAGCTGGAATTACAGCAGCTATCACTGTCCACCAAGGATTAGGCCCCAAAGGAGTAATAAACCAGCCACGATCATCTCTGGTGGGCTATAAAAACAGTCATGCATGGCCAGTCAGAAGTGTAAGGATTATTTACATTTCAACTTCACAAGAATACATACAAAACATTACTAGGATATGATTTCCTTTAAAACCAAACTATATAAGAGCACTAAAAAAATGCTAAACTTCCTATGATGCCAAACCAAGAAATTACATATAATAAAGTCATACAGTACTTGATACAGTAAACCCAGAATTTGGAAGAAGCCCCAGAACATTACAGTAGTCTAGGATTTGGGTGATCTGAGCCTTGTTAATCTCTGCAGAGATGACATTAGGAAGGATGAAGGGGCCTGATGGGAGAGGTTCACTTCCATGATTCATAAATCAGAGAGGATGCATAATACCTTGTGAACACAAAAATTTTAAAATAATATCACTACTCCCTGATGATAATAAAAAATTATAAACCCATTATAGTGGATTACTTTACAAAATGATAAAGCAGTGCAATTTATCAACAACTTACCTTAAAAGCATTTGGAACCTGAAGTTTTGGTGATGGGATTCCAATGGCATAGTCAATTAAAACCATGGACAAAATAGTGAGAAAGACAGCAAAATCGCTGACAACAGATCGTACCTACAATTATTGAGAGAAATGACAATTTTAACTAAAACATTCATTTATGATTTAAGATTTTTCTTCACTGTTTTAAGACATTTTTCGCTTACAGCTAAAACCCTGTTTATTCTAATACAAGTTTCCAACAGAGGAAAGATGCACTGTCTACTTCACTAGGAGTTAACTGAATTTGCAATGCAGATGAAATTCATACTTAGACATGACTAATGACAACTTTCAAATTGAAATAATGGCACGCACCTTTGTTGGGAAGTATCGGCTGGTTTTGAACTGCTTCAGTGTGGATGAGAGCGTCACTGTAGAAAAGAACAAGATGACAGACCAGAAGAGGACATCTGGAACGTAAGGGCCATGATGACCACAGGCTCGTCCAACAAACTCACCATGAAACTTTTTACATTCCTATCAGGGAGAGCAAAATGGTATTGTTCTAAAAAACATCCATGCTTACACTAAAATTTCTTTTCTGATTTCTTTCCTAAATTGCAAGCAAATTGTATTACTAGAAATAGTAGAACAATTTTTAGATATTTATTCTTTTTAAACTTAAAACTCACTATGTTTGTATCTAGTCTGAACGGAAAATTCTCAAAGGAATCTCTTTTTTAGCCATATTAAATTATGAAGTTACGAAGATGTACCATAAATAAAGTCATTAATACAAAACCAGATTTATTTCAAACTCAACTAGTACACTGATTTATTTTCTGTGTACAATTACAGATTTATACTTAATAACACTCTCTAAGTGTGGGAAGAAAATTTCAAAAGCCACCAAGAAAAAGGCTGCTCCCGGTGCATTCTCAAGAACTGCTTTTTTGTCTTAACTTCACAGGCCCAGCAACTGAAGAAAAAGCCATTAAGGATGTGTAGCCTAAGAGGAGCCAAATACATTTAATACCACACGGGGGCAGCACATCCCGCAAATTCTCTTTCTCTTAAAAAAAAATCTGATAAAATGCCGGAAAACCCAAAATCTGTAATATCAATTATATTTAATATAATTTATGATCAATATGCAGATACAGTAGAAAGCATTTCCAGTACTTCTCCACTACCATCCTTAGTTGTCTAAACTCATACAGAGTAGCTCTAGAAATGTGAGCTACCAGCTCTGGACACCCAATCCTTTCCTTCTCCTTCCCAATCCCTCCACACTTAAAAAGAAAAATGAAAAGCAGAACCCAGAATCAGGGATTCCAGGCAGAAATACCCTGCCAGATCATGAGCTTTTAGTATTAAATCAAGTGTGTCATTGGCTCATCAGACTTGCTGCACAGTAACACGTTACGGGAAATTTCGGCTTTGAACAAAGATTGTCATGGAACAAAACACAGTTGCTATTTGATAACGGTGAGACAAAGGAGCACAAAACTTTTTATACTGCTATAGCAGTAAACTTGGGATGAAGTTCATCATATGCCTCCTGAAGAGGATTTTGTCACCATCAAAATCCTCTTCACACTGGGTCCAAAATCCAGTGCTCACACTTGGTTTGTCTTGATAGTAAAAAATAATTTTTGGGTTTTAAGAGAGAATGATAATCCAGATCTTCAGAAACTCGAAACATTTCAACTAGACACAAGAAATACATGAAGATATGAGCAGTAAAGGAGACATAATGGGGTGAGTCTGACCAAATATTTACAGACAGCAATGTCTAATCTCTTACTGCAGTTCTCTAGAACAGAAGTTTCTTGATGATGCTTGCAAGAAATAAAGACATGGCAGTACAAAAAAATTCACTTATTTCTTTGACAACTGTAGGGACACATGGGAAAAGTTGGTCAGTCATACTGCTACCTATGTAAACTCAAGTTTTAGTAATAAGCTTTCACAGAAGTTTTTAAGGGTTTTATATAATGCAGCCAGTCTTTTACATTTATAGTTAAAACAAAATCTGTTATTTTAAATCTCCTCAGCTGCAAATGTACTCTGAAAAACACTGTCAGAGATCTGAGAAAGTGAGAGGAGGAGTCTGCCCCTGCACAGATGCTCTTAGAGTGTGCTGCAATTTTGAGAATATTCATTCTGGACTGCTGGAATCCCTCAGGCCAGCAGTTCTCAACTTTCTTTCTGCTGTTGCCACACCAACAGAGTTGAGGAGCAGTGCCTGCTCAGAGCAAGGCATGGAAGCAAGACAGAGGAGTCATGGAAGACAGCCCTTATTTAACACGAGCTCTTCTGCATCCCTGCCTTCGAAAAAAAAAGAACAGTATCTTCTGGAGACAGTCCACTAGATTGGCTTTTAAGTGTTCAATTTGATTATGCCTACAATTGGTTAATTCAGTTTTATCTCTTCAGTCTGGTGTCTTTTGCACTCAATTCTCTTTGACTGTGTAATGAAATGATCCATTTGCGAGAAAAAGTGGTGGCCCAATCTCAACATGACACTTTAATCAAGTTGTAAACGTCGCTTTGGAGAAGGCAAACTTGAATTATATAAATCCTTTAAACACAGAAAAGTGTACTGTTTAGAAACTAGTTACACATTCATGCAAGCCCCACTAAACTGTAGCTTTATCCCCTTCCTCCCCTGGGAAAAAAAAAATTACAAAACTTATGTAAGAAAAAAGTGGTCACTGAAGATAAAATGTCACGAAATTTCTCTCCTTCCTCTTTTCTATAGCCTGAACAATTGCAAGAATGTTTTAGGGGAAATAAATGCTTCTGATTCTTTCTACACAAGGGAACTTTGGTTTTGCCATCTGGCAGAATTTAGGACAAATTCATTGTCATTTGACATGTTTGACTTAATCTCAGCCAAGCTCTTGTGCTAGTGTGTCAAGAAGGTTCCAAAGCAGGGCATAAAATGCACACACTTGCTTTAACGTGTACTATCAGAGGCTGCTAAAAGCTTACAAAAGGAGATAATGCTATAAATTCCATGCTAATTTCTGTTAAGTATATTTTATTATTTATTTGAACATATATGGTCAGAAAAAATGGTATTCTTTTCAATATGTTTGCTGCAGTAAGATAGAAAAAATTATTTATGCCTATGCCTTTATTTAGTAAGTTCCAAAATTTACTTACTGACACAGTTAGGTTCCCCCATGGCACGTCAGATGCAGATATATTGTAGTCCTGCCAGTATTGTAAGGTTTTATTGCTAGGATGTTCTGGTTCCACACAATTGCATCTGAAAAGACAAATTTTTTTTCCTTAATAATACAAGATCTATCAGATAATAATCCAAATTATCAACTTTATGATACATTTAAATTATGGTCTACGTTGACAGATAATTTTAGTTCAAATGAATTCCGTAAATGCATGCTTTGAAGCAGTTTGTAGTTCAGTAGCTAGTGCTATTACTAGAGTATAATTTGCTGTGAGGTGCATATGCATATATAGTACGTAACGTGACATATTCAAACCACTGATCACAGTAAGTTTTACCACTTATTTTCTTCCTTGTCTATTGATATTTCTGAGCACAGTTTGTAATACTGAGAATGTGCCAATCCTGTTCCACCCTCTTATACCTAACACTTCTCTACATGGACATTAGATGCTATGTACAGTTCCAGGCTGATCCTTTCTCATACACAAATTCTCTGTATCCTCTCTCTTTCCCAGATGGAGAAGTGCCTTTGCATGCAAAGCTGCCCAACTACCCAGTCAACTGCCAGGGCTCTGAGTGTCAGGATCACCAGCACCAAAGGCTCTCTGAACTCTCTGTCCCTTGTTCTTCCTTTCCCCACAGCTGCTTTAAAAGCACACTTTTCATTTTAAATTGTGTATTTTAACACACAAAATGTGACGAGGCAGTGTGGGAGGACAATACTGCAAATAGGTAATTTAAAATGAAAACTGAGTCTTTAAAGCCTCTGAAGCAACTGTGGGAGGCTTTTTCTTTGACAAAGCCTTCAAAATATCCAGGATACCCTGTAGGATCCAAGATGTAAAGTGAGCTTTGTGATACACTTTAAATTAATTCTACTTTAATAATCTATAGCACCATCTAGCCTGCTAGTATTTTAATGTGCTTATGATGACTTTAAATAAATTGTGTACTCTCTGATAAAGTTTTCAGGAGTAGCTGGGGACAGGATAACATCTGACTATTGCGTGCAGAGCCACTGAGCACAAATTGCATTACAGCTGTAGCAGAATATCAGTTTATTCACTTACCTACGGCATCTATTTTCTATGTGGTTGTTTATCTTTCCACAAAATGACAATACTCATCTAGATTTGTATGATTTTCTATAAAAGAAATTCTACCATCTACATCATGAGGACACAACACTGACATTCTATTTCAATTACAATACTATACATGTGACAACAGCTGCATTTAATGTACAGATAGGAAAAGATGCAGGTTGTCTTTGAGCAATTCCTTGCTTTTATTTTAAATGCAGCTATTTACGAAAGAAAGAGAAAACCCTTACAGCCCATGAACAAAAAGCAAAAAAAAAAAAAAAAAGCAACTGCATTCAGAGAAGTAGAGGGCCTGAGCCAAAAGCCCTTGACTGGATCTTTCAAACATATTTAATATGCTTTGGATCAGGCCCTAAGTGCAGAATGAATGCGTGTTCAATGCGTAGTTCGAAGAATTACAACATGGGTTAAATGAAGCACGTCACTACTAGTGAGCTACAGTAGCAGAATAAAGCCAACAAACAGTAGGGCTACATCATGTATTGCAAGGGAGTATTCGATGTTCATGCAACAATACAGAGGTGGCAGTGTTGGGTTACTGCTGTTTTCTGTGAGCTCCCTGGCCCCTGGTGTCCATCGCCGATCGCAGACTGGCCAGACGCCGGGCCATGGCCCACGGGGGTTTGATTACAGCAGGCCAAGGTGGCATGGGCTGCTCACTCAGTCACTTCCTCACTAGAAGGGAAGGCTGTGCCTGGCGCCAGCACTACATGGTACAGCTACACTTGCTGCAAACTGCAAAATTACATTTAAAGGTTAGAGGAGCCAAAACTTCTATTTCCTCAGAAATGTGACAATTGAAGCTATAGTTTAATACAGCTCAGGTAATTCACCTTCAGATGAGATCACCTGTTTATTTCTATACCAATATCACTTTCCTCCTGCACTCCAGTCTGGTCTTTACCAAGTTTCACAGGCATTTAGCAATGGCAGACTGATCATCAGCAAGTAAGTGACTTGTGCAAACTCCACCCACGCAGACCAAAATCACCCTACACACTGCTTTTGTCACTGAATGGGAGCAGAATTAGGCCCTAACTGTACAGATCAGATCCTGTTTTTACTCAGAAGACCATTCAAACAATGATCTCAGTGTTTTGATATATATAACATTACATTGCTTTCAATATTGTATATGTTTTGGCAACACTGACATTTTGATGTGAGATTGCATCATGGTATTACTGTCTTCCAGAATCCCACTAATTGCTTAACATTATAGAACTGTGAGCTGGTAAAACACTCCCCGTCCATCCCAGAAAACACAAATGAAGGTACCACTCAGTGCCAAAACATAAAAACATTATCTACCAAAATGTGTCATTTCATAACAGATGTAATTGCTTCAATGATAACTATTTCCCAACATAACTGACCTGCAAGGAGAATCTCACGTTAATGAAATAATGCTTCCTATTTCAATCTTTTTAATATTTAGGCTCTTTCACTGCCATTTTTACTTCGAGAAGTTTTGAGAGAAAAAGTAAAATACGCTTAATAGTTAGCACTAAAACATCCTTCTGTTTTCCTGATAAAATATTACTCAGGAGGCTGGAATAAGCAAAAATATATTTCCTTTTGGGGGTTCAAATGCTCTTACATCCTCGTAAAGTTGTTTAAAGTGCTGAGCGCTTGCCCACAACAAGAGATCTGTGTGGAGTTTATCCTATTACCAAATGAGTAACAGACTATACAAACACCTATATTTTCTAAGCAGCATATCCAGCTTTAAATACAGTACCAACTTAGGAATGTACTCTTGTGCCTTTTAGTGATAAGTCAGCAATCATCCTCCTTATGCTAAAAGATTCAGAAGGATTCTTTTGATTCTCTAGCATTGTGCTAGAATGCAGGCAGGGAAGAATCTGACACTGCTTTTGGTAGCAAGAGCATAGGTGTCACTGTGGGGGGGTCGGGGGGGGAATCTTTGCTGCCAGTCTCAACACATCCATTTCATCACACTGATGACAGAAATAATTCATTTTTCATCTTTACACTTCTGGATACTGCAAGACATTCTGATCTCCTGGTAGCAATTCAGATGTTTAAACGTGAGTGACTGTACACTCCGTGGTATCTGTGACATCCATGTTGAGTTGGCACATATGAGACAGTCTATGGTGACTTATGCCTTTGTTTTCAAAGCAGTTGGAGGCTGAGAGATCTAAAATGGCACCAGATACCCAGTCACAGGTCCCTACCTGTATTTAAAATGTCCGTATTTTGCAGCTAGGCAGATACCAGTGGAGATTGCTTTCTTTTGGGGTATTTAAAAATTTAATACAGCCTAATAAAAAGTGGATTATAAATCTGAGGTAGATTAACCATTTCAGACAAGATAGTCTTCAGACAACTCAGAACTGTTGTAAGATTAGAACTGACAAAATGAGAAAGTAACAAAGAATAACAACCTGAACCTGCTTGCTGGAAACAATAACCAGAGCAAGGAGTCTTTATTGCCTTTACACCTTCCAAAGTGTTCAAGAAATTTCTGGCAGATCAGGGTGGGGAACAAAGGAAGATGAGAAATAATAAATTTTAGGACTGCATGACAAATTGGTATGCCCTGAAGCCTGCACCTCTCTCCCTTTTATAGGATGATCAAAATATCAGCTAAATCTTCAGCACCAATCCAACTGTAACAGTATAGGCAGTATAGGGTCACTCCCCACTTCCCTTCTTTGTCCTCCCAAACTCCCCACAGTTTCTTAGCTGTTTTAGGCTTTGGTTCATAAGTCTCAATTTGGTTCATTTCATTAAGTGGAGGCAGCCATCCTAACTTCACTGCATGAAACATCTACAACTTGTGCTGTTTTCAGAGAACAGACCTAGGATCTGACAACAGCAACTTCAGGAAATCTCAGACAACTAGCAGTGTTCTTTGTTCCACAAAAGGAACAGTTATTACTACCCTTAATAGCACCAAAAAGACTGTCTGTATGATCCCTCTTTCTCTGGACTATGGGGAAGGGATTATTGATTAGCAAATTAGAAACCTGTGACTTTATATGTAAAGTTGGGGAATATTTTTCCCTCCTTTGCAGATCAGCAATAAAACATAAATATCATGGCTGCTCAGCAACAAGTCAGGTGAAAGGTTCTGTACTAAAACCACTTTCATCCTGACTGTATTTTCTGTTCACTGCAAAACAAGAAACGCATTACCTACATTTATTTGTTCAATTCAAATTAACCTCAGTCTATTCCTTCCAATCCTTGCAATATCCACCTCTTACCCCAATTCTTCAGGTTGCTTCTTCACCGTTTTCTTCTCTTTACTCTGTCATGCACGCTCTGCTCCCCACACAGACTTTAAACATGCAGCATGGTACCAGTCCAGCTTCAAAAAAGAGCCTCAGACATCGTTTTTGTGAGTATCCAAAACACACTTAAATGGTGCAGCTTCCTTTGAAAGCCCCATGGCCATTCATCCATCAGCAGCTGCCATTTTTCAGTTGGCTGTTTTCAGGACTAGGAGGCACTTACTATTGATGATTTTATACAATTCAAAAGGCACTGGTTTGGATGTCTATTTTTCCAGCATTTACATATGGCAAGCTATACCTATTTATACTAGATAAGGATCTGATCTACAAAATACGCAACTGCAGCTTCTTCCTGATTAGTCAATACACCATTTCCCCTTTCTAGAAGAGCAAAATGCCTTTCTGGCTCACTTAAGATAGCCTGAGAAGGAGATTTGCTCAATATGAATATTTATAATATTTTAAAAACTACAGGCAAGTATGACAAATAAGTTGCAAAATGTGCTTGTTTAAACAATATGTCTCATTGAACATCAGAGCACATACTTGGTAATATGAGTAGGAAGGTTTTCCCCTAGCACAGAGGACGCTCTGAGTGTGCTGTGCACTGATCACATAACAGAGACAGAGGAAGGTAACAGTATGAAATGGAAGATAACATCACTAGGTTTGCTTTTAAAGTAAGGCATATGTGTAGGTATTCTTTACATTGCATTTACAAGGCTGAAGTGTATTAATAGCAGAATGTTATGCTCAGTTAGGTGTTCTCCAAATACACCATTTTAGTGTGAATTATGGGCATTCACAGGATCCTCCTGTTAGTCTAGCAACTGCTATGGGAAGAGGACAACAACAGTATCACAAATGATGTCTCCTCTGCTGTTTCATACCTACAATACCTGCATAACTCTGGCATTATATTTACCATATTCCTTCCTGTGCCAACATTCATAACAACTAAGTCAAAGTCTCAGTGGAGAAAAGACTGGAAACAAAATAATTAATAGTGATGGAAAATGGACTTGTCAGTTAAGTTCTATTCTCAGTATCATGAAACCCTTTCACAGCACAGCTGTCATGGCAAGACAAGATTTTTTTCTTCATTTATTTATGAGATCTGCCATCCTGAATTACGACCATTAAGTTATGTAGCCCATCTCTGACAGTCACGAACATCAGTAGGCATCCACATATATTCTCTAAGGTTGCAAGTCTCTATAGCTTAGATGGTGAAGTTCAGGTGGAAAATAGAAAAGCCTGTTAAAGTACCTAAACAATGCACTCAGCAGCACAATAATTTCACAGAGAGAGAAAAAAAGATAAATCTGAGGAGGGGAACTGATGTTACACTGAAGAAATCTCAGAGAATTAGGTTCTTTTAGATAGCACATCAGGGGAGAATCGTGATTTGTCAAGGGGAAGGCCAAAAAAACAGATTTATAATCATATTGTAGCTTTGTTGGTCTTTATTAGCTCTCTGGTGCAGTATGCAGTCCATGCAAATGTAACTGCCATACACAGAAGTTCATGTGCAGAGCGTGTAACTCTGTGGGATTTTGGCAATTTATCTGAAAGCTTCCACTGCAAAATATTTCTAGGATGTCACTTCACCCTTCTTCCAAAGTTAAGGGAGCATACACCAGAGCAGAAGAGGTTCAGTATACTGCTGGTACAGAAATAATTACTGCAATACATTACAGTGCTATATGGCCAGCTTGAGTCTCAATTGTTCAGGTCTGGTGCATCAATACTCAAAAAGGTACTGCAACAAAACCACACCAGGATTTTACATAAGCCTTGCTAGATTTTGAAGGTATTTTGTAGACCAGCTATCAACTACAAACTGAATGCTCTGGAGAATTGCTTAACAAGGAGATCTATTTCCCAAGTGGAGAGGATGAGCAGTAGGAGAGAATAAAGCAACGTGGGCACTCTCTGGGCTCAAATGAGGAAGAAAGAGACAAACAAGTCAGCTAGGTTGGGCAGGCACAGAGAAGTCCTAAAATAAACAGAATAAAGAAAAATAATATCTGGATTCGAAGGTTTGTCAAGAAGCAAAAGGGAACCAGCAGTTAAACTCAGTGATGGCAGTTGCATAGTTCTGGGAAGAAGAGGGATATTCTTAGGGAAGGACACACAGGATATGGCACAGTTACTTAACTGTAGGAAAAAACTACTAAGGGGAAAATAAAATCTATATTCATATCTAACTTCAAAGAAATCATTACAGGCATTGGAATTCAATTACATGCCTGGGATCATAATGAGCAATTCTGTGCTTATCATCACTGACTCTTCTCATTCCACCTGCAGCTTAAGGGATACAGGGAATAAACCAACCTAAATTACATCCAATAATGATGTATTTAGATTAAGTCATACTGATAATGGAAGATATTAAACTCGCTCGTGCAAACAGTGGTGTGCACAAAAATAATCTTTACAATGCCTTCTAGAAGTAATGGTTTCTATAGCCTGAAATGATACTGAGATTGACATGATCTTGGCTCCCTAATTACATCAGAGTGGGATTTTCTACTCCTAATGCTTAAGTGCATGTCAATATCAAGACAGATTGCAATATGCATATTACTATGCCAAGAAATCACTTTAAAATTATTCAATGTAATCTGTTAATAATTGAGTAACTTCTGGTAAAGAATTATTAAAACAACATGAATTCATCACTTTGAAAAAAGAATTAATAAAAACTAAAAAGGTATACAAAAATCTAGCAACCTCATCCTGAGAAATGACTGAACTTTTGTATTCTAAGATAATTTTCTTCAAATGCTTGTATTTTAAAGAATACTGGATTCCTTTCTGAATCATATCCCTTTCTTCCACAATGCTTATTCTGTTTTCCTTTTAAAAACAGTGGGTTTTATCTACTCCAATACAGGGTCCTCCTTTCCTAGCAAAAAAAAAATTCTAATATTTAATACACACATTAAAACTGATGGGCATCTGTGTTCCAGACAGGATTCACTAACCGGAGATATATTTGCTACAGAGGTAGGAAAAAAACAGGAGGAGGAGAGTGCAGAAATAAGAGTTGCTATGCCAACCTACAAATGCTAATGGCATGACAAATAAAAAAGGTCACAGAAAAAAAATAGAAAGAAAAGCTCTGATCAAAAAGTATGTGTATTTAATTTAAAAAACAATGTAGCTACTCTATCCAAATTCCTTCAAAACAATGCATTTTAAAAATAAATAAATACAGCACAGTATCACACTGAAAATCAGGTTGTCTTTGTCCTTCCTTTGATTTAGCTTTTAAATGCCTTATTCTTCATCATCCATACAAAAAATATGGTGTTTTAAGAAAAAGTTACATATAAATACTGAATGGATTTGCCTGCAAGTAGATCATGTAAAGATTAGGGGTAATATTTAAACACAGAGTAAAAACTAAAATTTTAAATAAAGAGTAAAAGGTGCATTATGTGTAGTTCTACATTAATTAGATCATGCAACAAGATATTTTCGTCTTTTTGAGTTAGAATTCCGTAACAAACTCAAATGCCTGTCTTCTACTTATAACAGTAAAATGCTAAATGCAATTTTTTAAGAAACCTTTTAGGAGGACTTTCAGTTGATTTTCAAATATTTCCACGTGCTTCATTAAAAATTTTAAAAACCAAAAAAACCCAACTGTTATGAATGTTCTTCCTGTAGTCTTCTAAGGTTTCTTATGGCAGATATTAGTAATGACTCCTGTACACTCAAATATAAGAGATGCATGCAGTGCAGTCTTTTACAACAAATTCCTGCAACAGAGACTGTTTGTAATAGAATTCAAATCCACCAAAAATACAGAATGGGTTTTCTTTCTTACTTGAAATACAGTTTCAATCTGGTTGAAACACCAACCATTTAAAATTACTATTCATTTTGTCTTTCTAGTACTCCAAAGAGAACACTAACAGCGTGCCAATGACTCTTCCTGGGTCAAGTTCATGTCTTCAGCAGGGCAAAGGAACAGTACTGGCATGCAGACACACTACCCGCATCAGAGCATCCTCAGACATCAGAGCATCCTCAGAAAGCCCACGGGAGGAGAGAGGAGGGCTGGGCCACAGCATGCACCGAAAATTTCAAATATATACAGTGTTCTGACCAATTTATCATCAACTTTTTGAGTGGGCAACAGAAAACACAGAAATTTTACAGTATAACCTGGGTTTTCCAGCATAGAATTGCAGATCTGAGATGAAGTTTTTCATAAGCTTTGGTTGAGCATTCAAAGTGAAATGAGTTGCTCAACCTTTTGAAGATCACCCATGGCTAATTAAAGACCTGCCAAGGCTTTACTAACAATTAAAAACTTGTCTTTAAAATCCCCAAAGAGGAAAATGAAAACAGCTGTTTTAATTAGCAAAACAGCAGATACTAATTAGCTTCTGTAACAGAGTATGCTGGTCCTTTAAGGACAGGACCAGTTTCAGCCCAAGTTCGTTACCCATTTAAACGACAAGTAGAAAGACTGGAATCAGATGCTGCAGGAAAAGCTTCTAATTCCTTGTGAAGTCAATGTTTCCCAACTTCAAGTACACAAAAGAGGGATTTTTATTTTAAGTAAACTTTTATGCTTATCCACCTTTTAGTTTCTTATCTTTAAAGAACTGAGTCGTGTACAGACATTTGAGCCAAGACTGAGGGTACTCGAAATGTCTTGTGATGATCCCACAGGGATGATAATTGTGACATCTCATCTTCTGGGCAAAAGGCCACTATATCTGTACAGAGTAAGACTAAAATGTGCACATTTACACAGCAAGCCCATGGAGTTCAGGCTACACCAAGTCTGCCGCGAAAGCAACGGGCAGCTGATTTGGGCAGCTGATGTTGAGTTGTTGCAACTGAGCACATCTTCCAGTTCTCCCAATCTTTGAGGACTGGTTCTGAATAATTAAGAAAAACTCACATGAAGGAGAAAGGAATGGAGAGAACCAAAGAGGCTGGAATTACCCTTTGGCTGTGTTTAGAGCATAGATCTTTGGAGTCAGCAGATATGCTCTTACAAGATAATCAATATGCATTGATTGTCGATACACTGCCATTTCCAACAATCAGTTTTAAAGTTAAAAAAATGTAAGTCACATCCCGTAAGAGCTATATGCTCTAGCTACAGCTAGTCATTTTGCTATTAGTGGGGTCAGTTGCTGTGGACATGACTGATAATAAACAGGATATGAGATGTAATACAAGAGTTTAAAAGGCAATCTATTTGGACTATCTACACAGAGTGAAAGAAGGACTGAAAATACAGGTATAAAATAATAAACTCAAATAACTACAAAAATACTGTATCAAATAAGTCTGATATCAGTGATATCAAGTAATTTTTAAATATGTGTTTGAAAACATTTGAAGGTTTGAAGGTTTCACCAGGCAGTGGTGAAACCTTCCTTCCAAACATCTGGAAGACACTTGTTCTTCAATAATTGTGTTTGAAAAATCAGAAACTGTTGTGCTGGTATTCCAATACTGTAGGCCAGGACAGGTCAATAGGTGTAACTGGAGGATGACAAAGGCTGCTCTTTTACCATTCTGTGTGCTCTGCACATTTCACATTCATTGCTCAGTTACCAAGAACAGGCAGCAATAAAACACCACCCTTCAAAAACCTGTTTGGGATTCCGACTGTTGAATGGCATTCTAACTAAAACCAACAACATTTATTTGTAAACCCAAGGATTATAATGAGAAAACATTTTCACAAAATATAGACATAACTATGACTGTACCCCTACAAGCAGGACTGGTAAACTCATTTCTCTGAAATCTCTAGCAATATTGTGGGATTCAGCTAACCACAAATACAGCTACCCAGGAATCCATGTTTCTACTTGTGTTTTTGCTTTCCATTACATATTTTAATATCTCAGCTCCATGTGATAAATGTTTTCTGAATAATTTTTTGTCTTTGTATAGCATTTCAACATCTGATTTTGAAAACAATAGGAGGACATCATGTTCTCCTTCCCTTTCAGACAACTACTTTGAAGTGGTAAAGGAATAAAAAAATCCACAAAGACTGTGCTGTATAAAGGTCTTCAGAGTAAAACACCTACTTCATAGAAGGTGAGTAAAGGTAAATAAGAGGATATAACCTTAACTGCATGCATGGTGTATTCTTGATGTCTGTTGCTTTCTCTTCAAATTAATATTCCTTTGTCTACTGATTAAACTATTAGAGAGCAATAATATCATTTTCAGCCTGATGAGAGTACGTCACAGCAGAGCTATAGCTCCTCTAATTTAACTTGTTCTGTGTATTAAGGTATATAATGTACATTCAGATTCAGGATTTGCTAACTATTTTTCTAGTGATAATATACACAAAGCTCAAATGTTTTCTCTGTTGCTGTGTTCTGTTTTTCCCAGCTTAAAATGCAAATGAGACATTTGGTTGAGACACTCCTGTTTTTCCAGTGAACAGAAGATGTGGCACTGTTCAAGCACTGTTCCTTTAGGGCCCCACCCAGCTCATGCAGAGGGTTCAAATGGGTTCAGTGAAATAATAAAGACATTTCTGGAGAATGATTTTCATTGAAAATGCTTTTAAATGACATTTTAGTTACTGAAGTGACCAAGCTTAACTGGCCTCAGGACAGACTAAGATCCTGTCCTTTACCAGAACAGCATTTCTGTTCTTATATCACAGAAACAGGTCTATGAGGCTTTACTTCTCAATGAAACAATACTGATAAAAGCAATTCACTTTTGAATTCCCCAACTCGATTAGTACCCATCTAAACTTCACAATAAAGTAAAGCTGTTTAAATGGAGTTAGATTAAAAATCTTGTTATTAAGAAAAAATTGATTATGAGCTACTGAGATGCATCTAACAATTCCAAATCCACTGCAGCTCTTGTGGATTAAGCTTGTACCTTAAATGCCAGAGAGGGTAAAATAAAGGAGGTACATCAACTTATAACCTTTTAGAAAGGTGAATATTCCAATTTGGGGAAAAAAAACCAAAACAAAACAAGATAAATATGATATACAAACATTACCTGATCATCTTGTTGCCATTGAAAGATTATAAATCATCAGTACAAGGTTACAAGAAGAGACCATGAGTTAAGTCTCATTAAATAAAAATGAACAGAGACCTAAAGCCAAGGTCCCTTTAAGTCTTAATTCTAGGATTTCCAAGTCAAATATGTTGAAGCTTTTCTAAACTTCAATTAAATATAATTTTTACTTAAGTAAATGTGTCCTGCTTGTACACATCCACCCAGTAACTACTACTTCCATAAGACAGCAGAATAACTGAATAGCTCCCACATATAAAGTTTGCAACTACCGCAAACTTTTCCTGCTGTGCTCCTTGCAGAGAAAACAACCTATAGGAAAAAAACCTTAACTGTTTAACAGAAAAAATCTTACTTACGAGTACTTTGTCAGCAGCTCCAAATTATTATGCATGTTGATTGGATACGTCTCACTGAGATGAAACAGCTTCTCTAAGGCCTCATAAATGAAAATTATGCAGATAAGAGAAGCAAAGGCTTCTTCAGTAAACCGGGTAATGTAGCAGACTAGGGAGCTTGCATCAGTTGCAACAAGGATGATGCACAGGATTGCAGTCCACAGCCCGATGCTGGCTCTCAGAGAAAGGTATGATAACCCGTACTCTCTGAAAAGAAGAAAAAAAATAAACACACTTAACCTTTTGTCCAGCCACAGTGAATGGAGACAAGGCAGCTCCAAAATTTCCTTTTTGGGGACAGTCTGAATCAGAAATTATGTACTTCCTGTGAACAGAAGATACTATCAAGTCACCTCCTGACCAGAGCTGTTCTCCAAATTAACAAGACATAAAGAGCTCTAACACTACTAAACTGATCACATGAGCAGCTTTGAGAGTAGTCACACACATGAAGTGTATGAGGTCCATTCACTTTATCCCATATCCTGCTTTGTGAACAGCCAACACCTGTCAATTTCTTTTCAAGCTGTGAAAGAGTAGCTATAACAACTTTCATCAAAATTCTGTAAGCTTATTGCATATGATAATAGAGCTCCAAACACACCGGGTGACATTATCACAGTGAACTGAAAGGTCTGTCTGAAGGTGCTAGAAGATTTTTTTGAGTGCTAAGCGGGGTTTCCTACTCTGTGCTGTGCAGGAGATCCTGGTACAGAAGTCCCCGTCATGGCAATGAGGCAGAAAAGCAGACAGGATAGCAGAGAAGCATGATGGCTTCCAAGATGGAGACAACTTTTACCCACACTGTGGCACAGATACTCCAAGTACAGCACGTTAGCCTGAATGTGAGTATGGGCTCTTCTGGCGTGACACTTCAGCCCCTCTCTGCCCATGTGAGGGAATGGCATGGTCTATATTAGTGACTATCGAAAGAGGGCACCACTTCCACTGCACTTACTTTCTTGGTGAGAGACAACACCTTTTGAGATAGGGAGGAGATAAACCACTGATTTAAATGTGTCGTCTCAGAGTAGAGAATGATAAGATTAACAAACAACAACAACAGCCAAACAAACAAAAAAACCCCACTCTCCAAACATCCTGAAGCTGTAATTCCCCGACAGCGGAGGGAAGAGGGAACACAGGAAGGAGAGTTTAAAACAAACAAAAGCCCAAAATCTAAGAAAATTAACCTTTCTGCATTACCAATCCACCGCCTAATTTTTAGACTCTGCAACATGATAAATGCAACAGTTTATCTTGTAGGGAGCTGCTTAGGATTTCAACTTTGGGATCGGTGTTTTTACGTAACAACAAATGAAAGATGATGAATATCATGATCTTCACTTACTTGCAAAATTTGAATAAGATCTTCTCAAACACTAAAACTGGTCCTGTGCTGCCAAGTATGGTGAGAGGCTGTCCACCAAAAAGAGAGTAGGCAATTCCAGTCATGGATGCTCCAAATAGCGATTCTATTGCACTCTGAATATGATACAGAGAGAAGTGTCCATAAATTTTCAAACAGGTTCTTTTTGCAATGTCTTTGTAGCCTTCTAAACATTGAAACACCAATATATAAAGGTGATTCATGCAACAGTAAGGAAATACCAACCACAGAACTAGGAATGTAATTTCATTTTAAAAGTTCAGATTTAACACATACTATACGACCTTCAGTTGCTTCTCCCAGCAGACCACCAAATGTGATGACAGGAGACATGCAAGCACAGTAGAGAAACAAAAATGATGCCAGACACTGCAGACTGAGAGCATCCCTGAAGTCACTCCAGAAGAAGGGAGCTTTTCTTTTGATATCTAAAATTAATCCTCCAAAAAATCTAAAGAAAACATAGAAGAGCTCAAATTAATTAAGGTGGCACACCAAACTTTCTTCTACAGTATTGCTTCAACCACACTGCAGAGCAGCTACTGTTCCTTGATCAAATGATACATACCCTTATGTTTCACCCTTCATAGAAAAATAAGCTTATAGGAAGCGTGTCTTCGTAACTTAAACCAGAAAATTATCGTGGTTTTAAAACAAACTAATTCCCATGTCTCTTTTATAAATTCCTCATCTAATCATCCAGACACAAAAGTTCTGAACAGGTGCTTGCCCCCATGCACTAAGCCAAACTGTTTATTACATGAAATAATTCCTTACATTTGTTTAATCAGAGAGCTACCACAGTGCCTATTTGCCCACACATTTATATATAGAGCTTCACATTCTTTATTTTAGAACCTGTTGCTAAATACACTTGATGATAGAAATGAATATATGCTACCATTTTTCAAGGACAAGAACTGTCAACTTTTGTCATTTACACTATGTCAAGTAAAATCAAATATTTAGGAACAGACGCTCCCTTACAAGATACCATACAGCTGAAGTAAATAACCCCACAATGCTCTTTTTCTCACAGGCACACAATGTATCAGATGCTGCTGAGGTAAAGAAGAAGGTTCAGTGCTGCTACCTTCTAAATATTAAAACAATCCTTCAAGCTGTCAATTAGCAGTTTCAGTGTGAGAGAACAGCTTCCAGCCAGACTGACCATCACGTCCCCTGCCCCAGTGTACACCAGCACTGCAGCTGAATCTTTAGCTTCGTGCAGGTAGGAACAACATGTAAATATCAGCAGGCAGCAAGGTAAAAGAAACATCTATTGCCCAACTACACAGCACTAAGGCAGCCACTGACAGCTTACACCACAGCACACCATATTAGATAAGAGAAAATAAGTATTCCTTGGGGCAAATTCTTCATTCTTATGTATACTGCAGCCACCAGGGTAACCACAGGCTCATGTACCAGGACATATCATGGCTTACTGAGGTAAAAAAGAAATGCTAAAGCTGCACAACTCAGAAACTTCAACCACAAAAGAGCTGTAAGCATTCATAATACATGGCACAATGCTACACCAAATTTTCCTTCATGCTGTACAAAACCAAGAAACATTAATCAAGTTTAAGAGAGGACTGGCTTTTGGAAATACTAGAGAAAGGAGCTTGCAAGAAATACAATGAGAAAACTCAAACCCTCTTGCCCTCTCCTGCTCTCTGCAAATCAGCATGTATTGTCCTCTTCAGCTATATGGCACTTGCAAATCAGAACAAATGCCTGAAAGAAATCATTCAGCACCAAGACACTTCTGAGAGAGAACCAGACCCTTGTGATTCCTTTTGAACATCGCTCTGAACACCTAAGATTTTTCATGTTTTCACTAACTTTCCAGTGCGTTGCAGTTCTGGTCCAGAGTGTCCCCCAGGATGTTCTGCTTCCCCATGGGCTGCAGTCCCATTTGGCACTCCTGGGATCTTACGCTTCTCCTACCAGAAGGAAAAGATATTTCTCATGGGTCTTACCACCGAAACATAATTTTAGTAGGAAAAAAATTAAAAACAGGCTCTGAAAGTTAAAAGCTTAAACATTAAATTTTTTTTTAAGATTCATCAACATAACCTCTTCATAAGCTGTAGAGGAGTTCTGTTACCAGACAGCTAATAGTAAAAAGAATTGTGATTCTGTGAAATTTAAAGAATTGATCACAAAAAATCTTGTATTGGAAAACATTTTAAAGAATAGCAAGCTTTGATCAATTCTTGCAATAAGCTTAGAACAAAAGCAAACCATGGCTATCTGAAATAATCAAGGATGCTTATGACCACTTATCCCTGAATTTAATATCTTCAGATACAAATGCCTGTATTTATTCAAGGGAGAACTAGTAACGAACTAAACCAAATGTCATCATTATACTGTATGCTTGCAAGTCAAGGGTTGTCTTAAAGAAAATTAACCTAAAATAAAAAGAGCACACAAAATATAATGACTCTGCTAAATGCTAAATTAATGAGACTTAAATCTACATAACAAAAATTCATCACAACTTCTAAAAGCATCTGAATTTTACACTGTACAAACCTGAGAGGGAACATTTTTAGGTGGTTCTATTCGAATTGTTGGGTCCCACTCTCCAGGAGGGAGAACAGTAACCTGATCAAGGAACTCATCAATTCCAGACACCAAGTCATTGCGGTCTTTTGCTTTGTAAGCAACATCATGGAATACCTGTGAAAAATTGAGAAGTATGTGTGGGAGGAAAAAGAGATGGAAAAAGGAAGTCTCTCTAAAATTTTTCACAATGGCCTGTCTTCTCTGAAATAGAACACACTTTGTAAAGTTCCCACTAAACAAACAATCTCGGCTTCAACTGAAGATAGTTTCTGGCTATCTGAGGCTATGTAGTCCTCATAGAAACAGCTGCTACAGAAAAACATCCTTATGGCTGCTAAATATTCTAGAGGTTTTACAGCTTAAACACAATTAAATCCACTGGAAAGCAACTGTGTAAAGTGGAATCTTACTGGTGAAGAAATCTCCACTTGTGAATACTGTTTCTCATTTTGTTATCTCCTTACAGCAGCATAATCTGGGCTGCCACAGGATCATGAAATGAACTAGAATTCTCCTTGCCATCACCAGAATGATTAGCCACATTTCATCGGAAGGACTGGAGATTCCCTATTACACCTCTTAAGTTAATACAAAACTGAACCATGAATAAAAATACCTCATCTGTCATTAGTGTTGCAATTGATCTTCCAATCTCATGGTATTGTTGGCCTTTACCCAGTGGTCCAAGAAGAATAAACAAAAATCTGCAAATAAAAGGTAGATTTTAAAAAATGTAAAGGATAGATGGTTGAGATTACATGTAAATATTAGAGAAATATTTATCTAAAATGTGAACTAGAAGAATCTCTCAGATAAACACTATATATAATCTCCTTCAAGATCCTCACACATGCATTTAAACATGAAGCCCTGCTTAGAAAAAAAAAGCGAAAATAGCTTCCAAAAATATATCATAAGCTTAACAGTCAGTCTTGATTGAGACTACCAAAACCTCCTTACATAACAAACTTTAACCTACATAATAAATGTATGCAATTATAATCTATGTACAGAAGGAATTAATTTATTTAATTCTGTTAATTCAACAGAGTGGTTATGGTTACATAAATTATTGCAATATTGGAGAAGTTAAATTACACAAATACAAACAATATTTAAATCATTTTCACCCCCATTAAGGCTCTGGACAGCCTCTACTCAAGGCTGTAGGCAAGTTCTATGAAAGGCAGAGATTTGTTCAAAGGAAATAACTAAAATTTTTAGTTTTGCTAAAATGCAAAAGACAATTTTTTGATGTATATTACTGAATTTTTTTTATTTTTTCATAAACTATTAATTGTCCTATTTGTAACTATTTATTTTTATTTTGACCAAAAAATCAAGAAATCTGTTCTTTTCCTTTAGGTGTTTTTTTTTTCTTGTGGGAATTTGAGGGAGGTTACAGGGAAAGGCTTTTTCCAAAGCCAATTCAGTCCATCAATGTCCTTTATACACATGCAAAAATTAGAAAACATCAAAAAGGTCATATCCAAAGTAACTACAAAGTACAACTCAGAGAAAATGTTACTGTTTATGTGCTTAGAAGCAAGGATCTGAGTCTCAGCACTGCATTTGATGGCATAATATGAGTGTCACATGTGAGTGTCCTGAGTGTCACAAACAACTGGAACACACAGCCTACTGCTGGAATTCTACTCTTATAGAAACTAAAAGAGGGAAGGGGAAAGAGAGACAGAATATGTGTACAAACATATGCACAAATTTAAAAAAAAAAGACAGACACTGCAATAATAGTTATGTGAGTGAACTCAGATATGGGAGAATTACTTCGGAGTTTTGATGTGAATTGACCCCAGCAGGACACACTGTAACCACAGATCTATCTCAAAGCTTTCTATTTGAATACAAGATCTATTTTAGACATCTTTTTAAAATTCCTCATAATTTATTTTCAGAATCAAAGTACTTCATCAGAAAAAGTTTCAACTTGGAAAAAATAAATCTAATAAAAATTTATGGTTAAAAGTCACACTCCCTACAATGCAAAGTAAATTTTTGAAGAAGTACAAACTTTTTGAAGAATATACTTACAGAATGTACTCCATTCATTCTCTCACTATCCCTAGTTAACCAAATGACATAGTTTGCTTTTTGCCTTTTCTCAATTCCTTCTCAATTTTTTTCTAGTTCAGTACATAATTACGCAGTATCAGACAAGTAGTTTCAATTCCAGATGAAATATTCTAAGCTGAATATTTCACCTTAATATTTCATCTGGAGTAATACCAGTTTGAATAGGATAAACCGTGTGTTATAATCTACATTTGTACATCGTGAAGTGCACACAAACCAGCATCTGTGTCTGAATATACCCACACACCATTTACAGGATGAGTGGAAGGCTGCAGCTAAGAGATGTCTTTGTTAAAGAGCAGCCCAAATTCCTAACTCAGTAAATTACAAAGCTGAGGGTTACATCACCCTGTCTCCACAAGGTACTCAGAAAAACAAAAGCAAAATCAACCCAACTGTACCTGGTTGGAATTGGAACTTCGGCCAGCCCCGTAAGCAGCACTGCAGGAGACAACCGAACAAAAGCCACAACGGCGCGGTCCAGGAACTCGAGTTCACCAACCAAGATGTTTGATGCTTCAGCTCCAGGTGGTATCTTTTTCATGAAGTGTAGGTCAACCTGGGAAAAGCATATTAAATTACAACCTAAAAGTTACTCACACGGATTTTTTTTTTCCCCAATTTGTTGACAGAGACTTTCTGGTCACTGCACTGTAACCTTAGCTATGTCAATTATGCAGTTCCACTGTACTTGTCTGTTTTTTTTAATAAAAAAAATTTTAATAAACTTTTTTTTTAAATAAAAATGTTTCTCTAAACCAAACAACAGACATTAATTATTTGACTGACTTTTCTTGGAAACAAAGCACTGCAGAATTAATTTATAAAGACAAAAAATAAAACTCAAAATATTGTTAAGAATATAGGATTAATTTCCTAGTAATGCTTTTTATCTATAATCATAAGAGCATCAATACTTGATAACAATCATAACAGTAGAAGAAAGTAGACATCTTATTTTTCCATAAATAACAATTCTGGAAATCATTAATTCATAGTTCATAGTTGTTGTGTTATTATCTCACTGAGAAGAACACTAGATTCCACTACACACAATTTTCCTTTTTCTACTGAGATGCATTTTTGTTTTCAAATTTAATGGGAGACAGTTGCCCTTCTGCTAAAGTAACAGAAAATAAACTATCATGACCATTGACCATCTCAAGAGCAAACTGGAAGAACAAAGCAGAAGAAAAACTTTGGAATTTTGGGCAGCAATGTTGACTTTTGCAGTATGATAGAAAAACAGAGAGACACAGCTTCATCAAGATATTGCTATAATAAGCTCAAGGTATTTGAGTAGGAATGTATGACTCTAGACTTTACTCTGTAACAGACTGTCATGGAGTAATAAAGTATATAATGCATATAATGTTTGATTTAATTATGCACCAGTATTGTCTACGTTTCAAAATGCATGAATTTTGTCATTTGCTTTCCTTTTATTAATCTAAACACAACAACAGCAACCAAATCCAATATAAACTGTTAAAGTGGACCATTTTAATGTCTATCTTACAGCCATCTGTCAGTACTAGTTTGCATAGTTTTTGGTAATATTTAGAAAATTGTTTTCTTGCAAATGGCTCTGGCACTAAATCAGAATTCAGATATAACACAGTTGCTTGTGTAATGAAATCTTGGTTTGCTGACATCACAAAGAGATATCCAATGCTTCCTTGAGCTACAAAGGTGACTAAGCACCTCACAAAGTTAAACAAGAACCAGATCAGCCTGGAAGGTTGCAGACCAAGTACTTTTTCAAGGTAAATTGAAAAAGTGAGGCAAATTGTGTTCTTTACTCAAATCACAAAATAACTCCTCAGGGTTAAATACAAAACTTAGGTTCACTCTGCACCTAATTTTCACGTCATAGGTTATTTGTAGTTAAGAGGAAGAAAGCAGTCTCTCAAGCATGAAGAAATGTGCATTCTGTGCTGAGTTTACCTTGTGAATTGATGGATTTAATATGAAAATGCATTTAACATTTAATAATTAATGTCACAGTACAACATGCTACAGTTGTGACACTGAGGTCCTCTAACATACAGATCACAAGATTCAAATTTGAAATAAACATTCTCTCTCTTGTCTATGAGGAAGTATTTCCAGATACTTCCTGTACTATTTATCAGCTTGAGATTCTAACATTATCTAATATTGTTTAGGTAGTGAAGAGAGCTCCATTAAAAGGGAAACAGAAGGCAGAGGAGCAAACTGAGCAGACACACCCAGACCCCAGGTGTTGCTTTCACTGCATAATGAAGAGTGGAGGTGGTCCTGGAGTGAATTTATGGCAGTGGCAGAAGCTACACGTTTTGAATGGTTCATCTAACCTATCCATGATACAACTCTTATCCCAGAAGGTCTTTCACTGGAGAGATCCGATGTGCATCTTAATCTGCACCCTAACCTGAGTCACATTCCTGACCTGACACTAATAGTCGTGGCAAGCTCTAATTAAATATAAAACTAAATAACTATGCAGAGACCATGTCCCTCCAGGGCAACTCAAGGACTGAAGAGTGGTGGACATCTACCCTGAAATCAAACATAAATTGACATGAAGACAAACAAAACACCCAACATCTCTTCTTAGTAAAACATATTAGTCAAATTTATTTATAAGCAGGGTCAACCAGCATTCAAAACAGTTGCTTCACATGGTATTTGAAAGACCAAACTCTGTCAGTACGGGACAGGGGCTTGATTCAGAAATAGTGTTTCCATGTGGAGCACAGAAGTGTTGCCATGAGAAGAGATGTGGGCACAGTCTCTTTATGCATTTTGTGTTTCAGGACAACTAAGGTTCCTTTCATTTTTTGGCATAAAAAGTAGAAATAAGCCAGATGCAGTTCTTAAACCATCACCCCCACTCTACTCAGACGGGGGTAAAGTGGTGCTATGACAGATCACCTCCACACCACCCTGAGAGCACAAAGTCCTGGTGGTGGCAGCAGAGGAAGAGGAGTGACACATTTACAAACAGCACAAACCATCTCTCTCTCCGTGCCACTGAAGTAACACTCAAGACAGCTTTCAGTGCCTGTCTCACATTTTTCATAGATAGATACCAATACAATCAACACAGTCTCAAAACTGTATCCAGATTAAGGCAGCTTTTTGAATCAACTCCAAATTTGGAATATTAGAAGTAGCCCAAGGGAGACAGATTAGCAAGGAGAGAATATGTGAGGTAGTCAAAGGTGTTTTTTTTGTAGAAGATAAATGAAATTAATATCTGGAACAAAATTAGAGCAAGAAATCCCAATACTCGAGAGAAAATTAGTGTACTGCTCTACTTTCCTCTCAATCTGTGCATATAATTCCAATTATAACCGTTGGGAGTTAATGCAATAGCACATTTCAAGGGGAAACTGCACTTACGCATCTTCAAAAGGATAAATGGATCTATTTAAAGTCAGTCAAAAAGAAAGGTATTAGATTACAATCCTTTACTGTTATTTCATTCCTCCTAACAAAAGTTGTTCCTTTCGTATTCCTGACATCCCTGATGGTTCCTGACATTCCTGACTGCTGAGGACAGCAAAAGATGAAATGTTGATTTCTTCCAGCTAGTTTAAATGGGAAGAGCTCTTTTGATCAGCAAAGATGCAGCACTACAAAAATAATGAGTGAAGGATCAAATGATGCAGCCCCCATTCTTGTTCAATACAAACAGAATTGCAGTTAGACAACTGACTGGGATTTGGATCCTACAACACTCAAAGCAACTGGAGAAATGTTCGAGAAAAGCACTACTGAAAACTATGTCATTCCCTTCACGTTTGCATAGCCTAATTTTGAATAGACAATTCTGCTTGTATTTTATATCTTTTACAAATTTTACATCTTGAGATTAGAACACTTGCCAAAACAACTAGTTTTATTTAAGACTTCAATATAAATATCATGAAACCAGTATTATACTTGAGTCTTTAAAGCATTATAGTATTAGTCTGAAATATGTTTAAAGGCTTAACATTTTTCAATTTTTAACAACCTGCCACTGTTTATAGATGTTCTTGCAGCCTCTATGAAATGTGGTTCATAATACATTCCCAGCCAGCCTCCTTTCACTGTCATTGACAGAAAGATCTGTTCCCCCTCTTATTTCGGCCATATACAATTCATAGTCTGGAATGTTCAGTCAGAAATTCAAATTATGCAAATAGCTACTGCTGCTAGGAAATAAGTCTGGCACCAGATGGAGCAATCACATAACTCTACTTTTAGCTCAGCTGCACTAACATTAAAATTCAACAGACTGAAAGTGCTGTTCTTCAGAATTTTGGTTTAAATCACCTTTCTTCACTTACTCAACCTTTGTTGCATTAATGTGTCAGCTGAAGTCATCTACCCCTGTCAGGCCTCTCATCTGTATCCATTGTGACTGTCTTAGGTACATATAGACTTGTTAAACAAATTAGGATTCTCCTTCACATTAAACCTGAGAAGCTGTTTGCTTTCCTTTGCTATCTAACATTGAACTGTCATTGCAATCTCCACTACTGAACAGTTAACATCTTTTGTAAAGTGTACTGAAATATCTTGGCTTGCCAGAAGAATTAAGTTATAGGTTTACAGAAACACATTCTGTTTGAGACATCTGGAATCCACGAGTTCAGGTTATAAAAAGCATAGTTTGCATTCATGCATCACTTCTACAAAAAGTAAAAATCTGAGGTAAATGTGAATTATAGGAATTCTGAATTACTTTTCTACTTAGATAATTTTCTGTTAATTTGTAAAATTTCCCCTACAAATAAACACCTACGATATTAAATTTATGTGTGTTCCTAAACTGTGATTTCCTGTTACATATAATTTAGCAAGGAAATGCAATATTCTTTTTTGTCACACACAAACTGCGCTGCAGTGCACACAAAACTTCAATGCTAAAGTAAAAGCTACACTTTACAGCTTTTCCTGACTTGCATGGATTCATTTTATTTAATTTTAAATATCTGTTTTGTAGTCAGGAAGCTCTCTTCACCATCAGTGAACACTTACCTTGCTAAAGTCAACAGTGCTGTTTTCTCTGCTCACATCATTTTTGTTTTCAATACAGGCTGGAGTAGCCTGTGGGGAAACAATCTGACCTGCTAAAAAAAGTATCATTATTACAGAATACTAACAGTTCTACAAATAAAGCAACATCTAATGACACAATTATTAGAGATCTGCATACATTTTATATCACAGATATATGATGCACCTAAACATAGCATTTTAATCTAAAAATTATTTAGAATAGCACATTCACAAAAGACAGAACATTCATCATGTGCAGTTAGGAAAGTGAGAAGGTAATTTAGACAATGTAAAAGATACTGCTGGATATTAGAAGACAAACTCTATAATAATTAAAGCATACAAGTCTTAAGATATTACATTTGAGGAAAGTCCACAAAGCTTTAGTAACTAATTTGAGGAGCTGCCAATTCTGGGCAATATCTGTCTACAAAAGTAATCCTCATTGACTTAAATAGGATTACGAATTTTTACAAAGTTACTCATGTGTATAAGAATGTCCTGATTATAACAACCACAAAAAACATTAAAGTGGACTGGTATAAAAATAAATATATTGGAAATTAACTGATTTATAAGCTCAGTATTGAAAAATGTGATTATGGACATGTATAAATCAAATGTTTCAGCAAACACATTTTCAAAAAATTCCAGTGAGGATTTAGTAAAATATTTTAAAGTTTTAAGATTATCTCAAGGTGAGAAGTATTTGAACACACCCCAGTCTTGTGGCAACAATGAGCAAGTTTCTGACCTACAAAATTCTGCCAACAAAAGCTCAAACAGAAAAACAGAGTCAAGTAACAAGTCTGTGTCATATAAAGCATATTTTTACTTAATGGCAACACTTCCCCTGTGCACGGCCAGAGCCCACCGTGCACACACCGAGCCTGTGGGGCTGGCAGTAGGGCAGCACACAAACCCCACACGGGCACAGGCCATGCCCTGCTTGCCTTCACTCTTTCTCCCTCTCTGGCATGTCAGAAGCCTCACACAGCTCTGAACACCACAATAAAGTACAAGAGAAAGTACCAAATACATGAGCCAACTATCTCTTACTGCCCTAACACATACCCAGGAATAACTACAGAGTCCAACTGGCCCAGAGTCAGCATCTCGTGCCCAGCATATATTTGTTTCCATAGCGAATAAAGTCTCTCATATGACTGAGAAATGATGATGTGAAAACATTGGTTCTGGTGAAAATCAACCTAAACTTGCACAGTAACAAAGACCATATGTTCATGATATTTGAAGATGAAGACAGTCGGAAAGTCCTAAGCTAGGCACATTGTCTGGGCAATTCCAAAAGCCACAGCGTGTCCCCTCACACCGCTGGGACTCACACCTGCAGCCCAGGCGTGTCCTCAGCCACAGCCAGGACACAGAGCACTTTGCAGGATCCAGCCTGAACAGGACCAGAGACTTCCAAGAGGATCCCAGCTACTGCCAAAATGCTGAAGCATCCAGTTTCTGTCACAGCTGAGCACTACAGGATCCCTGACTAAGTCTGGTCATGAATTCCCAATTCAAACACTTGCTCAAGGAAAACACTGGTTTTCATGAAAATCAACATCTCATTTTCTACTGGACAAATCTCCCATGACACTAAACAGGTTTTAGACTCTTGTGCTGCATCCTGGAAGCACAGACAGAGATACTGCACTTTGATTAGGTAGTACAGTAACAGAATGTTTAAAAATACATTGCTAGAAATCTTATTATTATATGTATCTATCTTTAAACTGCAAGTATTTCCATTTTTCTCTCTGATTCAGGACCAGGACAGATCAAAAGAAGAATAGAAATCAGGGCTTTTGTTCAGCTCTACAGTGAAATAAACAGAGAATGGCAAACAGACATGTCAAGCATGTTAATCTAAGCAAGCAGAATAAAAATAAAATCAGGATTAGAACTGACATATGACAAAAATAAAGGATTGATTTTAGAAAGCCACATACTAATGTAAATTAAAAGAATTCATATAAAAAGAGGCTATTAATTCCTAAATGTCACAGGAGACAACATCTGCAAAACAGAAGCCAGAAATCATTACATATGCAAGGTATTTATAAACAGTCATTCAATTTGTCTGTTTTAATTAGAACTGAAAGAAAAACAGAGTTCCATCATTGTTAGACCGTCATCTTTACACTATCTATTCCAATGCACTACTTCACATCGTAATTCTTTTTCTGTATTGTTTATTTAGCAGTCCTTGAATTATTTCTACAGGAATCATCCTGTAGTATTACAGCTATTAAAAAAAATTAATATTAAAAATATATCAATTTTATTTCTGTTCTATTTTGGAGATTTTATTAATGTGACAGAAAAAAAAAACCCCTTCCACTTATTTAAATAGAGAAGGCATAATGGCTCAGGGAAAGTTTCTGTCTTAACTCACTCTCAAAAAACCTAAAATCTAGTAATATAAAACCTGCTGACTCCTAATTTTTTCCTTTTACACATTCCTCCATATCCTAGGATCTATGAAAAGGGAAATAGTTGTAATAATTACTCATACTAATATACATATTACATTACAAAGATGCTACAGGAAAGTAACAGAAATAGTAGTTCATTATCTTTCTGTTGCTAATTAGGCATTTACACTTTTTTTACACTGAACCCAAAAATTCAAGAAAATGAGAGCAGAGATATCTGCCAAAGGAAAAAATACTGACCAACAAAGGAGTCAAAGCATGGACCACCTGTTTAAATACTGAAGTTTTAACATCATACTGGAGGTGTCAACAGGAATTAGCATAACAGCCCAGAGGACTTTTAAGCATTGTGTCCGCTTTTCTTTTAGGAGAAAAAGATGTGAAGATATACATACAGGGAAATAAAAGCCACTACCAGTAAGTATGTGAAGTTTTTAAGAATAGCATATGTTCTTTTTCTGTGCCAACAGAAGACCTCAAACTTTGATTTACCCATATGCTGGAGTAATGTGAAAGAACACAAGTTTTACCTTGAGGCAGAAAGACATGTTTAAATAGCTCTACAACTTAAGACAGCTTTCTGGATCATGGAACAACAAGTTTGGGTTTTTTACTGTATTGAGTAACAATCAAAGATACACAGTAGAGACAACAGGTAATCTCTTTTCACAAAAAAAACCACCAAAGTAACCCCAAACTCTAGCCAGATTTAAACATTCGTCATGTTTTATTACTTCTTTTGTTTGAGCTGAAAACATGGGGTTTAGGTTGCTAAGAACGGTGAAGACATAAACCATCAACTCCCTATAAAAGGGAATAAGAGCAGCAACAGCCTCAGCATTCCACTCTTTCCTGCCCTCTTCTCACCAGTTCCATTTCAGCCCTCCAAGCAAAATGGTTATTTGCACACTGTATGGGGTAAAAACCGAATTTTATTTTTCAAGAGTGCAACGTAATACTTTGAGTCATTATAAATCTGAATTTATCCTACAGTCCACCTACATAAAGCACGTGAAGAGCTGCTTTCTTCAAGAATTCATCAGGAGCCATTCAGACAGTTCCAAGTATCAAATGCACAATGTGGAATAACTGAAAATCCAGGGTACATACAAAGGAACTTAGCACATAACAGATAAAATCATGCTAAAATTGGTGTAACAGCTTTTCTATGTAATAAAAAGCCAATATCAGCACAGTTTTAAAAATTGTATTTTAAAAAATCAGCATACATAAAAATAACTGTTTTTTTCAGACAATGTGAAACTGCCAGAGCTTTGAACAGAGCAAGAATTAACATAAAAAGTACTCTTTCATGCAAAGTCAAGCCACTTATAAATCAAAATAAGGTCCGCATTTATTACAGTAATAGCAGTTTGCATTTAGAGATGCAGTTTGGCATTTTTGAGACAGTTAGTCCTTGAAATTTAAAAAAAAAAAACTAATCACATTAAATTAATGCCACATGTAACATATTCTTCCTCCCTGGAATGTAGAACTCAAGACATTTAACTACGTGCATTGTGGTAATTAATCAAAATCCAAGATGTTTCTAGAACATAAATGACAAAAACACAGAACAGTGTAGTCAGATACAAACCGCAGTTGATAGAAACAAACTGGATGTAACCAACACATCAAAGGAAACTAAACCAAAAAAGAAATTGTTTATTTTTCTAGATGATACATATTTCTTTCCATTCAGAAAAAAAAATCCTGATTTTCAAACTTCTTCAATCTTCAGACTTTTCACTGCAACTAGCCACCAATTTTCCAAATCTAAACGGACAACACTGTCCAGATCAAAACTCAAAGACTGAAAAACAGTAAGTTTTCTTAAGTATATGATAAAATTCTAATATAACAGAGCAGCGACAGCATCTCTGCAGGCTAAATTGTGTGTGAGCCTTTAGGCCTCTCGATGAACATTTTCCATCAGTGGGGAACCATGCCACTCCCACTGTACCCCTGTAACTACAAGGACATTTGGTGTTCACTAGTATGCAATTTAAGAGGATGAGGAAGAAGTCACTTAAGTTGTTTTTCTAATGCTAGGCCTGAATATCTCAAGCATAATTCACATGAAGTCATGCAGTATAAACTAAAATGCTGTGATTCGCAGTTTTATAAATTGATGTAAGAAAAGGAACTTAAAAGAAATGGCACTGTTCCCCCACCAAAAAAAACCCACCAAATTTCACACAAACTTCTCTTAAGTATGCCACAGCTGCAGACAAAGGCCTAAGGTATTTTTTAAAATCACTATAGCAAGAAGTTGCATGCTGACAAGAAATTGAGATGAAGACACAGGTGTACATTTGAAATGATCTGAAGCCCAAGCAAGAATAGGTATTTATACTACCTCTGAACCTTCAGGGAGTTTACAGAACCCAAAGGATAGGAGATGAGGAAGATACAGAGATGAGATGAGCCTGTTAGAGACAGACACAACAAAGAAAGCAAAATAAAGAAATACAAAGATGAATGATACAGCTTTATACATACAGATTACACATTTTATCATGGGTACAAGGAAATGCGGAGAAAGAAAGAATAAATATCAGATGAAAACGTTCATAAATACAAGTTATTCAGTCACATAAAAACCTGTGGAAAATACAACCTGATTAAAATATACACATCTGAGAAGAATCTAAAGCAAGAAATAGAGCACCAGCTAATTTAAGCTAGAATTAACTGTCTTTGAGTTTGCCTTCTCATCAAGAAAAGCTGAAGCAATTCACCTGATCCAGACCCAGTGATCCAGAAAATTTGTGTGTATATCACTGGCATTGGTTGCATCTTACTCCCAAAATGGAAGTACATGGTCATGTACTCAGGAATGCCTCCTCACCCTTTGCATGTGGCTCCAGGCAACGTCCACCTTTCGCCACGTGATAGCACTGACATGGGAGTTTCACACGCTGTAAACTCGCTCTGAGGTACGGCATAAATCCTTGAACTGATCTTTAGGAGAGACTGGGAAACTGAAGAAGGTAACTAACACCATCACATAACTGGAAATTTTGGCTTTCCAAGATATTAAAGGATGCTGTCCTAAAACAGGACAAGCATAGGCTCCAATACCTCTGCTTGTGCTCACACTGCCACAAAATGATGAAGCCCACACCAGCCCGTCACACTAATTGAAATAACTGGGAAAAGGCTTTAAAAAGAACATGTCAAAATGAACAGTTTCAGCAGCTCATGCTGTTAACTTCACAGATCCCAAATTTTATATGCCATTGCTTTCTTCATGCTCTTTGGTACACCAATAAACCTCTCCTTGGAATTTCAGAATTTCTCAGAATCAGACACGATGTGTGGTGTAACTCAATTTTTACACTAATAATGCACCTGCACTGATGTCAAGGGAGAAGAAGCTGTTTTAAATGGCATAAGTATGGAGTGGAAAACAGGCAGAAGATCATGTTGTTGTGGGTGAAGAACACTACAGCAAGGTGCATGAACATGGAAATAACTTGGCCTGCCATACTCCTCTACCAAGTTCCTTCCTCTTGGACTTTAATCAGTGTAAGGTGTCTGTTAGATTTCATTTTATATACACACACACATATATATAGAAAAAACATACACACCTCCTAGATGAAAAGTGAAATACCCAGTCAAAACCCCTAAATGTTCATACGAGGAAAACTTCTTTTCCTAACTACCTTTTCATAGAATCAGTTATTTTTTCACGCCACATACGCTTAAACTCTGAATTTCAGAATCCCTTTTATAAAAGGGGAGAGGTTTACAAAATTATTTTAGCATTCCTCTAACAACAGACAGGTAGCATATATTTGTAGCTGTCTTTGGCTTTTTAGACGACGTCATAGGAATTTACAAACACGGCTCTGAGGTATCAGTGTCAAACCTACTCATCTCAATAAAAATAGGTGAAATTGATTTCTAAAACAAACTTTCTAAAGATGGTTTATTAATCAAAAATATTCATATTTTTACCTGTCTTTCATGGTATTTATTCTAAAATTACTAGCCACCCTCTATTTTGGGTATTTGGTGTCAAATTAGCCCATAAAAAAAAAACCAACATTTTTCCTGCTCTTATGCCAAATTTGACTGTCGTTTTTTATTGGAACATCAAAAGCAGGCTTTTAATTCTCACAGTTTTGATGCCTAATGAAAAGTGAAAGTTAAACACAGCATGGCAGCATTAAAAATGCATGGTAAATCCATAGCACCCTGACATCTTAGCCTTGCAGAGGATGTGAAGAAAAGCCATTGTAAACAAAAGATAATACTACTAAATACAAAGCAAATTAATTAGATGGTCTGACAGACTCTTAAACAAAGAAAAATGGAGGGAGAACATATGTACAACTATCTTCCAGCAAAGATATCACAATGGCCTGTCAGTGGTGCTGCCATATATTGAATTAATTTATGTATTCATTTTCAGACTTTGCTCCTGAACATCTGAAAATTGACACATTGATAAGCTACTATTGTCAAGAACTTGGACAAAGAAGGGGGTTTGAAGCCTCAGCTGTACCACATAACCCACATATCAGGGACTTAAGGCTCTGAATCACCTATTTTACAATCAACAGATTGCTAAGGATTGTTTCCAGCTCAACTGTCTAACCCCATATTTAACCAATGCAAGAATTTCCTTTTGTGCAGAAAAAGTGTCCAAGTTCCTCTGTCTCATTTCAGCAGGAACAAACAAGTGGCTCTTCTAAAGCTCCTGGCACGTGCTCTTTATGAAAACTCCTGTCTCTGATAGGGGTGAACTGGGCTGTAAGTTCATCAGTGGTACCTGAGATGATCTGTTTCTCTCCCAGCAGTCTCCTAGGAATTAAGCTTATCATCCAGAAAGTAAAAGCAACAGTATTTTGATTCCTTCTTTTTATTAAAAGGAGAGGAAAATATTGCTACTGATGACCATATAAGAAACATTTTACCTTCATACATTCTACACAATATTCATGGACAAATGGGAATAAGCAGAGTAAAATGATGCCTTGAATGCATTTTACCAGTTTGTTCTCAAGAAACAACATGTGTCTTACAGCACACTCTTGGACAATAATATAAGTTGTTTATATCCCTTCATTTTTCTTTCTTTTGGACATATTTAGCTTTTGATTTTATATGATTCAAAGTTATATTTTAACAACTTATTTTTCTATTACTACGAATAGCTTGCACGGACACTCCATGGCAATCTAAAAAGAAATACATAGCTGAGTGAGCATAACACCGTAGCTGACCTCCAGCATTTGGGTCGTGAGGCACTGCCAGAGAAAATGGCCAGAAATGATCACTGCTACCCCTGGTCAAGCCTCTAAGGACAGCAGGGTTCCTGAAAGCTGAGCATTTCTGTGCAGACTCCTACATAATTTATACACCATGTACTACGGCAAGTTACACAAGGTAAGGAAATAACTAAGAGTATGCCAGAAGAGGCACAGTTAGTGTACCTGAAACTAGGCAGCTCTCCAGAATTCTGTCTTTTCCCACTTTTTAAACCCTGGAGTACTCAGGCAATAGTCACCACTCAGACCCGTGAGCCGCTTATTTGCTGTTGTCTTGAAAAGGGAAAAAATTCTAGTTCCTTCTAAAACAAAAAACTTAGACTAGATTTTCCTTTTCTAAAGGTAATATAAATTTCAATGCAATTTGGGCAACAAAACAAGATTCAGACCTTTTAATGTAATAGGGCAAAGGATGATAAGAGAGAAACTTATAATAAACAAGTCTTCCTTGTTTTATCACAGGGCCATCATTGATTTTGAGGAGGTCAATGCAGGAGACTGCCAAATGTGCACTAGCACTTAAAGGACACAAGTAGAAGAGCAATGCTTCAAATTGATTAAAAAACCTCTCTGTCCAAAAAGTTCATGCTTGGAACTTTTCACTGCAATTTAGATAAAAATCTGATATACTTTCACATAAGCATCCTTAAAATTATTTAATCTCTACAGGTTATTCTATTTTTATATACATATATAATTTCTATTATGTCTATTGGTGCATTACTTTAAATTAACACAGTAAAAGAGACTAAGAGATTTTTTTTAACAGGGTCAGAATACTCTGACACATTTCTACACAAGCACATGAACTGTACATTCAGCATTTTTTCATCTTGCAAAACAGAGACAGACAAATGAAAAACCGTAAGAACATGTCTCCCGACTTAGAGAATCACTTAACCACTGAGTATATAAAATTAGTGTGTTTAATATGGACTTAGATGCTGTCCTGATGAGAATTTATTTTGGGGGGAAATTTAGGAAGAGCTAGGAAGTTTGCCAGAAGAAACTTGGGCAAAAGCAAGATGTTTCTGGAGTGAATTATTGCATCAGTTCCACTAACAGACACAGAAAGTTACCGAAATTGAACTCATGATAATTTCACAGCTTGGCCTGAGGGTTCTTTTTAAAGCAACTAATGCCTATTTGTTATATAAGTTCTAGTGCAAAAAGCTTAATGGAATGCAAGCTGCCATCTTACATCCTGTGGAAATTGAGGAACAGGATCATTATACCATTAACTTTCTCCAGTGTCTCCTGAATATTTGTTTAAAGTCATCAGCAAGAGCTGTATAAATCAACAAGAAAGTTGCCTTAAAAAGGATGGACAATCATCCTACTTACTTTTACTCTTGTGCATCCATATGCATAATCATACACATCTTAGAAAATGTTATTTTTTCCTTACTCTTAAAATGATATTGTGACATAATTAATGTTTCTATTTAATATCCTCATCAGATGAAATTATATGTTGCCTTTTAGGTCTGAGAATCTTCCCCAGGGAAGCAACTAGATTTAGATCTCTTAAAACTATATATGGCAACGACTGAAACAAAAGCTTCTTCCTTGCAATCAAGTTAACCTTGATATCAACAGCCCCATCTTTCCAGATCAGCCACAGGACTACTCTTTGCCCTTGTGTCCTATGCCTCAGAGCACACAGACTCCTCCTGCAACCCCGTCCTTTCCGGTGCTATGGCTGTTTCCTCACTCCCCACTTCCCAAGGTGATAGGGGAGCTCAGCAGAGCTCTGAAACAGTGACAGCAGGAGGGACTGAGATTTCACTACAGTTAAGGTGATTTTTAGAATAAGAGTTAAGCGAAAAATATTTGCAAAATTTGGCTGCACATTTCACGACACAGACCTTTGTTTATGCAAATAAGGAAGGTGCAATAAGAAATGATCTTTCATTATGATGACTTGCAACAATAATACAGCTTGTAAAGTCTTCTGTAAAAGCAAAAAACCCAAAAAAAAGTTACACCAATATTTTACTCTAGAACCATTCTGCAAACACTTCTCATTTGCATTATCCCAATTTTCCCAAGAGGGATTTTCTGAAAAACAAGGTACAGCTCTTGTGACATGTCTCCAACAGTGTCATCTTGAAAACGTTTGCCTCATTTTTCAACCCCTCAAACCCACTCATAAAATCTGAAGCAGCAGTTGAACTCTAGCTAATGCATACACTGTTGCAGACCTAGAAACTATTTCAACAGTCCACCACATTTTAAACAAATAGGTCCTGGATAGTCAACAGAAGTCAAAAATAGCCCTTTTGCATTCCTGGCACTGATGGAGCCTGTCCACAGTTCAGAGAAACCCTGTGCAAAGATGCTCAAGCTCAGCCTGAGGGATTACACAGAGCACCTAAAGCATTCCTAAGCTGAGCTGCACTGGAAATAACGTGCCATGCCAGTGACCCAGGATGGCGTGGCACACTAGCACAGCTTCCAATACCTCCACAAGTTCCCTTGAATAGCTCTCCAGCCCTGAACTGCACAAGATACCCAGATTTCAAATTTAAGCAGGTATGTTTCTGAATGCATAAGATGAGTCACACTCATGCAAAAAGGTACAGGGTAGCTTTTCAGAGCAGAATCACGCTGCTAAGCCATGGGTACAAAGCACCTGCGATACGGAACAGGCAGATGTTACTGAAGGCTCAAAATGCAAAATAAAGCATTACCATTTTTATCCATGGAATGGGGCTCAGACTGCTTCTTTCCAATATCAGCAAAGGATCTTACAATTGGGATCCTGTTGCTCAGCTTCTTCTGGTTCTGATGGTGATGCTGTTTGAGTAATGCCTCATGCACTCTGTGACGAACATCCTCACTGAGCTGCCCAGAACCCACCTGCTGGTCCAGAATCATATCTGAAAATATATACATGAACATAAAATAAAAGGGGAGAAAGAGGAAACATTTCATCTTTTAAATTGCAATAAAAATGATCAGCACCCTACAGGATTACAAATTAAAAGCATCAGTTCCTTTAATGCAACAGAATTAAATGGTAAGTTTTATCTAGAAGTGTTTCACTCTCTGGGGGAGTAAGACTGGGGGGGGAGGTGGGAGAGAGCAGGGAGAAAAGAATACTATTAATATAAAAAAATCCTCAAAAAATTATGCAGTTCACAAATTAAGGTCACCTATGCAACGACTTTGAAGTCAGTCCTTACGCACTCCCATACATAACACATTTAAATCCAGGGTGTATAAGATGTCCTTTTTTTTCCAAATGATCCCTATTTTATTTCCTACAAAGGAAATGGCATGCTGTGAGGAAACAATGTTTTTATTGCCTCTGTACTTACCACAGGACATCACTGTCTAACTCTTTCTTTCTTTCTTGTAACGATAATTACAATACTTCCGGTGCAATACAAGGAAAGTTCAGGTATGACAATACAGAAGAATTTGCTGCATTATTTGTTGATACCTAATAGAATCTATTTCTACTGCCAGATGTACTGTTCCTACAACAGGATAATTTCAAGGAGGTGTGAGTGAAACGGATCCCCCTGCTAAGAAATTCCAACCATTTTTGCAGTCGGCTAGCAGAAAACAGTCTTATGTATTCATATTCAACACTATTTGTACATACACAGGCGCTCCTCTAGGAAGGTGACACAGCCCAGTGAGGTGCTTTTACACCAAAGCACACAGAATGGGCACTAACAGGAGGAGCTGGAAGCCACTATGCTCCTGAAAAGTTATGACTTTGTTGTCATTACTGACACTTCGTGGGGTGAATTCCATGATTGGAGTGTGGCTATCGATGGCTACAGGCTGCTCATAAGAGACAGGAAAGGAAGGAGAGGCCGAGGAGTTGCCCTCTATACCCAGAAAAGGATTTAGCACGAGGAGCTGTCTCTGAAGAACAGCCAAGAGCAGGTAGAAAGCCTGTGGGTAAAAACCAGAGACAGAGGCAACAAAGGGAACATCATGGTTGTGGTCTACACTACAGGTCAGCCAATCAAGGGGAGCTTGTGGATGAAGCTACAGGAAGCATCACATACGCAAGCTCCAGGCTGAGAGAACTGGGATTGTTAAGCCTGGAAAAGAGAAGGCTTTGGGGTGACCTAATTGCAGCCTTTCAGTACCTAAAGGGAACCTAGGGGAAAGATGGAGCAACACTTTACAGGGACACATAGTGACAGGATAAAGGGTAATAGATTTAAATTAAGAGTAGTTTTAGATTATCAGGAAAAAAATCTTTATTGTGAGGGTGGTGAGGCGCTGGAACAGAATGTCCAGGGAAGCTGTGGAAGCCACACCCCTGGAGGTGTTCTGGGCCAAGTTGGATGGGGCTCTGAGCAACCTGGTCCACTTAAAGGTGTCCCTGCCTACAGTAGGGGGGTTGGAACTAGATGATCTTTAAGGTCCCCTTCCAACCCACATCACTCTACGATTCCATGATTCTATGACATTATGTTTTTCAAATGGGAAAGAATTGTTGAGAATTTCATGGGATTTTTTTTTAATTATTATTTGGAGAAATACTACTACCAACAGTAATGATGCTTAACAAAAAAATAAAGGAAAAAAAAATCCGTATCAAAGCAAGTATAACAGCATTTAAGTACACAGTTCCCTTGTATATCAATTGGAAGAAACTGTACTGCACAAAAATAGTGATATAATAAGCTGAGTCCAAAACTCCTTGTACCAAAAATCCAGACAGCTAATGATTCTGTGCTGGAGTCAGATTCATATCTGCCAGTAAACTCAGTGGAAAAGCAAGCAGTGCAGGAAAAATAAAAAAGCAGATGCGTCACCAGTAGAGACATAATTTGTCATGTCTTTGATAACAGCCAAGAGCGATAGAAGAGAGATAATAAAAGGCATTAAATAACTATGGTGGTTAAAAGCAGAATTTAATTGCTCACAGTCACCTACACACTGCGTATACACTTAAAAAACACACGTTTTTCTGAAGTTCTCAATATCCACATANTTTTTTTAATTATTATTTGGAAAAATACCACTACCAACGGGAAAGATCTTAAAAAAAAAAAAAAGGAAAAAAAAATCCGTATCAAAGCAAGTATAACAGCATTTAAGTACACAGTTCCCTTGTATATCAATTGGAAGAAACTGTACTGCACAAAAATAGTGATATAATAAGCTGAGTCCAAAACTCCTTGTACCAAAAATCCAGACAGCTAATGATTCTGTGCTGGAGTCAGATTCATATCTGCCAGTAAACTCAGTGGAAAAGCAAGCAGAGCAGGAAAAATAAAAAAGCAGATGCGTCACCAGTAGAGACATAATTTGTCATGTCTTTGATAACAGCCAAGAGCGATAGAAGAGAGATAATAAAAGGCATTAAATAACTATGGTGGTTAAAAGCAGAATTTAATTGCTCACAGTCACCTACACACTGCGTATACACTTAAAAAACACACGTTTTTCTGAAGTTCTCAATATCCACATACCAAGCCAATGTATCACACGCCTGCTTGAGAGCTGAAAAACAAAAAACCCGCATGTTTCTCTTGCGATGAAGAGGCCACCAACAAATCTACACCTCTACAGTGACGTGCATGCAAAAAGAGCAGGATGGGGTCCAGGTAAATGCAGCTGCCAACAGACGTGACCATGAGCAATGTATCCAGAGCTTGGCAATGAAGAATCATGCAGAGGTTTTCAATGTTGTACTGGATCCCCTCAAGCAACTTCATCCTTTGCAGTATCAACAACAGGGCTGGCCAAACAGCTCATACCAAGGAGTAATGTTGCCCCATATTGTACCCAAACTAATAAACTCTGGTTTCAAGGTGCTTCACCTGAGCCTGAGGGAACTTTTATCTCCACGGTTAACTCAAATACCACCAGGTCAGTCATCTCTGCACTCCCAGTCTAGAGAGAGGGTTTTTTATCATTCTAGACCCTAATGAAAGAGAGAGAGAGAGGCATAGCAGGAAGATGAATGACAGAAAGGCAAAGGAGAGGGTAACACAAGTTTGAGGAAAGTCTTCATTTTAAGGGGACAAGAATTTCCAACACATGAAAAAGGGAAAGCAGTCTCCAGCTCCAAGAAAAATATTTATTTTCCTCCTCTACTCTACTGCCTTTTGAGACACGCCTCTGCCCTAAGGAGATGGCTATCTTCCCTTTAGATACCCTTAGTACATGAATTCGCATCTTAGAATTCCCAAAACAGGCCAGTACTTTATGTAACATGACAGGGGATCTTCAAAGGAAAAAAATAAAAAATAAATATTAAATTTGTAACTCAGAGCATCTGTGCTAAAGATCAATTCAAATTATCCTCTGTTCTTTTCTTTTTAACTCTGCTGAACAAAATACAAACTGTAGAAGGTGCAAAACCAAATATTAACTTCTTTGAGTCGGTCTAAGAGACAAATCAAAAGCAAGAGTCAAAAAAGAGGATTCCTCTAGAACAGGTCAATTCAGGGTTGTGGCCATCCCCTTACTTACAGATCAGTGGAACTCCATTTGTTTGGTGTCATTCCTGAAATAACAGTATTTTCCACATAAAATATTAAAATATATATACTGCTGAGGATGATGTCAATATTTAAGATTGTCCATTTGAGGAGAGAAAATGGCAGGAAAAAGAGATCAAACCCCTATCCTCTTCCTTTCCCTAGATGCTCTGCTAGACTTGTTAACAGCCATAGCAGCCACAGAGTTGGTGCCAGTGTGGTGACTAATAATTTTTATTTCCTGCCAGAGAGAAGAAAGAGGCTTACCTTGAGTTTTTTGTGTTTTTGCAACAACTTCCCTTTTACTGTAGCACTGCTACCACATGTAAAAAAGGAAGATGCATTCAGTTTTGGAAAGAGTGAAGATGTGCTTTCTTGCCTTGGTATTTCCCTCCAGTTGTCATTCTTTCAACATAGACCCAGTTGCAGTAGTAGCTGCAGGAGTTTAAATACAGTCAAATTTCTGACAGATTGCTGTACTTTGACCCTTTTTTCAAGCCCTGCACAGATCTGAACAGGAGAAAGACAGTGTCCATCCACCCCTATCATTATGGGATTCCTTTTCAGTTTCTCCCCAAGCTTCTCAAAATATTTTTTAAAAGCCCAAGTCCCTGCAATATCGATAACACCCCTGATTGCAAAGACAGTCCTGAAAACAAGAGCAGCGTGGTTAAAGTCCAAGAGTAAATGGCCAAAAGGAGCATTTTAAACATATAATTTTCAAAACAGACTGTAACTCCTTGACCCTGTGAGTAGAAGAGCCTATATGCTCACATCGGTTGAAGTTGCACATATTTTCAAAGCCCTGGTCTTCACTTTTGCACCTAGAACAGGCGGACACTTCTTCACACTCCATAGGACAAAAAGAAGTAAAGAATCTTTGTTTTAAAGAATTTTCCTCTTGAATGCCCTTTAAATTTTGCACTGCCCCCTTTTAGCCAGAGACACAGCTTACCATTCCATTTTTCAAAGATGCTTCACTACTCTATGAAGCTCTCAGAAGAATGTAACCTGTGGAATATCCACCAGCACAGTGTTACCCATTCTATTAAATGGTCGCACCATAACATTTCTGCTGACATCAAGTACACCAAAGTAGGACGTTTCTTCAGTAAGGAATCTTGGTTGATACTAGAACCATGAAATCATTTTTTCAAAGACAGATAAAGACATATTCTCCCTGACCTGGTCATTTGAAAGAATTCAAAGAAACTTCGGGTTTCATATAATTTCAAGAGTGTTTTCTCCATTCAGACTCAATTACAATACATCATCTATATAAAATTAATTCTGTGAGTAAATGCGAGCAACATGAGTACTTTAACAAGCTACTACAGTAACTCAACTCTAAGTCATCACCACCTGTCTACAATTTACCCAGGCTGTGAATTACAGCACTGGGGCGCAGACAATTTATATCAGTTCAAATGCAGTGTGGCTCATAGTGGCCCAGCAAAGAAAATTCCATCTGTTCCATCTCTAGAGTCGGCAAGGATGCAAAGGTGGGCTGGCCGCTTCCACTCACTCCGGAGGTGTCTGTTACACACTGCAGCTTGGTACAGAGACACGTGGCCAGGCCTGTGCGGAGCGCCCATGGGCCCAGGCAAATGGACAATAAGCAGGCCCTCAAGTGTGGCCACAGCTTGTTCCCCACTGCACCAGGTTCACAGTGTGCTCATCACCTCACATGCAATACTACACAGAATGTTCAGGTGAAACATAGAATAAATTTATAGAAAAAATACTGTATTTGTACCAAAATACCTGTGAAGTCTTAAAAGAAATTGCTGGGCTTGTATTCTCCTGATGTAGCTTAGAACTGAGAGTTTACAGCAGAAACTGAATTCAGTATATACCAGGAAGGGTGCCGGTATTCACACTTCAAAATTTTGTAACTGTACAATTGCAGGACAAAATGAGAGATTGATGACAAAACATAAAACACATAGGGTTTTGTGTGCACCACGATTGCAGTGATAGCTGACTACAAAACCTAATTCAAAAGCCAAGGTTTTTCTGGCTTGTGGTTCTTGCCCTTAAAGACAGGGAAGAAAAAAATGAGCAACCCTAAATGCATTGCTTTATGGAAGACAATCAGTTGAAACACTGTCCTCTATCTTAACGCATCTCTAAAGAGGAACCCGAATATATCCTTCCCTAGTGAGTCAGGCAGGAGGAGTGATACAAACCCAACAATTAGGATTCCTGAGCTGCATTTATGAACCAAGACTCATCTACACCATTTACGATGGTGATTATAAACAAGCTATCTAAGCCAGCAGACTTAGCCACTCATCCAAGGGAGTAGAGCATTCCAGTGCTCCGAGACACAGATTCCATTTCCAGCTTTACCTGAAATTATTTGGTTCAATTCTCCAGTTAAAATACTTGAAAAGGAAAGAAAGAATGAAAAATGTCTGCTTTTTAAGGTAACAGTATGTAATTTTACTGAGGAACAAAAGCAAGTATTTCACAAAATTGTAAATTGTAGAGACAAGGCCAAAATTCCCAGCTTGCAGTTCAGAACTGCAGGCACAGTGGATGCCTCATAAAAAAATTAATTTTGCAAGCTGAGATTGACTTGTGCAATCTAAAAAGATTCCCACATTTGTGGTTAACATGGGAAAACACAAAACAACAACAAAAAACACAGGCTACATAGAAGTTGGTACAAGATCTACAATTTACCCACAGACAAAGGAACAAAACCTGATAGTTGCTCTGTAGAGGTTATTACCACACACTAAGCTGAAAAATAAAGCAAACAAATGTAGAAACCTGGGTAAGTGAGAAGGTGAAAGCTGAACAAAAGACAGGTGTAGGGTCAAACAGAGAAGCAGATTACTCACAGGCAATCCCACGCTTTATTACAGTGTTTGTAATAAAAGTTAAATGTACCATAAAAGCACTGTCAGAAACATAACACAATGTGAGTGTTACAGATGAAAGAAAAGGCTCCAGTGTAATAAAATCTCAATTTGAGCCAGTTAAAATGTGTCATTATTATGGAGTAATATAGCTTAAAGCAAACAAAGGCAAAAGAAGACTTGTTCAGATTGAAAGCTTAACATGATATTAACGAAATCAATAAAAATGCACACTTGGGATGTAATGCCCTGAGTTGCTGAGCACAGAGTCCAGTGACCTCAATCACAAGATTAAGCTGTTACACAGATGGAAAATTCGATCATGAGAAACATACAAAAGACTGCTAGGGAGAAAACAGTCAGATCTTGGGATTGGAAAGCAAGGGCAGATTTCAAATTTAATTTAAGAAAGAAACCATTATTACAATTAAACCATTTAAAATAAATGGGAATATTTCAAACACGTGCAAGTCGCCAAAGCTCCACTGTGCAAGAGAGGCCACAGTTTGTATTTGACGAGGTTTGACATTTGTTCACAGAACACTCTGCACAACTATAAGAATATGCAAGTTCTGTGGCTCATGCCGTAAGGAAAGTATTGCCATTAAAGGCTGGACTGAATAGTTTTTGAACCAAACAACAGAAAATGGCATCATATGTTAAACAGAGGAACCTTTTGGGTTCATTCAGTGGTTATAATCAAAAAACCAGATGGTAATCTGAGAATCTACATGGTTTCAAAGGAATTAAATGAAAATATCAAAAGAGAACATTTTCATCTGCCAACTTGAACAACACAGTGAAGCTGCTCTCTAATGGTACAGCCAGATTCTGGCAAATACCTCCTCAAGAGACAAGTTCCAAAATAAATTGTTTTGATTACATAGATTTTTCAGACTTCCTTTTAGCATATGTTCTATACAGAAGTGATCGATAAAATTTTACTACATAATGTTCAAAGGAATTCCTTGTGCATGGAGTGCTAACTACAGATATAGGAGTCACTGCAAAGACATATGAAAAAATAACATCACATATTACAAATACTAATAACTCTGCTAAAATATGTGTAATAAAAATTGCATTTTTTAAATAGGATAAAGTTCAGCAGAAGAACTGAGCTCTTTTCAAGAGAAGCAAAATCCATCTTACAAAAATTAAGAACAATTTGAGAAAATTCAGGAACAAACACGCTGTTCTGATGAATGATGCCAGTGCTGGAAATTCATCTCAGAAGTCTCTATCTTAATAAGATGCTGTCTGTGAATTCAGCATCATAGGTATGGTCTGTGAATTCAGCATCATAGGTATGAATAAGCTCTTTTGCAACAAAGAAAATTGTGTGCCTGTCCAAAGAAATATACAATCTTGTAGGTGAATTTTTTAATATGACAATTGGAAGGAAAAAGACCTAATAGAGAATGGACATGCTGGAATAGAGGATGATTTAAAAATTCTCACCACACAAACAGTACCAAAATATTTTTACGCAGAACTGTCACAGTTTCCAGGGATAAAATACAAAATGTTCTGGAAACCATGCAAACATTCCAAAAGGTGGCTTTCATCTGCAGATTTTACCACAAGCCCATTAATGTTTTAAAATACAGACTTTAATAACAGAAATTCTCAAGGGCTAAGTGCTGAGAGTTTAGTGCCTTAGTGAATAAGTGTTTATAGATTAAAAGCCTTGACTAAAACAAATAGGAATTCTTAGTCTCAATTTAGCAATAAAGTTTAAGTATACCTCTGTCAAGGATGTGAAGACTGGCACTGCATTAATAGAAATGTAATTTGATGTTGGAATATAGCCCAGATAGCAAGACATTACCAATAAATACATAGCACACATTTCTCACTAACAAAGCATTACGGCAAGTAAGAAGAAAGCACACATGCGCAAATAATGTATTTGCTCTCAAAAGATGATGCATTATAGAAATGCAGTAAAATTATCAAAATATTGCATTAAAAAACCAAAACCCTAAACTATGAATCAGAAGAAAAACAATCAAATTTAATTCAGGAGTATCCCTTAAAACTGTAGAGCATAATCTGTTTTCACAAGCTCTCCTAAAGGTGGAATACACAGTAACATTGAAACAAAACCAAAAGTGATAGCCAGGATTGCTGGACAAGCCGGGCATGAGGATGGCTAGCAAGCCAAATAACAAAAGCTGAATGTTGAAAAAAAATTGAAGCCAACAGGTGAGAGCAACCATTTCCTTAAATTCTAAAGTGTCAAGACTGTCAGATACAACTGGAATACATACCAGTTTCTGCTAAAAACTGCATTTGCTTTGTTTAGCACAAGATAAGTAGGATTATAACTACTGACGGGGAATAGCAACCGACTGGAAAACACAATAAAGGACTTCCTGAGAGGTACCAGTTCCACCTAATCTTCAAGTCCAGCAGTCACTTCTATGTAAAAAGAACTGCCTGTCATATTACTTGGAATTATCACTTTCCTTAGACACCCAGCACACACACTTTGGTGGTGTGCTTGTTACCACTACTATCAGTCTTTCCTTCTCGCGGCGCTGCCTACTGTGTGCCACACTCTTTGCAACATTCTCTAATCACTGGAGACCAGGAATAAGCACACATAGCATTAAAGTAACAAATTACAAAGGAACTTAATTGAAGAAAAGGAAAACAGCATTGCTAGAGAGGAGCAACTGGATTGCAACTTTATTTCTTGAGAAAATAAAAAAAATAAATCTCTTCAAAGAAACCTGACAGAACATGAGTAATTTACAGAATGATTCACTTGCCTGAAGCACCTGCTGCAAAGATTTTTTTAAAAGAATAGCTCATTGCTTATTGAATCTGCAGAAGAGGAAACACATAATCTTCTCTCAAAGACAAAGCGCAACTCATGCAAACCTCATCATTTGTCAGGTCACCTTATCTGAAAGGGATGCCTACCACTTCAAGCAAAAAATACAACAAATGAAATGCATCCAAATCTGCCACAACAACAGGTACTTTTTAAATTAAAATGGTGCATGCCAATTAATGAAAGTCATCCTAAAGCATCTTCTCAGAAGAAATAAGTTTTCCTAATCAACAAACCAAGATAAGCCACAACTAGGGCTGACTTAAAATAGCTTGAGGGTAACTCCCCAAATTCTCTACTGAAGGACAACTTACATCTGTGGTGAGTTGCAACGTTAGTATTACAAATGCTCAAATCCTTGGCCACGTTAACTAAAACAAAATCACTACAACTAAGGATTAAGAGATTACAAACATTAATTAATTGGGGCCTCACTATATCGGAAAATATACAGTATCTTCCAAAAACAGGAAAAAAAGGATGTTCTCTGAAGATGGAGGTTTTTTGCATTAATCCTTACTTTTTTTTCCTACTTATATAAAAACAATTGTGGAAGGGCTTTCTTAGCTGACTACGGACAAAGTTGAGTGATTTCTGGATTAAGAACGTAAAGCTCAAGATTGAAAATCCCAGTGTACTATTTAAGCAAAAAAGTAATACAAGAACATCAGGCAGCTGACCTAAGTACTTCTTAATTATTTATAAATACATAATAAAGCTGCATACTGATAGAAACCTTTGTTCTTTCAAATCAGCTGCTTTTTATTCTTCTTGTTTACCCTTTATCATCATCAAGACAAATTTTGAAGCTCTGATTCAGACTATGAGTCATGGGAGAATCAGATCTCAGCACAGAGTAGAAACCCACACAAGTATTTGCAGATTTGTATTAATAATATCTTGCGTCAGTTCGACATAAACAATTTGGGAAAAGTAAATACAAAAAGCAGCTACCACTATCTGAGCCAATTTTAATTCCACTGTTAAATATAGCCCACCAAACAGTATCTCCCCTATCATTTAAATAAGTAAAATAAATTTTATATGGGACTTACATTGATTTATATATCATCCATAAAGCAGCTTTCTTGATAATTTTGAGTGTTAGAAAATTTTATTGCTTTGTCCTTTGTATCTTTTCTAAACTAGTTACAGTCTTTAAGGGGAACACTAGAAAAGCAGAAAATGGCATTTAGTCTGAATCTCACTCACACTTTTGGGACAGAAGACTCACCCATTATGTTCTCTCTTGCTCAGAAGCTCGCAAAAGCTCTAGAATTGCAACTGCCAAATAAACTTTTATTGGAAAAAAATGCACTCAACTTTATCTTAAGAAGTTAATGTACCTAAAATTTCTTTTAAAAACTTACACTATATCATTGCTCCTGATTTCATTCTCAATTCAGAGACATGTCTGTTTTCGTGTAACTTAATTGCAATAAATACTTCCCTGTATTTTGGGGGTTTTTTTTAAGCTAGATTGCCTGCAATTAGTGTAGCAGTAGATTGAGTTTGTGGAAGTTAGCACACGCCTCATTCGCGTGAGGCAGCATGGCAGGAGCAGAGAACATGCCAGCTCTAATTAAATCTAACCAAACTGTCCTCTTCCCTCCATTTTAATTTTCTTCTTTATTCAAAAATTGATTCTTAAAGCAGCAGATTCCACATAAAAAATATAAATAGAATATTTACTCACTGTGCCAGACATGAGCTTCTTTTCAAGCACATTGAGAAAAACATTTCCTAGGAGTTTCTCAACTGAACTGATTATTATGCAATAACTTTCTTGAAAGCATTTAATTTTTATAATGGATTTTCATAACTAATAAATGAAACATCAATACATACCTGCAATTTCTTCTATGGAGTTAGCTCTCATGTCCAAAAGAACTGTGCCATTCAGGATGCAGCTTCTCAGCTCAAACAAGCTATGAAGTGACAGTGTGGCAACGTATGGTTTGCTCCACCTCTCTCCACCATCCTCTACATCTTCTTCAAACTTCAACCACCTATACAAACAATCAATTTTATAACTCCGTTATAAATCCATAAGAAATGAAAAATTAATTACTTCTGTGGATGCTGAAAGTACAGACAAAGACGTTAAACATGTCTTTAGATTTCACTTTATTTTTCCTTTTTAGGAAATACAGAAACTTCAGTTGCCTACTTCTTTCCATATAATGCTGTATACCATTTTTGAGGATAAGTTCTGACCACAGAGAAGAAGTGAGAAATGTATTAAGCAATCATCTTTGTACTCTACAAGAACTTTGACTAATTCTATGGCACACAATGATATCTCGTACAAGCAGTACGAAAAGGAACCTGGAGAGACTTCAATAAAGTAAAAGGATATATGAAACTGGCGTGAAAGGATCAAGTCTTTGTTACCATCCAGCCAGATGAACTCACTTGAAACTGAATTCTCTACTGATAAATAGCACACTCAAAATGTTAAAAAGAGTATTAAACAGACAAACAAAGATCTGAGAAGTCATACAGGGATGTTGCTGTGTGGAGCCCTGCAACCTGCCATCTTGGCAAGGTTTGAGCAGCTGCAGCCACAGCACACGCCTGTATCGCTTGACTCAACAGCACTCAGCTATTTCATATGGACACGGCAGCAGAGAAGTCAAGCACAGCCTCACACCTTGCAGCATCTTCACACTTATTTCCAGACAGCAGGGAAGTGTAAAGCCTTAAGACCTCTAAAGCTGAGGAATTTCCAGTTTTACCAAGCCTCACAGCCCAGAAATGCAGCAAGCACAGCTGTCCTCTTCTGTTCCTGTGCCACCTGTCTGGCTCTGCTCCTACTTGTAAAATATGCAAGTGTACCCACATTTTAGATATTTTCCTCATTTCAGTCCTTCTGTACCAAATTCTTTCCCTTTTGCT
>VZRR01003703.1:725819-872209 GCA_013398015.1 Oreocharis arfaki | reverse complement strand
GCTTTGATTGTGCCTGTCTAAGCACAGCGAACATCGCTGCAAGGAGCGCGAGCGAGGTCAGAGCGAACGTCAGGATGAGCAGGGCACCCAAGGGAAGCACAGGCAAGGCAGCTTGGAGCAGGGCATCTGTAGCGACATGGTAACAAATTATTTGCAGTAAGCTGTAGCATCCTGGGAGCCAAAGGGAAGGGAAATCTTGGTGGATGCTCCTGTCTGACCAAGCAGAGCTGGTATCTGACTTTCTTCTACATTGAGGCACAGGTGGATCAAGGCCAGGTTAATAAAATTTATATTCTCTCAGTCCTGTGAGCTGCTAAGTCCTATTAATATTCAGGTAAAAGATGTCAGTGGCAGATAGGTGTACTGTGATGTTATTTCTACAAAAAAGGTTTGGTCTCTGAGAATAAAAGGTTACTTAAAGAACTACAGCCACCCAAATTTCTGTAATATAAAGTAATAATATATGGAGATTAGCACTTAATCACAATGAGGTTTTTCATATATTAACCCTAACAGTACATAATCAAAATTTCATTAAAATTATTTTCAAATTATTGTCACAAACTAGAACAAATCTAAAAAGAGAAAAAGGAACAAAAATAACTATTTTTAAAAGGTAATAATTAATTACTCTGGAATTTCACCTCTTTTGTTCAGCAGGACAACTACTACCAAAATTAATCTTCTTGCAGGTTGTTAATTAAAAAATATCTCTACAAAATTTTAAATTAATTTTTGGTTTATTAAGCTTAAAGCCTCACCTTCTGCATCATTCTGTGTTGTGCTAGTGATATTTATATTCTAATGAAGCTTGAAGGTTTTTTGTGACTTTCAGTAAGCAATCCAGGTAATCTGAATTTTGTCAGAAGTGTCAGGATGTGTATTCTGATGTACAGTGATGCATATACTGGATACAGTGTTTTACGTGTCCTCAGAGACATGAAACATGGCAAACTTGATTTCCCATGAGGCAAATTTTCCCACGCCACTACAGCAGCTTAAATGAATGAAAAAAAAAAAAGCTTAAGCAAAATCTTTTCTTCTCTGAATCAAGGATCATTTTCCAGTTTTCTCTAACAAAGCCAGAATTCATTTCTGATCTATGCTTGGACCTACACATAACAATCTAATCTCCAGCCATCTTCCTGTTGAAGCTGCTTCTCAAACCAGGCCACAGTAATACCCACAGCAGTTCTGAAATACACTCACAAAAATCCTTGCTCTGCAGCTGACCACCTCCAGCAAGGATGGCCACAGAACAGTCACTTTCCCTCTCAGCTAATACGGTGGGCATCAGGAGCAGATCTTGGTCAGAGTGTATTTAATGTCAATCCCTTCGCATATCTACATAGTCCAAAAGTCTCAGCATGTGACCTGAGAGAACCTAAGATCTCCAGCACAGAGCAATCCAAATATTTTTGACCTAGGAGATAAAAAGTAGGTATATCCATTTGATGAGAAAACCGTTCTTACTGAGCATACATTGAAGCAATGGCAGCCAGCCAGAGACAACCCCATGGATTAAGCTGAGAGCAACATCTGACCATGAAAACTTGCCTAGCTGCTCTCAGCACAGGTACATGTACAACCTGTCCTCCTGCAATTAAGTACTTGAGCATCCAGAATCAGTGCCCAATTCTCATTCAGGAATTCCACCACTGATAAAAATGAGAGCATACTTATTTCAGAAGGATTTTTGTCTGTACACACATTGAAAGATAACATGTAAAACAAGTGATTGTAACCATGGAAGATTATCTTTTTTTGCTTTTAGAAATCCTTTCTCTGTCCCTCCATTAATGCAACAGTCAGACAAATGACCTATTCAATATCAGTGACTGATCCTGACCTTATAACTCACAAAAAATTAATTACGTGGAAAAATAATTTGTGCTGAAAATCTGAATGTCAAAGCTCTGCAAAAAAATCACCTATGAAGCACTACAAAACTTAAGTAAAAAAATACAATTGAAGTACTTACTGCAAGTATCATTACTGGCACTAAGATGAGCACCACATCCCATAAGTACTGCAGTTCCTGTGTTATGTTCCCAAATTTTTACTATACTGCTCAGGGAAAGAAAACACTGATCTAGAGAGACTGAGGCAAAAATCTATTCTTGTGTCTGTTCTTCGAGGTGGGATTAATCACCATATCTTCAAGCTTTCAACAAGAAATGTACTGGCAATATACCTGCACAAGGATTGCCTAAAATATTCAAGTCCAAATATTTGCTAGGCCAAGAAATTTCAGATGGAAATTTTAGTACACATTTAAATCAGTATTTCTGAAGTTCAAATGTTGATAGTGTAAAATTAGGAAAAAAAAAAAAGACAAAATACTTACAATTATAAGATTTAATAAGAAGAAATTGAATACTGATTTTCAGATTTAAAGGTGTAGTTCTTCATATGAATTGCAATTTTTGAAATGTTGCTGACATGGTGCCATTGAAACTTAAACCCTGGCAAAGCTAGTCTTCCCTAGAATATTTAGTAACTAGCTATTTACATTTTTAAAACATAAACCCAATTAAATGTCTGTCAAAAAGCTAATTACACAATACATATTAATAGTCTGAATATATTCTTTTTCTAAGATATGCAATTAGCACCTGATTATTTAATTTCATATTTCATAGTTGTTATGTCATTAGGAAAAAGGTACATTTTTCAGCAGAACCCAACACAATGCTCAGTGAATAAGACAGACATTAGTGAGTCACAGTCACTGTTTCCAGGGGGAGAAGTGCCTAGATGTACTGCAAAACAAACGGACATGCTATTAACAGCAAATGGATATTAAAATCTGCAATCTCTTCAAAACTTATCATGTCACTTGGTATTTTTGAATGTAGTGATTATGTACTTAAAGACAAACTGATCTGAACTCAGAGTGAGCATGAAATTTATCTGAGAAAGCTAACTGCATTATGAAGGATTGATTCTACATTGAAAAATTGTTTTCTTAGAACATTATGAAACAACGGGATTTTATTTTTAATAAAAGCAGATTCATTTGCTAACTGCAGAATTTTTCAATATTCTAAATTTAATTCAATGGGAAGATTGTAGGAGTGTCACAGCCATGTTCCAATTTCTATTGATAACATCCTAGGAGCAGATCTTTGAAATACTATTTTCACTGGTATTTCACAGGAGCAACTCTACACATATAGGATGGTGGGGAAAAAGGTAATCAAATACAGTTCTTAAATTATGTTCCATGTAGTCACATGTGGAACATCAGTAATTCTGACGACCTTAAGGCTTGAGTCCACTCATGTGACTGAGCTTAAAGATGTCATTCCCTAGAAAGCTGTCCATTTTTAAAATGTCACCTTACCATCATCGATAAAATGACTCAGCAAAAGGATATTTCTGTAGTTAGACTCACTCCACAAAAGCTCTTTGAGTCAGTACTATGGAGAAAGAGAGACAGGGAGCTCCCACTCTTCTATCAGGTGTTTCCCTAAGGACACCACATACAATGGTTTCTCTTTGGTCAAGGATGCCATCAAGGGACTGAAGACTATAGAAGATTAAATGTGAGATTCAAAATAGGAGGTTTCGTGCCTAAGTCCAACACTGTCATTGCCAGCCTGACCCACTGGTACTGTTACCCCTGGAGACACCAAAACTCTAAATGCTATCCTGGAAACATCTTCCCAGAGATCTATCCTTGCACACACTCAGACTTCCCCAGACCAGGTGGAGAGCTACCTACCTCATACATGCTACACTGCACAACAGTTAACATCCTTCTGAGAGAGACAACCTCACACAGACACAGCCAGGCCCCTTGCAAATGCAGCTACATCTGTTTTTTGAGGGAGGCACTGCTGAATGAAGCAATAAGATAGAGTTGCTGTGTAAGATGTTGGTATTTCCATTAAATCATCAATATGGCCAATATGTAGCAGAGAACACAAAGTTCATAGGGCCAGAGAAAAAAAGAAAAAAAAATATGAAGTAATAAATACTAGGCATTTAGAAAGCTCAAGTTCCTGCACAGATGGAGATACTTCTCTTTAGAACTGAAGCAGGAAACTTTTCAGATGTAGCATCTGAAGTTGATCTTAGTCTTTCTTTTGGGCTAGTTCATGCGGATCTGTGTGACAAAGACAGGAATCTCCATGTCCCACTACAAGAAGCTAACAAAATCAGCCAGTTCCAATCTCAGGAAAGGGATATCATCATATGAGCAACAGAAACTCATTTTCATCATAACTATGACTTAGGGGCTCACATAACTCAATACTAGAGTTTAAGTACAGTAGTAAGCAAAGTTTGAGATACACTAAACAAATAGAAATGCAACTGACTCATTAGACCAATATTGTGAAACAGTTCTCACAATTTCTCACTTTCTTCTACATGGTCATGTTAGGTGGTTTCCACAGTGGGTATCATCAAGTATGTATCTGATCTGTGACACTCCAGAATATTTTTGTTAAGCTGAAGATGTGGCTAAGCAACTACACGAGGATTGTAATACAAATGTAGAAGCCTTTATAAGCACTAAATCATCAGTCCTGCTTGCATTTGCATATTTGAAAGCTTAAAAGACTTATCTAAAGTCACACATCCATATTTACAGGACTTGACTATAGATCACCTAAAACTAGCAAACTCCTTCCACCATCATCTGTTTCTGGACACTGCCATGAGAAGAAAGTAATGTTTCTATTTTTAAAAAAAATTACGAGTTCTACTCTCTTGTCTCTTAGCATCCCTGCTCAAATCAATGAGTTTACACATTAGAATCATATTTCGGTACTCTCAGAAGAATGTGACAACATAAAGCACAGAATAATCATCCCTCACCTTCTAGATCTTCCTTTTCAAAATGTGTCTTGAGAATGGAGCGAGTTCCACCTCTATCCACAACAGCCTCTTCATCATTTCTCTACAAAAGAGAGAAAAGGACAGCTAAGCTACTTTTCATTTGGAAACTATTGGCAAGATTTTACAGTACTGTAAAACAAAGATGCTTTCAATATTTAATTATTGACTTTTCCAACTCAAGAACAGAAAGGGGTTTAAGGACTTGATTTCCCTTATTAAAATCTATTTCTTATGCATCAGTTTTTACTGAGGTATGATTACAGCTAACTTTGACGTGCCAAACTTCTCCTGGTAAAACCTGCAAGATGAGTAAACACTGGTTACAAGAAACCAAGAAAAATATGAGTGAATAACACAATGAAAGAGATGAGAGAAGAAATGTCTGATCAGGGTAGCTTTATTCTCGTACACCTGAAGTAAAGAGGTGCGCATGTGTTTTTGTCTTTACACCAGGATCCTGAGCTACATGTAGAATTCTCAAATTATTATTACTAAGACTCCTTATACTTTGGCAAAGCTAGACAATCATACTCAGTGACAATATGGTAAGAAATAAAACTAACACCATGAAAACAACTGACTTCACCTACTTGTGAATTGCAGACTTTGCTTTTCTTTACAAACAACAAGCTGAACTTAGTATAAAGGCAGGCAGCACACACTAAGAGCAGAAAACAGAAAAGCTATTCTTCCTCAGGAATATATATTTCATATTTAATTTTGTAGTCATACATGCATTTTAACTGTACTCTCTATTGCACTGTAAATGTGGTAAGCGATCAATTAGTGTATTGTACTCAGGCTAGGTAAGCTACAGAAATTAGTGATTATGTCTTTTCTGACATGAAGAAAAAGAAAAATAAAACATTTCCCTGAACAGAAAAATCTTCTGGGAGTTCAGCAGCAAGACACTAGATGCTGTGCTAAAATGAGTATTCGGTTCACTATGAGTTTGACAGCACTTGTGAAAAAATCCAGCAGCTAAATATGGTCTGTATTTCACAACATGATTTAGAGCCATTTCCATTAAATTATTAAGAAAAATTATGCATTATACAAAAGTATCAATTAATATATCATGAATATATATTTACATGTCACTAGTAGAGAGGTTTTAGTAAGTGATACTGGAACTAGAACTGCTCTATTTCAATATATAAAATTGGTGTCTTAATGCAAGTCTGAAGCAAGGTGATTTAAATACCAGTGTTATATGATTAATATGCATCAATACAGAGAACATGATGGAATACAGTAAGAAATTAAACTCTTTGAGCATCTCTCCCTAAAGATCAGATGCCCCAGGCAAAAAGATTCACTTATATAGCTGGACATGGTGCATTCTGGATGTGAGTTTTTGTTTCAGGCTCCTCTCTTTTTTAAAAATAGCTGTCATGCTGTAGCTATCTTACATACAAAAATCCTATGAATGTGTTAGTACCAAGCATCTGGGCTGTTAAAGAAAGAAAGACCAAGTGTTAAAATGTCTTTATTAGAGCTTTCCCATAGATAATAGTACATAACTAATATATGACAAAAAGAAATGGACTTCTACGGAAACTGTTTTGTCTTTTAATAATTTAGAATTAGCTAACAACCTGTTAAGACGTACCAGGGAAGTATAACTTTGCACAAACCATTTGATCATTTTAGTAAAATGAATCCATTATTTTAAAGCAGTTAGACGTAACAATGCCATGCCCCTGGGTGAGTGATTAGGAAGGATGTCAAAGGCCAAGTATTAGAGCCAGACCATAAGTAATGCTATTCTAGCATAAGACACAGGCATCAGAAAGGAAGCAATGTTCGGGAGAATTTACAGCGGGAAAAATACTAAATTGCTGGACAGTTTAAAGCCTTTACAGATTATCCAAGTAAATTAAATACAAATTAATTCATTAATATTTATCAAAATATGCTCATACACTTTGACTTCTCTTTTCCCATGTGTTCAATTTTCAGCTTCTGGCAGTCTTCTGCTTCTCTGCCTCCTCTTCCTGTAATGTCACAGCAAGTCTCAGCCTTGCCTCATTCTTAGAAGTGGGTTTATTCCATTAATATTACAGGGTAAAACAGCTTAATTGGGAGTACTGTGTTGTTAGCAATTCACTTGTCAAATCCTGAGCAAAGTCCAATTAAACAGGCCTTGCACTGAACATGCTGACTTCCCAGCGAGCAGCATGAAAGCCACCTTGCATTTACCAGCACAAGAGTTATAGTGCATTTACTCTACAAGTAATTTCTGTGATTCCTGTACTGCCCCCTTGGAGGAGGGGAGAGGTGAGACAAAGGTTCTCTTGCAGTTTAATGCTTAAACTCATTGGGTGGTGAGGACTACCGCAATACAAGTAAAAACACATGCCACTCCATTTTCCCCTGGATGAATAGAGACTGGAAACCTAATTCCAATTAGCAATGCTCTGCTTTTTATTAGAATTTCAGGAAAACTATGAATTTATTATTTTTAAGTGCTGCAATAAATGAGCATTTGAAACTGAAAGTATAGGCAAGACTAACCATAATACAGTCATGGAGGACAGAATTCATGCATACCAAACTCCACACTAACATTCTCAAAGCCATGAACCCACTGCAGTCTGGCCCATCAGTTTCAGCAGGTTCAGAATAAGGCATGAAAACTAAATGCTCTTCATTGCCACGCCACATTTATGTCAGAATTCTACCACTTCTTCCATTTACCCCGTTTGAAGACAATGAAGGTAAAAAATTTCACAAAGGGCACAAATCTGCAAGGATTGGAGTATTGAAACCATACAGACATACTGCAGCGGTCTGCAAACAAACGTGTGGACACACTGACCAGGTACAAGTCCTTGGAACTGTCCATTATTGCAATGAGTTGCTTGCTGAGTCCAGTGAACACTGCTTAAAGCATGGGAGAGGGATCCAGGAAGTCCCCGAGTGCTAATCCTGGATCTGCCACTGACTTGCTGTGTGACCTTGGAAAAGTCACTTAAACTCTGTGCCTCAGCTTCCCCATCTGTGAAACAGGGATAATAATACTTACTTATCCACCTTCCTCACTGGGCTGCTCTGTGCCGTAACAAATATTCGCACAGCATTTCAGAACTGTAAGGCACTATAGAAGTGCCAAGTCATTCAATTCAAGAAATTTTACCCATGTGAAGAGACAATGAGAGGAAATAACAAACTGATAAAAAACATTAAGGCTTTTTTTTTTTTTTTTACATCAAACCAATGTATATCAATACCTTGTAGTAGTTTCGCATTGCACATCTTCACCAAAGTTCACACAAGAATAAATATACTGGGGTTTGTTTCTGCCAGCCTAATTTAAGTGCAATGCTGCAGAAGCCAGTGGAATTATATTTCAGTGAAGCTATAATCAGAGTGCAATAAACTTGTCATAAACAATCTAACATTTCACTCTCCTTTTCATTATATTTGTTAATATCTTACGGTTTTACACAGTCATCACACAGTTGATCTAAAATTTATTTCCCTAAAGTAACAAAATACCAGCAAACAGACAGTAGAAGAAATAATGTATCTGAGATAAAATAGCAAGAAAAAGCCAAAGCTTTTTATATAGAAACCACAAGCTCCTTAGAGACCAGGGCCCAGCAACTCTACTCAGTCCATGATTTTTTTCATCTCTTACATTTTCCAAATGAATGCTGGAATGACCTTCGCCATGCAGCAGCAGCAGCGGCTGCACATATTTCACAGGAAAAATCTATTTAATGAAAGCCTTATAAATACAGTTGTTACTATTTTTGTCTCTTCATACTAGAAGTTCAAACACAGTGGCGAGTACAGAAAAGCAGACAGTAGAGTCATCTCCTGCATGCTTTACATCACAACTGCATCTTGTAACACTGAAAGTTGAATAAAGTAAAAGGAAATAAACCACCTTCAAAGACATTACTTTTTGGTAAATAGTCACAAAGGAAGAGAAGAAGGTCACCATGAGTCCTGGAGTATGGATTTTCAACCCTGAGACAAATAACCTGCTTATCAGAGTATAAAGTGAGACTACAGTTGTTGCGAGGAATTTTAAGTGTATTGGTCAGAAGGAACAAAAAGGCCCATGACTTAGAAACCAAAACCAAATGCTTTAAGTGCCCTTTCCACCTACGTATTGATAAAGCTCACTACCCAGGACATTCCAAAGCTATAAAAATGACCTGCTGGAAAGCTTCCCAAAGTGACCCTCTTTAGCTATGATACAGCCCTAACTACAGTTCATAACATGTTGCAAAGAGGTTGATCCTTAACCTGCCACCTCCCAGAACTGCCCTTCCACACCTCAGATCGACTTAATTAATGAAAAAATACATTTTTAGAAAAGCTGAGAAGTATCATTTTATGACAGATGTTTTTGTGTCTTTTTAAGTACAGCTCTTGTAAACTGTCTCTGCTTTCATCACGTTGTAGATGACTGGGTGGAAAGAAAAAGGAAATTAACTACTTTCAAAAGTGGATCTGTACAAAGGCACGACACACCTTTTTAAATATGTATGTGCTAATGTAGACACATACTCTTGTAGAACTTCAGTACATTTCTAGATGATGGAATTAGGACATATTCCTCATCTTCTGGATGACAACAAGGGAGATTAAAGTCCAGGTGACAATATTTGATTTCAAGTTATCTGTACAGCTATTGTATGTATTTACTACCAGAGGAAAACCAATACATTATCTTAAAAGACACTGTTGCACACATCATAAAAACGACCTGGATACTGGGCAAACATTTACAGAAGATCATCTGTGTTGATCACTACAGTAAATGAAATATTAGGATAACAATAAGTACACATTAGGAAACAGGAAATTGTTAGGACAACAGGGGAGTACTAAATAGTTGCAATGAGTATGTCTCACTGTCTTTCCTTTGGCAGGTTTATGGCTCCACTAGTACGATATCTGTACCTAATATATTTTGAGAAGAAAAGTCAAAATGGATAACACAGAAATTTTTATTTTACATGGAAAACTAATTTTTTTTTCCTTCTTTTTCTGATCCTTCTTTTTCTTCATACCTGGCTACTTTTATTTTCTGTCCTGATATTTGGTCAGTGTTTTCAATAAACTGGATGATTGTTTTCCTTTGAAATATGGTGCAAAAACCAGCTACAAAGATTATTAATATTCCACTTTTTTTTTTCCAGCCTCTAGGTCAAATCTTTTCCCTTTTTAATCACATTCTTAATATAATCACAGCATAGATAATATAACATAACCATAAAGAATCTTTTTTTCGGCATCTTTCTTTCTGCAAAATATATAACAGAGCAGAAGCCATTTTGATTTTTTACACACTAGAAAATATGCATATGACACACCTGCTGACTCATAAGGAAAATAATCATGGTATTAATTGCTTCTCCATATAAGCCACTTATTGATGATTAGACAACCTACATAATTCTGAAATGCCATCTGGAACTCAGGAACACCTGTCAGCATAAAACGTGAAATACTGCTTTCCCATAAACAATAGAAAGCTGTAATGTTGTGCTGGTTTTGGCTGGGGTAGAGTTAACTTTCTTCACAGCAGCTGGTAGGGGGCTGTGCTTGGATTTGTGCTGAACACAGGGTTGATAATAGAGAGATGTTTTTGTTATTGCTGAGCAGGGCTTGCAGAGAGCCAAGGCCCTTTCTGCTCCTTGTACGGCCACACTGGGGAGGGAACTGGGGGTGCCTGGGAGGCTGGGAGGAGACACAGCTGGGACAGGTGACCCCAAGTGACCAAAGGGACATTCCAGACCACATGACAGCATGCTCCACTTATAAAGCGGGGGGAAGAAAGAGGAAAGCGGACGTCTGGAGTGCTGCTGTTTGTCTTCCCAAGTCACCATGACCTGTGGTGGTGCCCTGCTCTCCTGAAGATGGCTGAACACCTGCCTGCCTATGGGAAACAGGGAACTAATCCCTTGTTTTGTTTTGCTTGCGTGAGTGGCTTTTGCTTTCCCTGTTAAACTGTCTGTATCTCAACCCCTGAGTTCTCTCACTTTTACCCTTCTGATTTTCTCCCCCATCCCACTGGTGTGGGAGTGAGCGAGCGGCTGTGTGGGGCTTGGCTGCTGGCTGGGGTTAAACCACGACAAACATATAATTATTTCATTTATTTTATATTATCAATAATTACATATGCTTAAAAGATGGAACTCTAACATGTTCATTTCAGTTTATACATATTATCATAAAGTTAGTGGTATAAAACTTGTGCATCCACCTTTCCAATGGCCTGTAATGAAATACTGAACATTTTTGCAGACACCAAACACACAATTACCTTCTCAGTTCCAACATTACTGTTTTGTGGTGTATTCATTTTACAGATCCATTACACAATATTTGTATTTTTAAGGTCATTTTGGTCGAGTTCGGCTTAACATTTCATAAAGATGGCTTAATAAAGATATGGAAAACTAAGTTATTCGAACTCAAGAGCTACAAAGTGCATATTGGAAATATTTTGCAAAGACAATTAACCTAAATGGCTAAAAAGCTGCTATATGTAGATGCATGCCTCCCTGCTGTAGGAGGAGAATCACGGGTGACTGCCATGTTCAATCTTGTCCTTTAAACTGTCCTTGAGCAGACAGGCTCACACAAAACTGATTTAAAGCACAATGTGTATGCACGAAATTTGGATGCTACAATTCTTCTCTCTTTCTGAAGAAAAGCACAGGGTTTAAAACAAAAACAACCTTTTTCTAATATTACCATGTTTAATTGCTTATATTACATGTAACCATATTTAGCAATCTTCTGAGGTGGAAACTACAGTGAATTTTATCTTTCTAATGAAATATAATTGCTTTTCGAATCCACTAGCTACATTATATCATCCTCTTCCCCTCTATCTACCTATCAAAGAATACCCATCAAAACACATTTATAATGCAGTAAGGTCTGCTCTATAAGGTCTGAAGGATCATTTTTTAAAGTGTCCCTTTAATGGTACTGCATTTATGACAGCTTTCTGGAGTAATCACTACTAGTTAGCACAAAGCACAGCTTTCCTTTTGGTCAGCTCTGCTCCACATAGTTCTGGCTACACAACAAAGTAAAAAGCAATTAGTTTTCATCCCAGATTTGCATCTTCCCCAGGGCTGCATGTCATATGCATAAAAGCATCCTTCTCTGTCTTCTTTTTTCCTCTTTCCTATTTTTATAGCAAAAGCCAAGATAATGTTTAGCATGACTCAATAATGAAATGCCATGTTCTGCAGTACTGCTAAAAATTGCACTAATCAGCACCGGCTTCAAGGGACTGATTTGCTACTGGCCTGAGACTGAACACATATTTAATGTAATAATGCAATTTCTGTAACATATAAACATAAAGAATCATTTCAGACGTTAACTCTAAGCACATATTATTGTTATAAATAAAACAAAATCCAAGCAGAAAAAATAAAACAAAGCAGTTTTACAGAGAATTCAATCTCACTACTTTTAATTCCTGTGTTTATCTGCATTGAAGGATCCTGGGCTTATTATATATCATTATGCACAATACAGCAGCTATAAACTGATGCATAAATGAATGCTCACAAAAATATTTCCTTCATATTTGATAAAGAATCTTCTTTCTTAGAAAAGCCATTTTAGGTAGAAACAATATATTCCTTCCATTTGCAAAGCAAACATGATACACTATCTATTCTCCATACACCTAGCCAATTGAAGACAACGTTTCTATTTTAAAAGATTAAACAAAAAATCAAGGCAAAACAGTAGCTTAACTTGTTGCAATGGCCAGGTGCCCCTCTTTGTCTGTCTAACAGGGTGGGGACATGGGGTTGCGGACAACTGCAATAGAACATGGACCAAACAACTTTCCCACTTAAAAGGCTTGATGAACCTGTTAGAGCACTGGATATAATAATCAAATAACAAACTGCTAAATTCTTTCCGGATTCTGGTACCTGTTTCAAAGCACCTAAAATTAATTGCAGCTGAGCTTACCATATTTTGTATGCCTTGGTGTAAAATTATCAGGACTGCCTAAGTGACGCAAACACTTTTAAAAATCTGAACGAGGCACTTAGGTTATTGTGTTTCTTCGAATATTTTCAGTCATGTTCAGAGTCTCAAAACTTCGCCCTTTCCTTCTATACTATCACTTCTGCAAGATTTGCAAGCTAATCTTTATTCAATCGCTAGTTTCAGCCAGACCTCTGAATAAATAAAAGACAGTACTCCTTGCTGCTATGTACATGTAGAAGTAGGGTCACATCTGACTGACTCAGATTTTATCCGGCTTGGCTGCTGGTATTTTACTACACTGTAAAATACTTAGAAGTTATAAGGAGAGAACAGCATACAGGGTTATTTTCTCCTCTTGGTTATTATTCCAATGTCTTAAATCATCCTAGTGCAGTCCCATTAGCTGAAATCGTCTTTTCTCACTTCATAGCCATGGCTATGTCAACTACTACAGAGAGGGCCAACAGCAAGAAGATGGAGGTGAAGACTTTATCCAAAGCCCAAATGAGATTTAATTTTAGCTTGTCTGGACTCTTTCTTGGCCCAGTGCCAGGTGAGGACAGCTCCAGGATAACAGCACTATTTAGATGCAGTTAGAAGCTTAGCATGCAGACTTCAGCCCACCATGCAATAGGATATTAGCTGCTGGGCAGCAAATGGAAAAAGTATGTTAATTGCTAGTTCCTTAATCGGCAGTAAGATGTATTCGGTTTGAAGTTGGATACACTTCCCATCTCAAGGGGTCTCTTTTCAGCCTCAGAAACTATGACATGTTTTTAGATTTCTTTACCTCAAAATAGGGTCAGTGAAAGGAATCATAGAAGGCAGTCTTCTTGAAGCAGCTACTCATGTGGAAGTAGCAAGTGCAAAGAAGAAAAAGGGTCATGGCCAACTCATTAGAACCCATTTTAACAACAACTACAACACAAAAGAGAGGACTTTTTCTCTTCCTTTACAGCCAGCCATAAAAATGATGTCGTTTGGCAACTCCATCTTTAGATGCAGATATATGCCAACCACATTTCAAAACCACGTTTTTCTGACATCATAATCCAGCACAATCAATAATAAACTAAATCGCTCCCTCTGAAACACCAATATAATGTTCAGTAATTCTTCTGCTTCTCAAACAACTTTCAACTATATTTGACAAATTCTTTCTACAAACACAAAACAAGGAATAATGAAGGCAGCAGGAAGGTTTCTCATGCTGACCTCCCACAGAAGTTTGCCAACACTAGTGACATTGTTGCCCTTCTAGCAGTGGAGGTAGCCTGGCTGAACCAAATCTAACTGAAGCGTTAAAAAATAATATGGCCCTTTTGTCATTCTTTTTCAGAAAAAATTAATATACAATTTTCTGTTTACAAACAATTCTCTGTTGCAAGCCCAAAGATTAAATTGGATTCCTTGTGATCCTTCAGAGTTGCCTTCTATATTGTCCTATTGTCCTCCAGAAGAGAAAAAAAGATTGTGTTTGGTTTGTTTGTCTTTTTTTAAACTGAAACCTGTAAATAACTTCCTTGAATAAAACTGACAGGTCTTCCTGAGCAAAACCTAAAAATTCAAATATAGGTTGAATAAAGGGTTTCTATATCATCTATATTTTCAGGAAGTTACTTCAGCAGAAAATCCAGAACTGATGACCAGTATTTTCTGGTCTCCAAAGATTTAGGTTGATCTATGTGATTTTGTTGTCACGACTGAATTTTTTATCAAGGCAACTGTAATCGATGTGACTGAAAAACACAGATCTGTATCACCCAGAAATGTTCTGCTGCATGCAAATGAACAGCTGCCACCATGGAAAGGAAGAGACCTTTTGCACTGTCTATGCAGTCAGAGCATAAGAAAGGAAAAACTTTTCATCTCATGATTAGACAATGACATTTTGATTATCTTTGCTCTCCCTCTTCATCTGTCTCAGGTCATCAGTAAGCCATGGTGACCAGGAAGGGCAATGCTAGAGAAAACAGTTAGGAGCCACCCTGTTCACAAGAAGATAAAAAATAATTAAATCCTCCAAGCCACTTACAATACTATCTGCTATCCAAAAACCCAGGTGGTCTAGTTAATTCACACACACATTAAGAAAAGCAGGAAACAGTACAGAAGCAGTAGGGACAGGGAAAGGAAAAACAGAAAAGAAATAAGTGAGATAATAAAATTGATAATGTATTCTGAGAAATAACAGGACAAATAATCAGAGTTCAAATGCCAAGCCACATGTGCACCATTTCTGCCTAGACAATGAAACACTGCACTGTAAGGAAAATTTTCATATTGAAGACTCATTCAAAATATATTGGGAAAATGATCATGACAGTGGATTAGATAAGGAGGGATTTGTATAGCGTACAACTTTAGACAGCACAAGATACATAGTCAGGAATTTGAAGTGTGTTGCCAAAGACTCAAAGGTAAATATGAACTAAACAGTAGTTCAACAAGTCTTCCTACCTCTCAGAGATGTAAGAATTAAGCTCGTACACATTGCTCATATGTTGTAATCTGGAAGCTTTAAAATCATCACTTCCATGTGATGGACAACAACATCTGGTTGTCCTAGACTAGTCAAGACATTTGAAAATAAAAACAAGCTAAAAGTTAAAAACAAGTGATATGACTTTAACAGCAGGCTTCATATTGAAATTACAGGATGAAACTTTTGGAAAGGAAAACGGACAAGTGTTACTATCGATTAGAACGTAAGTGTGAATATGGCATTACATCTTTCTTCAGTGCTTCTACATGAAAATGTTTTATGTCTAGAAAAGACCGCTATTATCTTCATTGTCAGTTTTCTCATAACAGCACTAAATAGATAGACCCCTATGCAAACGTAAAGAACAGCAAGGAAGGATACAATGATGTCCATCAGACAGAGGTTTGAAGGGTATTTATCTAAAAGACCCAAGTGTTCAGTACTTTAGGAAATGGCAGAAATTACCAGATATAGAGTTTTACTGACACATCACAGGTAATGACATTTTTGAGTCACATATCATTACTTCTATCTCACTATACTGCTCTAAAGTGAAAACAGTACAAGCATGATGACAAAAAATGATATCCAACAGATGCCCTTCATACTCTTCCTTGTCAAGATAACACCATCTCCTCTTATTAAGGAATAGATTCTTTTGTAGTGAACACTAAAAGAAAATTCTTATAATTTAAACATTATGCCACAAGCTATTTCGATCAATATCAGATTTATTACAAGTTGTACCAGGCTTGTCACATAATCATAAAGGTTGAAAAAGACTTCCAAGATTATCAAGCCCAACTTTTGACCTACTACCATCATACCCACTAAACTATACACAAAAATTTTTGAACACCTACTCATTTTTTTGAACGCTTCCAAGAGCAGTGACTTCACGACTTCCCTGGGGTGTCTGTTTCAGCGTTAAACACTCTTTCAGACTTGGTGCAACAGGCTCCTCCTCTTCAGGCACAATCTTAATGTAGGTATTAAAAAAATGATAATAATCTGCTGATCTGTATTTACTCTTACAAGCATTCTTCCTCAGACCTGCAAATTCTGCCTACTTTTTCTTTGACTAGCATTGTTATTAATTACATACGTGTATGCATATGTGGAGAAAGAAAAATAATGTCTATGGGCTCCATTGACATACATGCTGCAAACAGATGCATGATGTGCCAGTCAAATAAATGACTTAATTTATAAATATTTCAATATTCACATCACTTAAAGGATGTGTAATGGCTTACAGGAATACAAACAATAAACAGCCATGGGTTAACAGTACTTAGCAACCTAAGTATAATAAGATGAACACAACTAGCACATCTGCCAAGTCATTAACAGGTTACAATTCACTTTATAGATTACAGAAAGAGTTTTGATGAGGCGTTTCAAAGATTGCGCACTGTAAAAGAAAGTTAATGACTGTAAGATGAATAGCAATTGGGAAATCAAAACTGATACCATACTGCCAGTACAGCAAACACAAGATTCAACCCTGTGGTAAAATCTCTCTCTTGGAAGGGAAAGGAGAAGGCAAGTTGCAAAGCTTATAAAAGAAAGATGAGAAGTTTGTATTTGAGAAGATGAGTAAATTGACCTTAAATAGCAAGTGATGTAGGTAGAATGATAAGCAAAGATGATATTAACACCAGTAATCAAGTGAAGGAAAGCTGTAAGTATTAACATCAGCCAGACAGATGAGATCATAACAGTCACGGTCTTGAGGTGAGCCAGACTTTCATGTGATTTATGGCTACATGAACAAACAGGAACTGTCAGCTCTCACAGCCGCATCGAGCCAAAAGAACACACCAGGAAAGAAAAGGAAAGAAAATTCAATAATTATTACTGACATGATTATATTCAGGTGACCATGGAAGACCAAGCAAATTGTCTGAGCTAAGCAGAGTTTAACCGGACTGGGGGAAAACCACTAAAAAGTAAAGCAGTAGTGCCTTCATAAAGGTCATGCTCATGGCTCAATAATCTGAAGTAAGGTGTGGAGGAGGATGTAAAGCTGAGGATGGATTCCTGAGAGATCTAAACACACACCTACACACAGAAAGAGAATGGGGAGAGGAAGACCCAACCAATAAAAAACTGAGTCTGTAAAGAGAAACAATCAACAAGGACAAAATGACAAACGTCTAAGAACAACAAAATTTAGTGAAGACTATAACATAGCATCACAGAGAGATGACAGATGGAGTGGAGGAGAATAAAAGATTAGACTGGAACTCCTCCAGGAAGAAGTCAAGTGGAACATTAGTGACACAAATTTCAGTGCAAAAGACAGAAACCAGAAGTGAGCAGTTCTAGAAAGGCATTAGAAGACAAGAAATCAAGACAAGTGTACAAAGCATACTAATGGGGGGAGTGAGGAGTGGGAGAAGATTAAGGAGGTCAACGGTTAGAACATTAATCTGGTGAACAGAAACTTCTGAAGTAGAGGGTTGCCTTGTGTTGGGGTTTTTTTAATATGAAGAGACTCAGACATATTCAAGGAGGAGTGAAGCAAAAAAATAAAAAGGTCAGAAGGTGGAACAGGAAAAAGTTAATTGGAACTAGTACAAAGACTATAAACCAAAAACTAAAAAGTCTGTTTCAGTAAACAAGGAGAAAGCTTGGATTTTGACCTTAGTTTGTTAGTTTTAAGAAATTCACATGGAGAGATGGTGGAATAGATAAACTGAATGGAGGGCTGTATGACTAATAAAAAATACAGAACAGGCAAAACTGCAAGCAAAAATACTCAAAACAGATGACAGAAATCCCAGAGATTAAGAAATACAGAAAGTCGGCAGAATCAAAAGATTTTCACCAGAGATAGTCGGCAGTATCTCCAAGGCATTGCAGATGGCATTAGGAACTGAGAAAATGGATACTGGGAGTCAGCCAGGACCATGAATTGTCAGAAGGGTTTGGAACTGTATAAGAACAAAAAATGGTGCCTAAAGGGAACTGATAAGCTGATAGAAGAAAGTACAGAGGAATAAAGGAGATCAAGATCATCAAGATCAACAAAACAGAAGTTCTACAAAGCCCCATTAAGAGAGAGAATGTAAATCTTTTAAAAGTTCAATAGTTACCACAGAAAAAGAACTTGAGTAACAGAGTGCATAGAGAAGACCAAGTCAAGCATGTAGCTGATTTGGCACATGGTATATAGTTCAAATGAGAAACAGCACCAGGGCAGCCACAGAGTTGGATGGTTATCCATCCAATATGGAGACTGAGGGGTGAGAAATTATGAATGGAAGAAAGCTGCAAGTCAAAATCAGAGAGACGGGAAGAGGTAGAGTTGTATGCATGCACACCATAAAAACACTAGAAAGACTGGCAGAAAGAAATTCTATTGTTATATAAATAAATAAATAAATAGGAGCAGGAAGAACTCAGAACAGCACAGAAGTACCAAATTCATTGACCCAAATTCAGAGCAGGTAATGTTGTAGGTAACAGTCTCCACAGAAAGGACCAGAGATGAGACAGAGTTAATAAACAAGGGAAAAAACCTCCGTGGGCTGGAGGGAAAAGCAGGAGGTAGAAAGACAACATCTAGGTTCTTTGAGACCAGTAACATTCCAGAAACATCAAGAAAATAAAAAGAAGACCAAATAATGGAGGAGGTAAGGAGTTTTGCACTCAAAGGAAAAAAGGAAGTTACAGGAATTTCACAAGCTGAGCCGTAGGCAGATGTAATTTAGGAGAAGAAGGAAAGGACATTTCACTAAAGGGTAATCCATGCATAGGCTGATATAAGAGCATGAAAAGCATCAGAAAACACAGAGATGACCTGGCACCAATAAAGTAATCAAAAATCACAAGAGAAAGGAAACAGCGCCATACCAATTGTCGCTCTTTCATATATCCTGAAACTTCTGTTATCTGAAGCTGTTACACATATACTCTCTGACATACATTACTTGTTTTAACAAACAACATGGTGATTTCAAATGCTGGTTCACAAGGATGATTTGCTCTGACATAGTTATACTAGGAAAGATTTAATCCCCTGAAGCTTATACTGCATGCCAAGTCCATATAAGCAGTACCGGTCAAGGCATTTTACCCTTGTACACTCTGTAACAACACTAAAAGTCCATGCCAACATACACTAATAAACCTTTTGTAATGTGGAACTGGACTAGTCTGAGTCCTATTCTCACAGGAATTTTAATCACATTCATAGATCGTTTGCCAGAGTTGCATAGTGATTGCTTAATTCCTCTCAAGATACAGTACACAAGGGAGTAAATAACACCACTGGTCAAGTGTTCTTATGCATCCTTGGACATACAGAATGCCAGGGTTCTTGCGGAGGAATGTTAAAGGTTTTTTTAAGGAGCTTGTTTTGTTATTTTAGGATTATTTATTCTTTTCAAGACAAACACCACAGCTAGTACGTGTGATATTTAACTTTATCAATGATTATGTTCAAGTAGATTTCTGAAGGCAAAGGACTGTAAAAAGAATAAGGCCAGCTAATGTATTTTAAACCAGACATATCAAAGAAAGTTGCACAGGGCTTTTGGTGCCCAGATAAGGGTGCAATCAGATCTGCTACATATGGAGACCACAGATTTCAGCTAACACATTAAATAGGAGTCAATTTGTTTAAAAAGAAAAAAAAAAGTGAATTGAAATCCATTCCTTTGCTGTGAATCTGATACACTATCATAGTCACAAATATGTATACTTAAAAAACAAAGAGGCGCCGACACTTAGAAATGAACCAAGAGTTCTGTGGAATCATTTTATTTTCTTTGAAACATTGATGCTCTAGGATAATTTCATCTGCTGATATAAACATGGCAGAATACAAAACTCTAGGAAGCAGCTTTCTAACCCATCAGGATCCATTTACAAGTGGCAGAATTCTCAGTAGATGTAAACATAATACACAAAGACATTACTCTTCAAAAGGTATATGAAATCTCACATTAGCTTGCACAACTCCTAAGTAGTCAATGGGAGCTAGATGAGATTCCAGATTAAAATTACCTTGAAATATAGCATTGTCATGGACTGCAACAGAACACTTCAAAAAGTGCACATTACAAGAGCTTTCCTCTGTTTAGAAACATAATAAGCATATTTTCAACTAGCTCAGTGCATAGAAAAATTCAGTGAGAGACGAGAAGCAACAACAGGAACTCAAAAAAAGAGAACTGGAATCTTCCTTGAATCTTTGTCTATCCTTCAAACTAAGAAGGGCCAAAGCTTTTATAAGACCACTAAAGGCTGAAACTGCATCTCCCTGTACATTCTACACTTAAGCCAAAGGATTTTTTTGGAGAGGAAAAAAAGAAGAGAGAACGAGAAAAAGCAAATGTCCCCACTTCTCCCTTTAGCAGCGGGTTTGACTTGCACAGGGCACTCAAGAAGTCTGATCACCCAACCTCACAAGCACTGGAACAGCAAGTTTAGCTGAACTACCACTGTCTATGCCCATTTACTATTTATCTGCTAGAAAAAGTACTAGGGGGAGGAGAGGAGAAGCAGCAAGAGACTGCTAAATAATTACTAAGGAAAAGATAAGAAATATCTCCTTTTCAACAGCAAAGGAAAAAGTCAACAAATCTTGTGCATAGTTCTATTAATAGATATTACAATGATTTCCTTGAAAATTTTATTAATTTTCATTCTTGTTCATTTTCCATCATCCTGAATCACAAAAGTAATGCTTATGGCAAATTATGGCAAAATATTAGCAAAGATGTGATGGCGTTCTTAATCTGTCCATGAGAAAAGCTGAAATTCTATGTAATATTATTACCTTGTCTTGTTCTGAACACTTTCTGAATGTTCCTATTTGCTCAGTTTTCTTCTTGCTCTTATGCTGGTTTATACTTCTAGCCAGGCTAGAAGCAGTATCAAACTTGCATATCCTTCCAACAGAATATATTTTAGTCAACAAAAGGCTGTTTATAATCCCAAATTCTACAGGTGAAACACTGAATTTGGTGTGTAACATCCTTATTTGAATTCTCCTCTTATACCCTTGAACTGGAAATCTGCTATTTTCTGAGAAGTGTGGTGCTGTTCCTCTGTTGTCTGCTAGATCAGTGTACATGCCTGTCCCAAATGGCAGACCGCAAACCAAGAGAGGAAGATATTTGGTGATAAACATGCTGGGAAGGCAGGAACATCCATTACAGGAACAGCATGAGCTCCAAGGATTAACCAATTTACTTTACAGGATCCCTGCTGACCAGCTCTGTATAGAAGAAACTGCCAAAAGTGTCCAAAGCAAAAGAGTCTGACTCGTTTGCTATGACTTGAATAAACAGAGTAAGAGATTCTTCAGTTCACCTGGAAGAGAAAGGCGCCATTCTTTACATTCCTACATTAAATCAGAGAACTACAGGTGTGTACAGTGTAGCCAAGAAAAGACAGGAAAATTAAATGGAAATTAAACTAGAAATTGATAATGACACTTCTATGAACATGAAAGAAGCCCCATGAGGGAAATAAAGTCTAAGCAATTACCAGCAAAATCTGTTTATAGCTGATGATACAGACATTACTCAAAATGTGTATTTTATCCTTGTCTCTGCAATTGCAAATGATACTAAAAGGGAAACAATTTAACAGTTCTGATCTGCTGGTAAGAAAAGGACTCAGAACATGTCTCACTTCTATGCTGAGGTTGCTGTAGATGTTCAGGACACAAGGCAGTACTAGTAACTACTTTTGACAGCACAATAGCATCTTTCACTGACATCCACAGCATATAAGTGTGTCTGCATTAGAAGTTAAATGGTTGAGAAATTTCAGCACATCTGCACCCTACAAACTAGAAAATCACTCAGGAAAGAGGAGGAGGGGAGCAGAAGGCAGACTGGGCAATAACAAAACCCAGTGAGTCACTGTGAGACACTCACTAAGCAGCAATGAGAAATTCACTCATGACTGCGTGCAGAAGGACTGGTGACGGTACACTGAGATCCAGCAGAGGATCCACTGTGCCGAAGGCAACAAGGCAACCAAGCTCCCAGAAAAAGAGGCCTTCAGCTCCTTCTGGAAGAAAAGAAGAATGCCAACACAGCTTCTCATTTTTATATGTTTCACATTTCATATGTCAGGTAAACTTCCCTGGCAGTATCCAGCCACTGCCATTAATCCTGTGCCCGGGTAATCTAAAATGTCTTATTTTTGACATGTATTAGCACAATTACCTTAACTGATACTCTAAAAATAAGATCAAGTCACAGTTATCAGACACTGAGCTTCATCCTTAGCAGTACTCACAGAGCTAGGCCTACATTTGTCATGTGGAATCTAAGCACCCTGCAATAATCTTCAGCAGCATATAAAACACAACAAAAAACGACTGCATTACTATCACTGTTACGAAATTATCATTTTGCATTTTTTGTATGTATTAGATTTTTCTATTGATCATTTAGTGAACTCAAGTACAAATGTTACATGGCAGGTAACACTGAGGTAACACCAACCAATCTCAACTCATATACTAACAGTCGTCTGATCTTAAATTACAAGTTCTGATGTGCACAATTACTGTTTAAGGGACACATATTTGTATGGAGTCAAAAATTCTGTATTCACCAAAATGGACTAGAAATGATAGAAAACAATGGGAAGAAAAAAAAGGGAAAGAGAATGATTGTTATTTTTCAAGTTTAAAGTATTTCAGACAACCTCAGCAGGAAAACAGAAAATAAATACTTAAATATCCTTTACAAATTAACTAAAATGTGACATCAGCTGGTAAAAGTGACCTGCACGGTTAACTCTCAGACAGAAACTCACCTAGAGCATAGTTCATCTCCTTACACCATAAGTCTGCCACCAGCTCTCCACCACACCAATTCCTATCTCCAAAACAGAACTCCACACCTGAACGGTCTCGCTTAACTGGAGCTCCCCTAATTAATATAAGGACAAGGTATTTCTCTCCTTTTCCCCTTGCAGGATTCAGACATAAACATGACACTGCTTTTCCCAGAAAGTTCTAATCACAGGATTGGGACATAAAACTGATACTGCTTTGGTTAGAGTACTTTTAATTGTGTTACATGTGGATACAAACCATATGGGTATGATTCCTTGCATGTATTTTAATGACTCTGCGTGCCTGCATAAAATCTTTAATAAAGAGAATGTGAACAAGTGAACTCATTATAGTATCAGGAGAGAAATGGATGGATCTTAAATCACTGAAGGCTTCTATATACATTTTTGTTTCATTTAAGCAGCCTGGGAGAACAGAGGGAAGCTATTATAAAAATGAGAAAAATTTTACTATACCTCAACACTCCCTCATGTCACTTAATGCCTGTTTTACATCTTCATTCAATACACCAAGCCGAATATTTTTTATCAGTTGGTGGTTGCTGCAACACTTGAGAACATTTGAGAACTCTGAGCTCACTCTGAATAGTAACAATTCATTTTGTCAAGTTGACTAAAAATACAACTTTCGAATCACTGGAGTTCATGCCCCATTTAGTTTACCTTTTTACGGTTTTTTTGGTTAGTGATATCATACTAGATAATATCCTTTTATTCAGTTACTTTAAAATTTGCTTAGCTCAAAATATTAGTCTAGCCTTTCCCTTTAGGATTTATTCTCTGCTTGTATCAATTAGTATTGGGAGATGTAGATTCCATATAAGACATTTCAAAACAACAGGAGGTTTCATAACTAAAATGACTGCTATGAATTAAGCAAAGCTATTTTCAAAGCTTTCCTTCTCCACAAGATTACCAATTATAATTTTCTGTGCATTCAGTCCTCACTTTTCAAGGATTTCTGTGCAAATTTTTCCACAATTAATTGACTAGTTAACAGACAATCCAAATTTCCTTACCAGATAATGTGATTCTGCCCCTCTCCTCAGCGCTGTTGAGACATAACTGGAGAGCTCTGAGCAGGTCTGGATTCCCTTCTTACAAGACATAATGAAGCCCAGTAAAGGGACACAAAGGAGAGGCTAAACAGAGAGGCTGAGAGTGCTGGGACTGTTTCAGCCTGAAAAGAGAAAGCTCAGAGGTGCCTTTTCAGAACATACAACTCCTTCACTGGTGGCAATGTAGAGACGACCTGGCCAGACTCTTAGTGGTGCCCAGTGAGAGGGTAAGAGCAAATGGACAAAAATTAAACATGAGAATTATCACTTAATCATAAGAAAAAACTTGGACCCTGTTACAGTAAGGGAATAGCAGTATTTCCCCACCTTATCATCAGTCACATCTTGTAATCTCTTATTGGTATGTACATGGTTTAAATGATTCAGAAAAGTGATTTTAGGGTCACACTGAGAACAGTACGGCAAGCAGTATGTAGTTTACTCTGTGGTTTATATTGATTGTACTAATGAAGCAATCTATTGGAATTTACCAGAATTATGGATCAGCTTCTACTTAAAGAAATTATAATGACAGCAAAGCCACTGACCATAGTAGTGTAACAGCACTAATGTTGATGGGGGTTTTTTTTGTTAATAACATTTATTGAAAAGTTAAGTAAGGCAAAACAAATATGGTCTTGCAAGGAAACAAGAAACAACATGAATAAGTCATATTATTTATGAGGCTCATTACAGGATGGGAGGGTGAAAAGAGAGGCATAGGGTGGAAAGAGAGAAAGTGAATGAACTGAGATAGTTTCTTCTCTCAAAAAAACGCCACTCTAAGCAATAACCATTCTCTTTTACTGCATTTATATGCTCAATTTCCCTACTACTTCATCTTAGGTGGCTCCACCTCTATAGGAATTTTTGAGGACTAAATATAACTCTATTCTAATTTTTTTTTAAATTAAGATTACCATGCTATAATTGTGATCTATTCACATTTTCAGACTGCATCTCAGCAAAACTCTTTCAAATAATCTTTACTCAGAATGATCATGTGATTATATTCTTCGAACACTAAACAGAGTGGAATATTCTTGGAATACTCATCATGCAGTTCTTTATTTTGTGACCATGCAGTTAGCTATTACATATTTATGCTATGTTACTTCATGTTTTAAACCTTTCTGATATGCTTATAGTAAGCCTTCTCTTATTCTGGTCATTAGGCCCAACGGCTTGATACATGAATTAAAACATTTATCGAGAAGAATTTGACCAGAGAAGAGGCTCATGTCTTAGGAAGCAGACTTATGTAGGCCAAAAAGTCTCGAATTTCTTCAACTCACTCTGAAAGTACTTTTTGCTTCTAGTGTTTTGCAAATGTTGGGTCATGATCTCCCATTTGCCCTAGTATTGCCATTTCCTTCAAAACTGGCACTACAACCTACAAAAAAAAGTCAGTAGTGTGGAATCAGAACAGCATCCAGTAACAACTAAAAGCACCACTACTGTGTATGTGCATGAGTGAGAGCATTCTTGTTTAAAACTGGTTAATGACACAAATATTTGGCTTCTTGCCCAACTGTTCCTAAAACAGTGTTTCTCTACAAGATCTTTATCAGAGAGTCCTGTAAATTGCAGTGTTTTAAAGATAAGGAAATGCATACTCATGCATGTGTGTTCGTTATGCCCAGTCAAGAGAAAAGAATTCTTTAGTTAGAGAGACAGAGAGATCCTTCCTTACACAGCATTCTTTAAATACTGACAGTACCAATCATCTTGAAGAGAGATGATACAGTTTTAAAGAAGGCACAAAAACGTCTTCTTGTTAAGTTGATACTAACACAGTGCCCTGGATTTAATGACTCTACACTTGTGCAGTATGTCCATATATCAGCAAGGCTCTTACAAACCTGTCTTTTTTAGGGGGCTGGGGGTGAGAGTTAAGTAAAACCAGCAAAATAATTTGTAGTTTTAGGTTTTCAGATCACTTCAGTCAAATTCCTGCTCTCATGTGTCTAACTCCACCTTGCTGCAATTTCTTCTCTTACAAAAGAACTTTACTTCCTTAATACATTCTTCTGGGATATTACACTCTAACCCCCTCCAAAAGAACAAGGGCCTATAAGGGGACTATGTCCTTTGAGTGAAAAAACACATTCAAACTGACTAGCAATAGTCAGTAATAGTGTTGCTTCAAAATGGAATGACCCAAACACAAACTTCCTCAAGCAAGCATTTTTCACCTATGCATTTTCCTCTGCAGATAGTTTCCACTATCAATAGAAATGGATGCAAGGGATGTATACTGCACTACTGGAGATTATATCAATGGTACATTCCAAAGCCACCCACAGAATGCAGTGTGCAGAATTAGTACCAGTGATGAAAAAGTCCAGGATAAGCACAGCCTACTGCTGTAGCTTCCAGAAACAAAATTCCATGGAGATCTAGTTATTTTAAATGAGCAAAGAAGGAACAACTTCAAAATAAAGCTAAGTCAAGATTTTAAATTGAATAAGGAAAACAAAGAAGCTGGGGGAGAGTCAGTCCTATTAAAAGGTCCATAAATATTCTGCAAAGCACCAAAATACCATGAAACCAATACTTTCAGGAATTTCATTCCAATGCCAAGAAACAGAATGCACTCATTGTGACTAGTACATTAAAATACTGAAAATAAACTCTAACAGATTAAAAGGATCTTGTAGCAAGTGAAAGGTATAGTTTAATCATGCCAAACCTAATCAAGCTTAAGAGCAGGACAGTCTTTGCCCATTATTAATAGGAATGTAAGATGGATAAAGCAGACTGGGAAACTGGAACTTATGGTCAGTACAAGTAATACAGTATTTTCTACCAATATGTTTTTAATTAAAAATTATAAGACAGACATTTTTACTGAAGCAACTTGCTGCACATTCTTAAGTCTGATCTTCTGTTGTCTCCCACCCACGTACGGCTCCAGCAGAATGTTATTAAATGGGGTGAAACCAGAATATAGTTCTAAATGCAAAATCAAATCCATGATTTACATGTTTACATTTCTAGGTGGATACATGAAAATATTTTTAAATCTTGATCACTTAATCCTGTGCTTTGTGGTCAGAAAATACCACTCACTCCTGCCAATCTGCTGTCCAGTTACACATGAAAATCGTTGTTCCACAAGGGTAAAGCAAGTGACGGAAAAATTGCACACTACTTTTCAGGCTTCAGCTGAGCTTTTAAAACACATGGTCAAACATGTTGCCATGGAAATGTTCTGCAAATACATGCAGAATTTCTTAAGATGGAGCTGAATATCCCTTTTTAAAATAAATTTCTCCTACAATTTTAAATATAATTGCTCTATTATGTATTCAAGGGAATACATCAGCCATTATTTAATGTTTCTAACACCTGAAGTGGTAATAGTACCTCTAAAACCATTTTGTGTTCCATATATGAAATTAGGCCACTATCTTCCTATGTAAAATACTCATATACTTGTTTTCTTTTATGTACGCCGACTTTCCTGTACATCATCACAACACATTAGCAGATCTACAAGTATTAGTCTTGCAATAAAGTTGACAGCCCTCACACAAAAAAAAAAAAAAAAAAAAAAGAATGAGACATGCTTCAGTAAAATTAATCTGGTTTTTAACAACATTATAAATTTTTAAGATATTAATCTTCTCTTTTACAACCCATTAGTATTACTATGCATCACTGAGTGTAATAATTAAAAAGAGGAGAGTTATCTTGCCAAACTTTCACTGTTACGTTCCATGAGCTATTTTTAAAACTGATTAGAAATGAAGCAAAAAGAAAAAGAATCTACTGCTGCAAAATGAAGCAAGATCTGTGCCTGCAGAACAGCTCCGTCCTGTTACACAATGTGATACGTTGTTTTAAATAACCTGGCACTGTAGGTAAACAGTTGCCTTATATTGCATTTCATATGACAAACAAACACAATCACAATAGCTTTTGTGTCTCATGCAAAGATAAAGCAAAATAAAAATGCAATACAATCTTGTCATTTTACTTTACAGCAAAGGCATAACCTTCCACCATTAACCAGTTAAAACAAAATATATTTACAATAAAACAGCTTGAAAATATGCATAGAATAACCTTACAATGTTCTAATGAAAATTAGCAACACATTAGAATTCCAAGATATACGTTGCTCTGCTTATGTAAACAGTCTACCCTATAAATCCTGTAGCAAATCCAACATGAAGCAATTACACAGACAAAGAGATTGCAAATGACCTAAAACTGTAAAACAAACCCTGTGTTAGAAATATTAGTATAAACTATGAGGTCATACCTGATGACTTAGGGACTGTAATGTCTCACCGGCTCCAAGCTGCATGACCTTTCTATTTCCAGAGACCCCCAAAAATTGCATTTCCTGTCTTATCAAAGTACATCACAGACCTATCTATCTTTCAAAATCTTCTGGGCTAGCGAAGAAAGCATTAACAACCATTCTGTCCATCAGTAAGTGCTGGAGTCATCACCCTCAAAATATCAGATCTTAAATACAGTTTCCTCCGTGCGATTACAGACATCCAGCAGTCGAGGAGGCTGACACAGCTATATCACTGATGCTGCTAATGCCATCTGAAAACAGTAAGCTTACTGCTTAAAGCAATCCTGCATCGTCCAAACAGAACAAGCCACATCCTTCAACTCCTCACTTGCGTTTTTTATAAAACCTAGCACTGCCATTGTAGATTTTGTTTTCATCTCTGGTCAGCTAAAGGAGAAATTAGATATTATGCAACCAGCTTTGCATTAACGAAAGAAAAACGACAGATGAAGTGACATATCGAGGTTATCAAATTTTGCTTGCATGACCACTCCTCAGCAAGCACAGTCACCACTCACAAGAAGCATCACAATCTGATCTAAAGGAAAATCACCAGAAATAAATTATAAACAACTCACAGGCATTTTAATACCTCTGTGATACTGAAACAGCTATTTTTACGCAGCCTTATGAATCCCAGTCCCTATTAAATTAAAAGCATCGCTTGCCTAGTATTTAGTGTCTATTTTTAATAAATTGCATGATCACTGCATTGTTTCCATTACTCCCTGCTAGCAGCCAGAAAACAGCATGACTTGAAAATGTGCCAGTATTATGACAGCAAAAATGTGGTTTGATATCAAACAAAACAATCATGCATGAATTTTTTCTGATATGAGAGACCTTTCAAGCTAACAACGTACAGTAACTTCCTTAATAAATTTTAAATTATTAAGACTACAAAGTAATAACTGAACTTTTTATTAAAACATATGTTTCATACAAAGTGAAATTTCCAAGTGAAATTTATTATTATAAATCATTATTTATATTTACGGTTGCTAGTATTATGGCAACAAACATGCAAACAAAAAAACCACTTCACAGAACTAAGATGAAACAGTGCCACCAAACTGGTAAAAGCATCATTTAGTAATTTCTCTGAATTCCAGACCCACAGAACAATTATTTGTGCTCACATAGTGAGAGAGTAATTTTGAGGCATTCAGTCCACCTCCTTAAACACACAGGAACTTTCTCTGAACACATATTGAAACACTTTGCTACCAATTGAATTTTACTGACAAATAAAACTTGAAAGAAAAACTCTTCCTTAACTTAACTTCAGCTTGCTTCAAATATCAAACTAATTTGGACATCCTTCTTTACTTCAAAATATAAGCAGAAGCTGAAAATAGAAGTAAATGGTTCTAAATTAATTCACCCAGATCCTATCCTGCACGTTTAACGTTATTATTATACGCTGTATATGTAGTAATCGCTCCTTTGTGTAACTGAAGTGTTAATCAAATTTAAGTTACAGTCACTCACATTATGGCACTGATAAAAGCAAACTGGTCTCATCCATGAATACCACTTATTTCCCTTTAGAGGGAGAAGCTACCTGCTATCAGTTTTAACTGGGTTCACTTTACACAGTGCGCACCTGCCTCAACACAAGGATGCCATCTCCAGGGAAAGGGAACTGTCAGCCACATGCTGGTACACGGTCTCCAGGGTAGTGTCCAGCAGCCTGGCAGAGCCAGTCAGTGAAGCTTTGAAGTGCAGCAGAGGACCAGATAAGGCCTGATTTGATGCTGCGCTTTATATTTTCTGAGAGTTAATCCTGATGTCCAACAACCTGACACTGTCTTTAGACTGCTGCTGGCAGTGGCAGTCAGGGAGCCACGTTTGAACACTGTGAATGTTCCTGAAAGCTGCCACTTTTCAACTTGCTCCAGATTAACTCATTAATTCACTTTCAACCCAGAAAATATTAATAAATCTACACACACAAAAATAAATGCACATGCACAAGGAGACAAAAGGCCCTTCAAAAAACAAACAAGAACGATATAGCAGCAGTAGGAGAAAACAGCATTCCCTGCATCGGTATGGAAGAGGAATATCTCCAAAGACAGTATTTTTATTTTCAAAGGTAATTTACAAAAATAATAATAACACACCAGCACTAAATATTAAGTTACTTACTCCGGTACAAACCCTGAATTCTGCAATACATTCTGACCAGTATCTACTTACAACCCCACATCTCTAAGTTGCTGGCAACCGCTTCCAAGTCCTGAAAAGCCACTTGCTAGGATACGAAGGCCAGTAAGATGGTAAGAAGTGATATAAAATCTTAGGTTGCCAAGCCACCTTTTATAAATATTATGTAGGCTCACCCTGTGCAAATCTTGTACTGCATGATGATGTCCACTCAAAGAGTGAAAAAACACACAGCTAGGTGCTATACCCACAGCTGTCAAACACATCACTTAGGAGTTTCTGCTCACAAAGAGTACATGGTCTCTCCTCCAGCTGCACATTTGAAGAATTCAAGAACTAGCAAAACACAAGGTAGAAGACTATTTTCCTGATTTTGGTTAATATCTCAGTACAAATCATAAATGCAATCAGAAATATAATATTATTTCTTTCAGCACATTATCTCAGCTAATGGAATACTTTCATTGAACTTATTCCATGTTTTTCCTCATGTCAGTACAATTACTTTTTTGCAAAAGTGAAAATTTTAACATTTCATTAGCAATGTTAAAGCAGAGGGAGGGTATAAATACAGTACCATTTTTAAAAGTATAGATATTAACATCTGAGATGTTAAAGCAAAAATCTTGTAACCCATCCCCTTTAGATTACCAACAAGTACAACTTTATGCCAACATTAAAAAATTACTCACAAATATAGCTTATTTTATTTAATTTTTTCTTCACAGGACAAAAAGAAAGAATAAAAGAGATAAAAGCAAATTCATTTCCTGTGAATTATGCAAGGTGAAATAATGGTCACTTTGAATCTATCACAAATCAGAAATCAGCTTCATATCAAACAAAGCTGACCTAAGCAGTGAGGGAGCAAGCAACAGAAGCTCTTATACTCAGCTTTTTAAATTAAGTTTAAGTCATGTTTGCTAGTACTAATGATCATGACAGAGAACATTTGAGATTAGTGCAAGATATTGGAGACTGTAAAATACGAAATTATGTAGTGCTGTACCAAAAGAGCTGGAAGAACAATACTAATGGATATTCCTCAGCAGCATTTTGAGGGATCAGTTTTACCAGATATTTTCATAAACGACCAGAGCATAAGTAGTATGAATTATAGCCAACAAATCACAGTTTGGATTTGTTCAAAAATTTCTCATATTGGAAAGCACTGCTAATATATGAGGAATGGAACAGTACCAGGAAGACATGGATTACCTCTAGGACCACAAGAATCAGACTGAGGTAAAACTTAATAGTGCAAAATGCAAAGATGTGAACTTGTTGATTATTAAGTTTCTGCTGAAAATTGAGACCTTGGCAGTTGAAAATTACAGTGGATGAAACTGTGGGTACAAAGCAGACCACAAGTAATTATGAGCTACCAAAATGATGTCCCTACGGAGATGAAATGAAATTTTAAATTTATCAGGTAATATATTTCTAGTACATAGACATCAACATTAATGCAACAATAAACTCTATTAAAATTGTATTGTTCTTGATTCTGATCATTTATTGTCTAAAAAGGGAATTGAAACTGGAAGAGAAGGACTTCTACAACGGTTAGGGAAATTTTGAGAAGAAACTGAAAACATTTGCTTTGTTTCGCTTAACAAACAAAAGACTAAAAGGGAGATCAAAGCAGTGTCAAGAAAGAAATGACACTAAAAAGGAAACTCAAGTACAAATTTGTAACAAGCACAAATCCATATTATGTCATCAATAATTTGGGGAGTTTTAACTATCATGGGCTGAAGGCCTGCAAGCGCAAATAAGAGTATATCTTGCACACCTTTATTTCTACAAGATATGAAAACACTGACAAATGAAGAAAAATGCAAAAATTTAAGTTACAGCAGAATTGGTATCAAGCACAGGACCTAAGGAAAATCAGTAGATTGTCATGAGGCTCAACACTGACTGGAAATTGGTTTAGAAACCTGTAATAATAATAAAAATTTTTTTAAAATTTAAAAGTCATGATAGTACTTGATTTCCCATGTACTAAAGACACCAAACTTTCATCTCGATACATAGAATGGTAGTAACAATATAAAAAGCTCAGCAATTTCTCTTAACCAAAATAAATAAAAAATTCCAAGTTGTAGCTGATTGCTCAGATCAGGTCAAAATTATATCTTTGTAGTTGAGTGGAGTAAGCAGAAAAGTAATTAATGATAGCCCATTCTCCCTTAATCCTGATGAGAGGACTATTTCAATTACCTTTTTTAGTCTACATTTGTCTCTCTTATTCAATTCTCCCATTGTATTACTGGGGTTTGGATAAAGTATCAATATCCTTCTTTAGGCAAAAAGGAAAATCATTAAGAAATTGAAGTTTATTTTTATTAACTCAGTTAAAACTTATATTTTATGGACACCTCAAATGAGATACTGTCCGAAGACTCTCCTGGGATTATGTCAGCAGCCATTATATAAATCTAATCAGCTCATCTGTGGATGACTATGACTGTAGTTAAAGGAAACTCAAAACATTTATGAAACAAAACAAGAAATAAGTAGAGGCAGACCTGAACCGTAGATGCATAGTCAAAATCTGCAAATTAACTGCCTGGTTCCAACTCTGCCTAGCAGATAATGCAGCTGCACAAAAACCTGCCTTCCCAAATATCCCACTGGTAGTGTGGCTGAATTCTCAATTTAAAAATCAAGCCTGTATCTCAAGCCAGTTCCTGAGGATCCGGATCACTACATTACATATTATTACCAAATTAGAATAAATTTATAATAAACAGTTTCAAAACAAGATTTCTTTCCAATATTTTACCTTCAAAAACTATTTTAAAATGTCTGGCATCCCGTGTCCCAGAAGATAACATAGGAGAAGGCTGACATCTCCGTTCTCTCAGACTGCTGAGGAGCAATTCTATCCTTATAATGTATATAACAGATGGTTGCTTGCACTTGTTCTTGGAAAAATACAGAAAATAAAGAATAAAAAGTCTCCTCAAAGCTAGCAATCATACATTTATTTTCCAAGCAAAATTATAGTTATATGAATCTTGTATTCTAGAAAAATATCTGTAAAATCAGACTGAAATGGCAAATTTTAAATGCGTGAATAGAAGGTGAATAGGTTCTATCTAAAATAACCACACCTTCCTTTTCTGATTTAAAACAAAACAAAGCTTTCCACCTTTTTAAGCTTCCCACCTTATCAAGCACCTCACCAGTATGGTGACTTGTGCCACAGCCTGGGAAAACCTTTCTACTTTTATTAACTGACTAAGGACATGGCTGACTAAGGGCTTAACTTGCAACAGCTAGGGATGCTAGAATTGATTATAGGAAAACATTTTCCCTTCCTCAAAAAGGTGATGATGGAATTTGGTCTCAATGTTGTATAGCACAGGAGAAATTTACTTTCCTGATAACAAAGAAATACCAATTTGATCAAAAAGGCTGGAACTCATTAGCAAAGCAAGTTCTAATGGCCTTCCCACAGAAGGCGCAGCAGGACAGGCAGTGTTGCTCTGGGTGTCTCCCAGATATTACACAATACTGAAGCTGCGGCCTAGTTATATGGCACACCTCATGTGTTCCTTTCCTTTGATCCTTTTCCATCTCCCTCTTGTCCCTGAAGAGGAAGAAAAACTCCTTTTGCTTAAGAAAAATTTGTCAGCTCACTAATCCTAGCTCCTTATCTGCCTCAGAATAGATCCGACTTTTCTAAATATTTTGCATTAAAAAGTTCTCTTTCAAAGAAGAGAAATGTTAAATTTTGACATATAATTACCATTATCCTCTCTGCTAGCAGAAAATGATGGCAAAATGCCAACTTGCTTGTCTGCTACAGATAAGACATTTCCAAGCTTCCATCCTTCCCTTCAGAGAAAACAGAAGGGGAAGACCAGCCAGGAGAAAGCCTACCCTGTCAGCTGATCCTCTAAGAAATAAAATTAATATTCTCCTAGCAGAAATCATTTTCCTCTGAGCCTGAGGTAAATGATATGCCTTACCATATGTTATGATGGTCCTTTCAAGAATGACAAATTTGATGAATTTTTCCTGGATGGTCTTTCTCTCATCCAATCTCTTCTCATCACCTCCAGCTTCTGCTGCAGGCAAACTCTCAAGAGGCATAAATCAGCATAGCATCACCAAATTATATAACTTATATCCACTGGGGATTTAGTCCCTTCTATTTCAGACTTAGCAAAAAGGAAAGTGCTCGTGCATTCTTCAATAATCTTTTTGATCTGTGCAGAGCTTTAGAGAATTACCCTGACACACAGCTGAGCTGCGACAGCAGTACACCCATCGCGAGCAGAGAACCAGACATTTTTCTTAAAGGAAGAGCACTATGAAGGTTATATCCAACTACAATATATTCAGAAACAGCTCTAAATAAGAAAAAAACCCCCCACTTCAGTTCTAACAAGGGGGGGAAAGGCACAGAACAGGTTCAGTCAAGTTTCTTCACTGTTTATAAAAATATTGGCATACTCTGAATACAAACTCAGCTTTGCACTCCTCACTAGTCCGCCTATACTTCCAGGCAATCAAAATGTCTGAATATCTTTGCCAAACCCCTGATACCAGATTATTTGCACATCATTTGTACATCATGGTCCTTTGAAAGTTTTATCAATAAAAGACAGATACAAATACAGACATTTTTAAAATCCATCTATCAACACACAGACTTGAAATTTTCTGATTTGCTGTAAAATATGCTGATTCTAAAGAGAATGACAATAAATAAAAATCAATTTGAGACAATATTCCGCAGTCAAAGCTCATCCAAAAAGAAAACTGCTGGATATATCAGTTAGCCCCAAAATTTCATGGGCGTTATAACAGTTTATCTCAGCCACATAAAACAAGTAGGTTTGTGTGCTTAAATATTAGAGCACAAACCTTATATTGTTCCACTGCAAAATACCCTTTGGAATCTTAAAAGACTGTAATGTGGTATGAGAATTGCAAGGATTGGGAGGCAAGGTCACTGTTTTGAAAGAAGACAATGGGAGAAAGGAGCTATTGCTAGAGTATAATTTAGGATTAGGTTAGTCCTAATGAAAACCACACAACAGGAAGACTGCAAGATGGTAAGAAATGCTTTATAAATGCAATTTATCACATAAATATGCAGTATATCAGAAAGATTAGTACCTAATTTTATCACACTTATAGCTACCAAGAAAACAAAAAGAAAAAAAACTATGAAGTAATTTATTCCAAAATCAATTCCAAAATGTGAGCTCTGAAACAAACATTTGCTTTCTAGCAAAGTTAACAAAGGATTTCACAGGGAGATTAAACAGGCTAAGATTAACTGCACCAGCTCTGTCTTGCCATCTTTTCTCTGCGAGGGGACACAGAAAAGCTATTCAAGCAGCACACACTTCACTAAGAGCTAAACTTCTTATTTATGATGGTGCAAGGTAAGGCACCCACAGCCTTAACAGGCACTGAGCTAGGGGCAGCCCTCCTCTGGCTTATGTAAGAATAAAGAAAGGAGAGAAGAAAGAAAAGCCCTCCCAAACTAGAAACAGGCTATAAAGCTGATGTTGGGGTATTCTGAAACAAATTATAAAATCCGAGATACAAACTATTTAGACAAGACAAATTCATAGACAATGTTTGATAAAAATCGGTGAAAAGGTATGATTTCCTGGATCAATTCAAAATGCTTTAAAAATATAATTGCCCATACGGGGCATTTATTCATATTTAAAACAGAATTTTACACTCAATAACACAAGGACATAGATAAAAACGTTAAGATCTCAAGAAAAAAAACAGCCAATGATGGCTTCAAAGATAGAAAACTGGGACAAAATGCTCATTGGAACATACAGAGTCTCCCACAGGAGCTTACAAAGTCAGACACTGCCTCCTTTTATATTTAAACTGCCTTTCAGCTACCTACTTCAGTAGAAGACACTTGCGAAAGCATAAAGGTGTAAAGGACAATGAAAGATAAAAGAACACTAAAATGAAGAATATGTAATGCTTAGATGCATTCTCCTCATGGAGACTTTCCTGGTTTTGAAGGGGAGTTGGTGGTTTCATATCTCCTTGTTCTATGATGATAAACAACAGTTAAAACAAAAAGGTCACTCCTGTGAACAGCAGTCATTTCCTTTTCAGTGTATATATACACAGCATACATATAGACATGAGCTAAGTGTATCACTTGTCATCCTAAACTATCACATGAACCTGGACAGCCTACAAGATTTTTTGTGCATTACACACAAAAATAGAGCTATTGTTTGACAGTCTAAAAGCTAAACGATCAGATCTATCATGACTAAATATACTCAGGCTAATACACCAGGTTCCCCTTCGTCCTGAAAGTCGGCAGCAGCCAATTTCACCTTTTCTTTTTCCTCTCCCTCCGTCAGGAAGAAAAACAGTGCTGGGACCAGCTTCCCTGAGAGTGAGGATGGCAGACACAAGGTTCCCAACTTAGACAATTCTTTCCTGTTCTCACCTGCACCCCATGAACATCAGTGGAACCACCACACACCCACCACCAGCACAGCCCTATTTCAGGCCTTCCTGCTCTCTTAAAGACTAACTGTTTCGAAAGCTGATGAGAAAAGAAGCCAGATGAGTCTGGAAGTAAACCCAAGGCTAGGGGAGAAAGAAAATCCTCTCCTGCTCAAAACCCTCTCTTAAGATTCCTCTTAGGTTACAGCTGTGAGCCATTTCCACAGAAATTTCAGAGAAAAGGGTAACTACAACGCAAGGGCATTCTCCTCATAAAACAGTTGTCCAGCAGTCTCCTCATACTCCTCAGAAGCTACCTGGCTTCAGTCTGTGCTATCTCCAGTGTTCTGAAAGACATCACATATATTCTTTAATTCAAACCTGATCACTGGGTTCTCAGATCAGACTCAGTAACAAAATGAAGGCCTGTAGAAACACTGAAGTATTGATAAAAAGATCCAGAAAAAATGTTTCTGAATTTGATACAAATACATTAGGCTACTTCCTCTTTGTAGAAGAAATTTAACATTTAATACCATGAAATTCATGAAAGTAAATGGCTGAAAACTGATTTTGAAATATGTCACCAGTAGAACAGACTCACACAGGAAACAGTGCTACCTTTGCTGTGGTGCTTTCAAAACTCAGCTGGATAAAATGCTGTAAATCTCCTGCACAAAGTCACTTTCTGTTATCAATGCACTAAAAAACTCTACTCAGTGTCACACTTCATGGCTTGTTCAGCTGTACCATGCCATATAGCAAAGCCACTAATATCAGGTAACTTAAATACCTCATATGAATATGAGACCACATCCTTCTAAGTCAGCATATTCTGTGATTTTGTGATCACTGGTAACAACACCAACCCAGAAAACTCTTTAAGTTATTTTGGTCCTTGGATTGGCTTAAGATGAAAAGTCTTAGGTAAACAGAATAAATGTAGTTTACTTTGAAAAAACTTGTAGGAAACTAATGCAAGTTTTAACTGCCAGCTGCTTGCGATTTTGTAATGAGGTAACACCATGGAGACATTAGTTGCAGTAGCACTGAATATTGTAATTATCAAGCTTGATTTCAGTTATTTACATTCTAACAGATGACCTCCAAGTTCTGGATTCACTTCTACTTTTATTATGTAAAAGCAAAAAGTAATGAAATGTTACAGAACATATTCATTAATTTGAAAAAATTTCAGATAAATTAGTAGAAGTTAGGATTTTCAGAAGCGAAGCAGAAGATATTTTAAAAAATACATGAAGACTTGAGTTAGTTTTAAAAAACTGGAATTCTGACTTCATTAAGTACATGTAAGGAGTAATATTTTTGTTAGTTCCCCCAAAATCTATTTTTCAGTTAGTTCTTGACTGCCTTTCAAGGTAATATATTACACCAAAAAACCTGCCTCAAATATAATCCAAGAACATCTGTGTTATTTCAATAGTCTGGCTATTCTCAAATACCTATATAGTACTTATTTTTTACAGTACTATCATTACACATAATGATTCTTCTTCAAGTCACCAACTCACTTTTTGTCTTTAAGGATGAATTCTACAGTTTAGCATGTTCTGTTGCATGCCAGCTTAAAGGAGAATAGTGTGCAAAAGAAGAACCACGACAAGATTAATTCAAATGTGGCACCTGACACCACTACCAGTAAAAGTTTTGAATATTTCAACTATCTACAGTATTTTGCAATTGCTGGCCAGAGACAATGTAAATCTCAAACGCAGCCTTCTTCCTACCCTACAAAGAAAACAAACTTTGAAAACAAACACATGGCAGTCAGCACCCACTTAGTAGCAAGGTGAACAGAGGCTTCTATCTATTATTTCATAAATTCTTCTTATTAAAGTTCTTATTCACACAACTCATACAAAAACCAACTTTACCATAAATCACTTTAAATATTACAGCTGTAACATGAATCACTATAAATAACTCATCCAAGAAATTAATTAGCAACAAAAGATTACAAAATCCACTCAATAGCAGAAGTATTTAAAATAAATGCAATAGAAATAATTCACACTAATGTAAAAGACAGTACTGAGCATTATAAGCCAAGAAAAGCAGTTCATACCATGTCATAAAAAGAAAATTCTCATAAATGTTTCATTTTTTTTTAAATTACTTTCTTACCTCACTTAGCCTCCAGCAGTTGATAGACCATAGCCTTATCTATAGCCTATTCTAACTGCAGAAACCACTCATTCACTTGCCAAGGAAAAGAAAACTAGGAAAACTAGGGAAACCAAATCAGAGCTTGAATTTAAGGTAGTATTGTATCTGGGCCTGTTGCCTCCTTGTCACCTTGAAAACCAAAAAACGTCTTCCACTATCAGGAAAAACAGAATTAGTCTAACTAGAATAAATGAGTTCCCAATTCAGATGCTCCATATACTCACTTTATTACCTGTCCCAAGAATACAATGCCTAAAAACGCACTGTAAGTAAAAGTCTGAATCTCTAATCCCTAGCACCTTCATAATCCATTCCAAGAAAAATGCATTTTGCTCTCCCTCACACACGCTCTCAAGCCACTCTACCAAGCTGACATTCCTACATCTAAGCCTATTTTCCAGGTCATCAGTACGACCTTGTGGAAAGCCTTACAGCCAGTGGGATTTATAGCTGGATGGCATTATGCCCACATGGAAACCTATACTGTCTATCATTTTTGTACTGGTGAGGGAAGCAAAGACTTTGGATCTTCTAAAAGGAAGCTTTTGACAATTACAATCTTCGTAGAGACATCTTTATGTGTGTCAATCACAGAGGAGGGTTTGGAGCACTGGGCACTCCACCCAGAGGGTGCACAAGGCAATGCCAAAGGCTGACCACTAGCCTCTCCCACGTTCAGGAAGCCAAAAATTCTCACATGCTGCCGAAGCACAACAGGTCATGCTGGTCACAGAAAACACTTCAACGTTGTAACAGAAAGGCTGATTTCCACTCAACACGACCTCTTTTGCCGTTCCATTATTTTGTCTTACACACAATTGCATTTCTCATAAGCCAAGACATAATGAAGTTAGGGCAGCTATCACAAGTATTAAAACAGCAAGTTCTTGGTAAAACTGATTTTTCAAGCAGTTTAAAAAATTAGAATTCAACAGTTATCTTCCTGACTTCAATAGCCCAAGTGCAAAGTTCTTCTTAAGAAATACATGTATTGTATTTTATACCAATTGTCATCATCAACATTAGTAGGAATAGTAGTATTAAGCACTTCTGATTTGAACCAGTGCTACCAGCAAAGAAGGGAAAGGAGGTGAAAGGTGCAAAAAACAGAAGACAAGGATCTCTTTTCCTTTGTTCCAGTCAGGAACCAAGGCTCAGGGACACCTGGCATCAGCAAGGTTCTGATTTCTGTTCAGGTTCATCCTTTCTTTTCTCCCCAAGCAGAGCTCTCATGGTGGGCTCCACCTGCTCCTTTCCCAGCAGACCCCCAACATCCAGCACCACGGATGTACCCAGCCTGTCAAGGTAGTCCATACACTAAAATATTAAATATAGACTATTAATTATGCATACAGTCCAGTCTGACACATTAGACTGAATGTCACGGTTATCCTAAAGGTAGAAAATGTTGAGTTTTACATTACATTCATTAAATGTAGTGAACTAATTAAAGCATGTTAATTAGGTAATAGATAAAAAGAACTTAGTATGTGGTAGAGACTGGTCACTTTTAATACAGCATGTATTGTACGACGTTAATACCTTGGCTGTAATTTTATGCTTAATGAGCAAAAGGAAAAGCTGATTATTCAGAAAGCAGAAAAAAAAAATCACATGTGTTACGTGTTGGAAAAATAGCCTCAGGTGACAGAGGAAATACATACCAGAGGAATTGGCACTCTAACAAAGAAAGTATCATTTCAAAATCCATAAACAACATGCTGTCACTGGGAATTTTACATAATCAGATTCTAGGAAGCAATACTTAATTGCTGACGTTAATAAAATGACAAAAATCTGATTTTATTTGCACAGGTTATCTGTTCTCCCTGTACTGTGTAAACATTTTTCCCAGTTTTTCTTACATTCACATTTGCTTTATAGTAATTCAGAATAAGGCTTTCATCAAACACTCTAGTTAGGAGGAAAAAAAATGAGAAGCAAGAATTTATTGATTAAACTCCTACTCACACCAGGCAAATGTTAGTGGGGAATATATATGCATATGTCTGGCACTGAAAAAAAAGCCCATGTAATGCTCTACATGCAATTAAAAAATACTCCGGGCTTATGTTAAAACATTTTTTTCTCATTCCATATCTTATCTCCCTGCTTTCGACTTGATTTAAAAAGGCCTGATCAAACCTAGAAAGCATCTTGATATACGTATGTCACCAGAAAGGAAAAAAAAAAAATCCACTTAGTGCTCTCAGTAAAACAAAGGCCTACACTGTCTTCAGAAGATGACTGGAATAATGGCAGTAACAAAGAGGACAGATGTTGGTGATCTCAAACTACTCAGGATAAAAGCAAACTACTTAAGTTCTTTCTTAAGTTCAGCATCATTGATTTTGGATATCATTAGACAGCCATTAAAAAGTGAATCCTAGTATAGAAGACTAAGAAAGACAGATTGAGAAAAGGAATCTCACACTCACAACGAAATTTGGATAGAACTTAGATAAATTAAAAGCAAGTCTTAAAGCTTAAACAAAAAACACATCACACACAAGCTTATGAACTGAAATAAAACAATCCAGAAAGATCAGCAGCCACCTGGCCTAGAGGCCACTCTGTTTGGGTTTTTTAGTAATAAAGTTTCATTTAGAGCTGAAATTGTGCCATGAGACAAATCAGACTTCACAGGGCCAAGAAACTTGATGCCTCACCAGAGCCTAACACCAGCCAGAGCCCGAGCTCAGGTGTTGTTCTCACCCTCATGTCTGTCCACTCACCTTTCTCTGGTCACTGAAAAAGTACATCCAGTGCCACCTAAAAGACAGAGATGGCCACTGCTTTGTTTTCTAGAAATACTGTAACGCCACACACCCTTGTTTGTTCCCCTGTTATATGGGGGATAGAGGTCTGGGTATCATCTCTACCTGAAAGAATTGAGGCACTTTCTTCCCACACCTCTAGAAAATGGCCCCATGGGGAAGGAGGCGAGAACTGAGACCTGAACTGAGAGGTGAGAAGGAGCTGAAACTCTCTCCAGGGACTAGAGAAACAGGGGTTATCCTTCTAAAAAAGCAAAAGGAGTTGAAGCCATGTCTCATGTCCTGCATAATTACATTAATCACTGAATCACTGACACACAGAAAGCCGTGAGCATAGCCACCATTTGCCCACAGAGAAGGCCGGGGAGCTATGGGAGCAGATCAACACCCAACACCCTTTCAAGGCACCTAACCCAGACCCTCACACTGACCACCAACACCTGCAGCAAGTTCAGGAGTCTGCACTGAAAATAAGGCTAAAACCTTCATAAACGGCCACAAAACTCAGAAGCTTTAGTCCTGTCAAACGTCAGACACCTGGGAAATTTCAGGTGAGCTGGTGCCAAGGCACAGCACTGCACCAGCTGCCAGCCCTGAAGCGGCACGGCGGCACGTGTGTCCTGGTGCGCTCCGGCTGATGGGTGCTCCCCTGGACAGATGTAGCTAGCAGAGGCACAGTGCCATGCTGCTGTGGCAAAACTGCCTCCACTTCTGGATTTACTTTATCTACACAAGGTCAAAAATATGTGAACCAGATTCTCAAATTTTGCTGGAGTGCAAAAAGTTTTTCCGCATCAAGATGGCAGCCATGCTTCATGCCGGGCCTAAAGAGAAGTGCTGGAACCGGCTCAAACTCACAGTGTTCACAAACCCAGGGTTCACAAACATTATTATCCCTAATGCTCACTGCTTAACTCTAAGCTCATTAACAACAACTTCTGAGCACTCAGTTGCAAGGTCTTTCACCTCTACCTAGTTATGACCTCTGTGAGAAAACGTGGTCGCAAGTAAAGTTCTTTCAAGAACATACCATGCCACTGCCCAGCACTAACAAATACCTACTTAGAGAGGATAACACACTAAGTATGCAGGGCAGACCATATTAACACAAGTTACACTCAAATTCACAAGAACCAGAACTGTTGTGTAAAGTTTCTTACCCTAAAAATTAACTGAGGTGTCTAAAGAAACAGCTTTTTGTTTTGTTATGATTTGTCCTCCATAATAATTCACAGCACTGGAACCACAGAGCTTTTGTCAGGAGAAAGCTGCAACATTTCCTGTAACACATGAACAGCATCAATTGCAATTAACTGCTCTAGCAAGAGTTCACATATCTCTACTGGCTGAGTATTTCCCTTGGCACATGCACCCTTTCCAGTCCTTTTTCTCCATGTTTCACATAGTTACAGGCAAGTGATTTATTATAAGTGAGTCCAATTATGCATATAGTTATTTTCAACAAGGGCATTGATTTAATGAAGCCCTGTAGATTCACAAACAACAGAACTTGAACCAATTCCATGGTATCTGTTTCCCCAGTGCATTTTCCACAACATATGGAAAAAGACAGTGAGTGACTATTTGACTGCTCAGCAGTGCAAAATAACTGCAAAAGATTTTTGTTTTAATTTTCAAAATCACCTTAAACATCAAGAACCCAGGAAATCCAGGAGTGTCTCATCAACATCACAAGGCATTTTTTTCTGGAATAAGTTAAATAGATGCAAGAACAATGCTGCTCCTGCTTTTGACAGACAATGATGTAACACCACCATTTTTAGGGTCTGAGGAAATCAGATACTAAGAAAAGAAGCGTTATAATATGCCTTAAAAATTTTAAATTGTTGCAAATAATCTTTCCAGTAAAGGATAGATCGTTCCCATTCTGTTCATGTTTTATCACTATCTGTGCTCTGACAGCTGTTTCTAACAGTACTAAGTGCATTTTTACAAGTCTGAATCACTTAGTCTGTACACCAGGATTTAATTTCTTAAAATTCTTGAGTTTGACTTGAAAAAACCTAACCAGGTAGAGAGAGGTGTATTCAAAAGTTCCCCAAAAGCTTCATGAAACCCAGACAATAAAGTGGTCAACAAATTTGTTCATTTAAAATAAAAAAAGAAGAGATGAAGAACATAAAGCTTAAATAGTTTAAGAAGATATGATAACAAGGTCACTAAACTGAGTGACCACTTAATCACTTAAACTGAGGGTTGAGGTGAATTATCTAGGATCATTTAGGAAGGCATAATTCAAATGAACAGAAGTAAGTTTTCCAGTGTAAAATTCAAGTTAAACTTGAAGATTCTTTAAAAACAGGATTATTAATTGAATGAAATTAAAAACCCAAGTTTCCAGACACCCAGAAGTGACAGACTGAAACAATACAAGGTAACAGGCTTTTTCCTAGTACAATTGCTAGAAACAATAATGAAATTATTTGCACTATCAGGAGGTAAATATCCTTACTTATCTTATAACGATTTCCCAGATAATAGCTCACAGCTAAATTAGCTTTTAACTGTAAAGAGTAAGAACATTTCTGGCCTAAAGGAATCAGGTGCAGAGACCTAATCAAATAATAGTTCTTTGTTCATTCCTTAGTAGCAAGACACAACCACATGAGCAGAGAAAAATCTTCTTGATAGGTGACATGACTCAGAAAAACAACCTAATCTTGTCAGCAAGACAAGAAAATGAAAATCATAAAACATTGCTGCAGGGATTTATATCAGGCTTTACAACCTCACAACAAAATTAAATTTGGAAGTATTTTTGAACAGACATAACATTTAAAAACAAGGGGCTAAAGATACATATTCAGGTATAAAACTCAATGAGCACCAAAATTACTTCAGCAACATTACAAAAATGTAACTTTATATCTGATCATCTAAATTTTATAACGAGTTGCTGGGAAATATGCCCAAAGCTCTGTTACTAGTGTATCAGAACTATTACTGCTGTGATTCTCCTACCAAAAAAATTATTACAACTATGATATTTATAATACAGAGACTAAATTTAAGTAAGCCTCCAAGCAAAAATACATTATTCAGATGATAAATGTCTTTCACTACATTTTTTGTCATTTATTCTAATAACAGTTGCCCTATTTTCAGAAACTTTATATCATCCAACCTTAACAAGTCTTTTCCAGAGGGAGAAAAAGACTATTAACTCCATTTTCTGATCGTAACTAGTTGGAGAAAATTCTGTCTCCTTAAGTGAACATACTCCTTTAGTATGAGAAGATTCTTTTCCTCTAAGGTCTAGGTATTTCCACCAGGAAAAATACCACATTTTCCCAATGTAAATAATAAGCAAACGAACATTTCATTCCTATTTTGAAACAATAGTCAATAAGCTGGTGTCAAATTATGAATAGCAAAAAAAAATATCAGTTAAAAAATAAGCTTATGAACATGTTAAGCACGGAAAAAGTGTATACTGGTAACTTGGAAATGCTGCCCCTTCCTTTCCGTTCAAAATTTACCTAGAGTCAAAGTATTAAATTTCTGCCATTTAGAAATAGGTTACTGTAACTTAATTCAACTGATAATGCATGGGTGCCATCCCCCTTTTTTGCCAGCAATCTCTGATTATCCCCATTTAGGCCACCCTGAGCTACCCCAGCCCATGATCAAGTTCTTCAAAATATTTATAGTCAGCTCTAACTGAAGGCTGCGATCCGGATACAATCAAGTACACGTACATCAAGATGGAAGCCTACGAACAGCCTGAAGGCTTCACTGTGCTCTCCTGATGCAGATCATAAAGCATTTGAGGAAAGAAGGTAAAAATAATTGTATCTGGAGAGAAATCTGGTGCTACAATGAACCCCTACAGTAGACTGGCCAAATCATGCACTATTATGAAATTCTGTAGAGTGGTCTTGTTTAACTACTCTAGAAATTATAGTTCTAATACGACATTCCCTCATGTAACAAAAACATGCAAAAAAGAAAATACAGAAAAACTATTAAAAAAACCCAAACAAACACAATAAAAAACCCATGACACAAAACAACCTTACAGACTGATACCTATATAAAGCACTCAATTATGCTGTAAGACTTCAGTGAGAGGTTCCACCAATTACTGTAAGAACTGAATGAAGTTCCATACATCAAAAAAAAAACTAATTAAACAAATCAACAAGAAAAGAACTTTTTCAAAATATTTTGCAACAACACGAAACTTCAGCAATGCAACATGAAGCCTCATGAAACCTCTATAATGCACCAGCAATCCCCATCTTCTGTCAAAGGTCCACTAGGAGGTCCAGCTGCAATTCACTAGGGTGGATCAGTTATTCACCTTGGAATTGGGAGATGTGTTCAAGTGCTTTTACAGCTGCTGGAGAGAAACTGCAACTGTATCACCAATGCTTTATGGGAATACTGAGAGGCAAAAAAAGAGTCCCTCTACTTTTTTCCCTCCTTGTTTTCGAAGTCCCGAAAAAAGACATTTTGGAAGCCAGTACAAATCATAGCAGCAATTCAGATATTATGTTTCAGAAATACGACCTGAAAAATCTCTACAGTCTGTAAAGAATCTGAATTATGCAATACAGATACTAATTACCTAGAATCTTAAGTATATCACATTAGTCTATTCATGTTATAGCGAGCCAGAAGATGTTCTCAAGCCATAAATGGACCTTTGAGAGTGCACTCCTATTTTAGCCTATGCTCATCTTTAACACAGAAGGAAGTAAATGAGAGAAATTTCTTTTGTCTCCTCCAAAAGAAAACCAGTAACAGAAAGTATCCCATTAGAGGGATCACAAAGAAAATACAGCCTGAGAACAGACTCAGCACTGCTAAAGGGAATGAAAGCTAAAAGGTACCTAGAGGAAGAAACAACTTTAAGCATTTGACTAACCAAATGTACAGCAGACTTTGCCACCGGCATCTCGCCTGCGTAGCTCTCTCTCTCCAGGTTCTGCCCTTTTGTACCATGCCCTAAGCAAAGCAGATCAACTTGAAACAAAATTCATACAAACATTATTTAAATGAGCTTTCAGGTCATTTTAGTTAAATAATCTATTTTAATCTTTGTTTACAGCTATATTTTTACATATTTTCCACAAAAAAAGAGATCTATTCTAATTCATTAGCGTAACACTGCAGGTATACTGAAAAAGAAAACAAGATGTACTAGATCTGGTGGCTGGATGGGCACTAACAATTGATCAGTGCCAATTTTGCATTATTTTCTCAGAAAATTACAGCATTTAAATGCTAGTTGGGTTTCTGTTTGTTTGTTTGTTTTGTTTCTGTGGGGCTTTTAAACAGCTTAGTTTCCCAAGAGTCTAATTCAGTGAAAATACTACACCAAACTTCGTTACACATCTTTTTTGACATCTCAGTAGAAACTTCAATGTATTCTCGATGTTTGAATTTCTTTGAAATTTTGTGTACATATCCTTTAAATATCAGAAGATAGATCCCATCTTCTCCGGTATATCCATGTACTACATGGAAGAAAGTTTCTTGCTTTTTCTGCTCCCAGCTGGGTTCTCAGCTTTGAATGAATCCTGAATTGACCCACCCATCTGCTCTATCACACATCTGCAAGTAACACAGACTTGGTTTAGCTGGCTGAAAATGCGACAGCTGAAGCAGCACAAAACCCAATGATTAGGATCCTGAGTCTCTAAGTTAATTTCAGGTTGCTGCCACTGCAGCTTTCAGCTGACAGGATTCGAAAACCAGTTTTGCACAGAACCACAGACACAATCACGCCAAGTTATAATCTGCTCATGATCATGGGGCTCAATGGACAAAGAGAGAACCAAGGAAATGGACAAAAACAGAAAAGAAAAGGAAAAGGATGAAGATGTTTGCATATGAAAACAATATGCTAATATACGTTTGTGTAGACTGTAAAACTACTACAGAAATACTCCAGAGAGAGAGAAGTCCTATTTTTAGCTTTTAATATTAATCTTGGGCAACTTCACTGGTTTCAATCATGTTACAATGCATTGCACCTTCCTAAATAAAATTTGTCAAGTTTTACAGTCTCATTAAACAAAAAATATGTATGGGAAACCTTCTGTATCTGGTCATTTCTTTATTATAGATCAGATCCAAACCTAGAGACTGAGATCAAAATATTGGTAAAATATTTGAGATTTTTTTAAGCCCAAACTTCCAAACCCGAAAATTAACCTTTAAAATATAATTCAAGCTTTATTTCTCAATCCAAAATCAAAAACATAATTCCTTAATCCTGACAAAGAAAATATTTTATTAGATTTCCTTATGAATGTTTCAACACAGCATCTAGTTTTACCCCATCCTGCAAGGAAAACCTTTCATGAACATCACCTTACTACAGATATGAGCATTCCATTTTTATTCTAGCATCTCTCAATGCTGTTTTAAATAATTTAAATATTTTTAAATAATTTTAGATTTTTTAATACTTGCAGTGGTGTATATTGGAAACCTGGTTTTGTGTCTATTCTATAGATATATTTTTGCATGCAGTGTTACTGTCAAAATGATACATAAAAACAATTGTGTATTTTCCAACATATTAAGTGTTTATGCATCTGAAAAACAGATCTAAGAGCATGCATGACTATTGGTATTACAGACCAGGATGCACTTATATGAAACTGCAGAGTAACAGAAGACCAAAAACTTAGCTGTTTCAGTATCCAAGTATCGAAGCACCAAAATTAGTGGGGATCTTCGAAACTAACAAATTTCCTAACTCCAAGAAACTCTACAAGATTGGTTTCACATCACAAGAGCCATGTGCAGTCACCAAGCATGCAATGTGCTCTCCTCTCCTCGCCTGCCAAGCAAAGCTCCCAACGAAGACACGAGGGAAGCGCACAGAGCAGCAGAGACAAGCCAGACACCATCTAGGGCCCAGCAGCCGAACTACACACAGCTGGTCCCAGCAAAATCCAGGGGCATAGTCTGACATTGATACAACTGAAGTGAAAGCTTTTGGCACCCATCATCCGCGACTCTTCCTGGCTTCAGTGGCAGCCTTGTGTCCTCCTCTGAAGCTCATAACTGAATTTGTAAAAGAATATACAACTATTTGCCCACTGTGAAAAGCAAGTATTTTATTTATTACACAAAGCTAGTCCTGTCACAGCTGAAACCTATAAATTTCAGGGCAGCACACTCACAACGATCATAGAACCTTCTTAAAAGCAACCTTGATTTTTCAAAAATCAGATCTGTGATAACAACCAGAGCTATGGCTTTAACAAAACCCCCAAAATTCAGCAAAGGGAGGTGCTTTGAGGAAGTACAACGGGTTCACAAGCCCATGAAGACATCCACATATAGGTGTCTCATTTGCTTGTACGAAAATGAGAATGTACATGTAGAGCAGACCAGTGTTGTTCTTCCTTTGCTACTGAAATTGAGCAAGAATATAGTCAGACCAACCTCTCACAGGTCACTGCTGCTCACTACTAAAACACATTTGACAGGTTCTGCGTTTTCCTGTGTTTGGGACCTCTCAATCAGGAATATCTTTCTCCTGAAACATCCAATCCAACAAAAAAAAAGTAACTGATCAGAAACAAAATTAACTCTTTGGCACAAGAAAGTAAAGACTGATTTTGGACCACCTGTTATTTTTAAATTATCTCATTGGCAGGTGAGTCAATGGTAAGACCAAAGAGAATTATTTCCTTTTAGACAGAACCATCTGAGAGATAACCCATCCCTGCAAAGCTAACAAAGACAAACCCTATTTCATGGACCCCAGGAAGAAAAACAAAAGCAGAACCACAGAAATCTCTGAAATCCAGTATCTTGCCTCAGGTTACCCCACTATTTGGTTCTTATCGCACAGGGAAAAAAACTCAACTAGTAAATGGTCTTTCCTCTGGTATTCAGTCTCTCATTCTGGTGATCAGCAGTTTAAAGTTTTCCTAAGCTGGTGATTGCATCTGTTGAATTAGGATCATTGTACTCAATTACCTAATTCCTTTTTAACCTATTTACGTGCATGGCCTCCAAAATATCCCTCATCATTGTAATGTCTGCACTTGAATTCCATACTTTGTCAAAAAAGTTTCTCTCATTTTTAACTTAGTAACTGATAAATGTTACTGAAATTTACTATTTCTGCTATAAATAGTTTGGATTTATTCCGTATTCACTTCCTATTCTTTATTTTTCACAGTATCACATCCTCTGTCTCCTGAATCGCCTCATTTCCAGAATAACTCCTAATCTACAGAGCTTCAATTTGAACAGAATTTACTTCCCCATTAGTCAAGAAATCCTGATTGATATAACACCAAAATATGATCCAGATTTTACAGCCCTGAAATTGAAAGCCCAGTGTCAGGTTGCCAGCCCTCAGGGCTATCACCAATGACATTACCCGAGACCATGCCAGATGGTGACTGTCACTACCCCATGAAAGCTGCGGACAGGTCAGATAGCATCTAGTATTCTCCTTTTTTTTTTTTTCTCGTAAAAATAAAAAAATAATGTGCAGAAGGCTCTCTGATACATCTTTTTATATTGAGTCCTCAGCAGCAGCCACTTAACTCTCCGATGCACACTGCGTGCAGCACAAGAAACACAAGAGCAGGAAGAAATGCCTGAGTAGAGCACAGCACTGGAAAGAGGCATATCCTAGACAAGCATCCTAGACAGAGGACAGAAAACCACTCCAGCAAGTTTGTTCCAGACAAAGGATATTGACAGCCAGAAGTAGCACCTAAAAATCAAGATACTGCTTCAAAAAATGATACAGAAAGAAGAACACACGGGATGATTTTTGCCTTCTGGATTATCAAGACTGATGTTTGAACATTTTCTATGACAGCCAAAATCCTATTTTTTTTTTAAACTTTCAAATAATTAACTGGAATATTGGTGTTTTCTTGGTGTTGAAGCTACAAGATTGCAAGATTATAGCAGAAACAAAAAAGTTAACAATAATGTTTTGATACTAAATTTTCTTTATAATTTCTTGCTCTTAGCATTATATTCACACTTGGATCACTCACGTAATTTAGCACTCCCAAATAGTAGAAACTTTTTTATCATTGTTTTCCTATCCCTACCAATCAGGATATCTAAAATGAAAAAATGAAACACTTGAAAATTGAGATTTTGTAAAGGAATCAGGCTGCTGACCATAGATTGAGACATTTTCCCATTTTAAGTAAAGGAAAAAGACATCTTTTTTTATTCCTCTTTTTTTTTAATTCTACAACCATTTCTAATACTTGTTGGAAGCTGCTTTAAGGCTTAAAATATTGTAAAAAATCTCAATGTGATTTCAGTGCCTTGAAAAAGTTTGGTCAATAGGAAATGTCACGCACTTGCCAACTCAGAACAAAGCCTGGGTTTAGACAATTCCATGACTCTACGCGAGGTACTGGAGCAGGCTGCCCACAGCAGCTGTGGATGCCCCGATTCATGGCAGAGTTCAAGGCCAGGCTGGATGGGGCTTTGAGCAACCTGGTCTAGAGGAAGGTGTGCCTGCCTATGGCAGGGGGTTGGAATGAGATGATCTTTAAGGTCCCTTCCAAACCCACACCATTCTCTGGTTCTGTGAAACGGAGAACAACAAGTACTAAACCACAGCATTAGGAAAATTTACTTAGTCTTGTATTTCTTGAAAGCTGAAACCATTCAATCAAATGGCTTATTTGTCACCAGGGAGAAATTTTAAAAAGGATTCCCAATAGAATGAAACATATTTTCATATTTGCATATACAGACACAGAAAACACATCCTTTCTAAACATACAAGAAAAGCCTGATGGAAAAATATCAAATGTTAGCAGGAAAATAATCAGTTCATTATGGACTGTAAAAAAAAAAGAAAACTAAAAAAAAAGTAAATAACTCATAACAACTATAAATTGGTATTATTTTCCTATATATAATGTATCAGTAGCAGAACTAGACCCAGTCTCAGGAATGAGTTATTAAAAACTGTACAATAACCACAAAGCATTAAAACTGTGATATTACAGCTTGCAGGCACCATCTATCAATTCTTTTTTTTTTGCTCAAGACAATTTTTTCAGACTTATTTTAACGATTTTTTTTTTTTTTTTACTTTTTAATAAATATGCAGAATGGAAACACTACATAAACAGTTACTTCTGCAATCACTGTGGAATGAAAAATTTAAGACTCAAAGTCGAAAGTATAGCAGATAGAATAAAAGTCTCTGGGTTACAGTATTTGAAGAAGGTACATCATGATCCTCTAGAATTTTTTTTATATCATATCCATAAAAATGTACTGGCCCTAATCCATAAAATTTGCTATTTGCTGTGCATGCAAATTAGAAGTTTTGTTATTCTAAAAAAAAAAAAGTACAAACTGAGAGGTATTTTTAATTCTGTCCATTCACAATTTATAACTATTATTATTTGAATAATAATAACTCTTATTATTAACTCTTAAGCAAGCACTTTATGTGATTACAGTCATAATGTTTATGCTACAACAGCTCAATAACTTCCATGAGCAGCCTGGAGAGTAACAAACTTAGAGATTATAAGTAGATTTTTGTATTGCCAAAGATGTATTTGTTTGCGATCATGCTACTGAACAGGCTCGCTGCTCATATGTGTACTGTCCTAGCCCCTGAACAGGCCAATCACAGACCAGGATGAGGACCAGAGCCGGCATCCTCTCAGAAGGAAACCACAGTCTTCATCCCAAAAAGAGCACACTATTTTTTCCTAAACAAATAAACATAAAACACAACCACCTAAAGTTTCTGAAACATCTTATCCATGCTTTAATACTCTTTATTCTTACAATGTTTATTCCTGTGGGATGCCAAGCACAAAGCAGATTAGCCCAATTCTCTCAAGGGTAAACCTACCTTGCATTTATGCAAGGTCAGCACACACAACTAAGGGAGTTGAAGAGAAGGTTCTGATTCTCTCTACCTTGCAGCAGTTTTTTTGTACAGCTATCCTCTTTTATGCAATCCAAGTGAGAAGAGATAGACACAAACAAATGAACATGACATAGCTAATAGTTTTTGACGAGTGTCAGAGTTAGCAATTTTAGTAGTCTGAGAGTCACCAAGAATTGGTTTTGTAGATTGCCTATTCACCAATTGGTTTTGTAAATTACCTATTTCTAATATTGCCATTGAAACATTACTCAGAACTTGTACATGATGAGCTTGTCTTAATGCCAGACCATTTTTAGAATCATAACTTCTACAGTTTTAGATTTTTTTCAAAAAATTATTTCAGAGCAAGAACACTATTTTCCCAGCAGACTTTCTCAGATCCTACACTGGATGCATAATCAAAACCTACATTCCTTGTGTTGAACTACCCAAGACATATAAGTCATATGAATGCGTAACAGGCTGGATTGTGTAAGTCTGAATCACTCACAGAAGAATAAACAAAAAAAATTTAGCCAGGTTTTATACATTTGCACATTCACATGTTTTGGTAATAACTTTTCTAAGATGTCTTCAATATTTCCGTATTTTTCTTCAAAAGAAAAGATTCTTTTACGAAGTTCTATTTTGTTCTCTCTAGCTTAACGTTTTCCACAGACATACATACATTAACAAGTTTCACATTTATGGAGAAATTTGGGGGAAGGAGGCAGGGTAAGGCAGCTTTGGGATTTGGTGTCATTTGCAGTACTGAGGTTTGCAAGTTCTAATCCTCTTACCATGTACAGTCCCATCATATCTGCTAATGGAACACAGTCTCTGTGGCAGAAGCTAGTCCAAGGCAAACCCCTCATCATGGGTACAGGGGAGATACCAGTTCTCAAAAACATCTCTTGTCCTCCACAAGCTGGCTTCTCAGCAGCACTCCTCACTAATGCATGCACATTCTTCAGCAGCTCGATATTTTTCAAGGCAAAAAGGGCTTTGCTGCTTCTGTTATTTTTGCCCAAATTTGGCCAGCACCAGGCAGAGAACTGGGGAAATAAAATCACAGCTCACAAATACTCAGTGGAGAGTTACTTGTTTCTTCTCAATTGGCCTTCACTCCAGAGGCAACTGCAGTTGTGTTGCTCTGGGCAATACTGGCTAACATTCAGAAACCTCTCATCTACCTGGAGTTATGGGTGGGCAAATAGAAAAAAATGTTCATGTATTTGCTGGCCAAAGTAAATCAGTTCAGATACAGCAGACACAAAGCCCTGAAGTTCTAGGTAAGACAAAGTGAAATGAACACAACCAAACTACACAAACTATAGATCACTGAAAAATATTTCATCCTCTCTAAAGCTGAATGTGGCTTTTTCTTTAAAAGATCCTTTAAAAGTCTTTTTCTGCCTACATTGTTTCAGACAAAATCATGTGAGTTACATGAGTTTTCAAGGCTTACTCCACAGCAGGGTTTTTCTCAATCCATTCCCCTACAAGATGAGGACTGGGGGCGGGGGGTTATTCCAAAACCAAGAGGCATATTTGATGCTGATGGAGGAATCCAGACAGATCTCTACAGAAAAACAATCCTTCTTCTGAAATTGGTGAGAATAAGCATAAAGGCTTCTGCACTGCTCAATGCTATTTTGAGAGCAAATTCACCTAATCTGAAATCATTCAGATGCTTCTCCCAAAAAAAGACATGAAATTCACCTATTATTAGAATTTTCATGAGAAGATTCTCAGATGAGTACGAAACACAGCTTTACAAGTGCTTTAACAGCTCATTGCTACATTTAATTTCAAAAGCTATTATAAGGTTGCAATAAAAACAAGTGGACATAGTTAAGTATTTCACTATATCACAGTCATAAAGAGGAAAAACATAATAAAGTGGAAGCTTTCTAAAAGACAATTATACAGTCAGTCAAGTCTTATGTTTGAGCATTTCCATCTTCTCTTCAAACAAAAGGAAAGGATAACACTAATTGAAGGAGATGGATAATATGGGTTACAACCCAAGTTATGAAATTTATTGAAAAAAAGTAAAGCATGTTAAAAACTCAGTACAGAGCAGACTTGCAGATGCTGCACGAAGATTTGCCTCGGTGATGATACCTTGGAAACATATACAAGCCTCAAATGAAGTAGCAATAGTCTCAAAAGAACTGGAAAGCAAGTTGTTTCTGAGGAACAGCATTAAGATGGCTGGCAGTAACTGCTGCACAGACTTGGAGATGAGGAGGCAGAACGGAACTAATTTTATTCTATAAATTCTGTTAAAATACCAATACATACAATATCCCTTCTACTGACACGATAATGTACTGTTCTGGGACACTCTGGTTCTATTTTGGTAACTACTTAAATAGGTCACAAAAATTATTAAAAGAAATGCTTAAAGCATTTTTAGGAAAATGGGTACAGGTTATCCACATTTTCATGAATTCAAAGGTAGACGAATGCCCACCATTCCACAGGCAACAGGAAATTCTAATTTTCGTTACATTCTTCATACTATAGAGTATAGCAGGAGAATGTATCTTCTCCCTTGTGAATTTTTAGATCATAAACTTGCAATTTTTTCAATTTTGCATCAATATACTTGAGATGCTGGTCGTGCAATCTCATTTCTGCATTCTTAGTAGATGATAACAAACTTTACCCATTACCCACTTGGACAGAACACATGAGAAATTTTTTATTAATAAGGACTACAGTGGTTCAACCACTCTTGCGTGGCTATTTAGCAGCCCTTGGGAATAGTGCACCTATGAGCTCAACCCTGAGTCCCAAGGTACAGAACAAATCTCCAGAGCAGTAAGGGGTTAATACATGCCGTTCCAATTCCCATCATTACCATCACTTAGCTGCAGCTCAAATAAAAAATATCAACTTCCTACGTTTAGCAGAACATATAATATATTGATTTACCTAAAAGCTCAAGGTTCAATTTAGTTTTACATGTTGTTGTAGCAGGCTTTGTCTCATGAGACTGGCAGACCACCTAAATGAACAAGAATGAGAATGATGTCTTCAATTCTGCTGAGTCCGGCCTTGAAAAAAGACGCACATTTCTAGATCTGCCATTAGACTTCACTGACCATCACACAGGACTTTTGGCAACTTACTTGAGCAGATTTGAGACATCATTATCCTGCTTAATTCCAAATAAAAAGCTTTCATAGCTTCCTGTATGTTTTCACTATACATTTCCAAATTAAAAAAAAAAAAAAAACCAACCATATCTTACTTTAGGAGGAAATTTATCAAAGTGACTGACTGGGTTGATGTTTGGCTCCAAAGATACAGATAAACAGATGGATAGAAGGATGGATGTTGAAACCAAAATCCTCTTTCTAGAGATACCCTCTAGCACAAATTTATCAATTGTATCATTGGTCCAACCAGATCTAAGAGATCTTGTACTGGAATTACATTTCTTTTTCTGCTTCACCTAACAACATAAATATAGTTTTACAGAATTACATAAATTCACCTTCGTATTCAGAAGCTTGATTTTCAGTCCATTAAAAAAAACAAAAAATTGAAAATTTTACCTTATAAATACTAATCATCTCAATATGATGCATCCCTTTTTCATTTCTAATTTGCATTCTACAACCTTAAATTCAATTATTCAAACCTACCAGTGGCATTTCACTAAACCCCAAATTAAAATGCTTAAGAGGAAAAAAAAATCCTGACGTTTTTATTCCCCTGTGTATGCTATTCTTTGATTTTATAAAGAAAAAAATATCAAGACAACCAGTCAGTACCACTGAAAAAAAAAATCTAAAGCACTTAAAATTTACACACAGTCTCCCTCACTGTGCCTTTATTTCCTATCCATATTTACAACACTATGAACATCCTTGATACCACACAATCACCACAAAGTTTTCAGTGGTATTCAGAATCTAAAAGTTTTCAGATATGACACGAAATCACATTCTTGCTTATGCATGCTTACTTGTAAAGTTAAAGCCCTGTGCACATTCGTATGTTGAAGGGAAGTTTACATGTACATACCAACTCCTCTCCGGAAAAGACCTGGCATATTGCTCCTGACTTTAATGACATTGTTTGCCAGACTAATTACAGTTTAAGTAGCTATTTCCTATTCTTGCAAAGATCTAACAGCAGGGTTGGGTCTTTTTTCCATTCTTACATAGTTTCAGTGACTATGAATGAGACTATGAGAGCATCTAGTGCAATTGCTAGGGACTGGTATCTGGAACTATTCTTCAGAATAGTGGCTACAGAGCAAGGGAGTTTTTAATTTATAGCATTTTGACTACTCTCAATAAAAGTTTCCAGGAAAAAGTGCAAAATTATCTTAATCTCTCTCCAAAAAACTACACAAACGTGCAATATTTTCTGGCATTTTTGAGTGTGACAGCTACAAAGTAATTGCTCCCAGGGAAACTTGTCCTGGAACTTCTTGGAGCCCACCGATGCAGACAGAGTCCTACTCTGCTCTTTAAAAAGTCAAGAGGATTCCACAAAGGCTTAAAAATCTACATTTTAGATTGGCATTTTGCAGATACAAATTAGTAAATAAAGTTGCATTTTATATTTTTATATGGTTTTAAAACCTGCTTGCAACAAAATGGATGAACAGTGAGCATCTATCATTGCAAGATACTCTGAATATGTTTATAGTAAATGTAAATGTTTATAGGAAATTCACTATTTAGGTGGACTTAACTGAGGGTATCAACATTTATAATCTAGATAAACTACTTCTTTCTCCTCAGTTTGCACTTAATCTATCATCCATCTCTAACATTTTTGTGCCAAAAAGACAAAAGTGAGCTCTTTTCACAGAATGATAGGACTGGAAGAGATCTCGTGAGGTCTTCTAGTCCATCACTCAGCTCTAAAGCTGCAATTATTGTCTTACCTATTCCTACAGATGGATAATAGATCCCACAAACATACCAGACAATTGGTTCCATCACTACGTTACTCTTAGCATTAGACAGCTTTCCTTAACATGCTTCTAATATGGTCCCATAACCTTTCCCTTTTTTCCTACTCAGTAGATACACAAGAAATAAACTGATTCTTTCTGCAGCAGTTTTACATACCAAACGTGTCTCCACACTAAGGAATCCCAGTTTCTTCAAATGATCTTTCACATTTTTAGGCCCATGCTCATTTTTGTGGTCTACAAATTGTTCTACAATTGCTAATCTTTTCTCAAAACATACATATAGCACTGCACTAATCAACTAACACCTTACAAATGCCAAATATAGCTCATGTAACTTGCAGACTTCATTTCCCCTAAATATGTTACTGTGTCAGTTTTTTTACAGCAAGTTCCTGGTCTGTTTGATGAAAATTGAGATCTTGCAAATCTTGACCTTATCTTTCACATCTCCACTGAATTTCAATATTTATTTATAAACTTTGCAATGTCTCATAAATACCTAATTAAACAAAGTGGAAAGGATCTAAGTAGGAAAACAGGGAAATCAGCAAACACAGAAGACTTAGGATTCAAGATACCATTTTGTGCCTGCTGTACAAGGAGGCAAAAGCCCTGGTTTTTCTGCTCCTGTCCCTACACTTCTTTGCCCATGAAATTTAGTCGGGTCCCTCTTGCCTTTCATACCAGTCAGCCATAATGCCCTCAATTCTCCAAGTTTGCACAAAACTCCACACCTCATTTACCCTCATTTCACCCTGCAACTTCTTTTTTTTCCCCCAAGACATTTCTTCTATTTTTAGCAATAGCCTTTTATCATCTATTCCAACTTTCACCTTGCCTATCCTAATAAACAACCTTGTAGAACAAGGGTGGATTTTAATTATCTTTAAATATGCTATGCTTATTTTCCATTTCATGAGAAGAACTTTTAAACTGCACCAACACTGAAAATTGTGTGAACACATTCAGTGCTCCAACGATTTGTACGACATCAAAATGGCATTATTATTGCAAAAGGAGTCACATGGATGTGATTCCTCACTAGTCTGATTTTGTACAGGGCAGACCTGCACAAATGAAAGGAACATGCAACGCCTATGGTTTCCTCTTCTCATCTCAGAGACACAAGTAATTGTCTAAGATGCTTCACAGTGGTTTAAGTATTCCCTCACCTGCTTAAACCCTCTCATCCATTGAAACTGTAAACATTACTTATTTAAGAAGCATTAAAAGATGTCAGTGGAAGCATTTTGTTTTAGAATTCATTCTAAATTTTTTCCAAAGGAAAAAGTAGAGACAAAATACAATTATTAGCAGAGGAAATTGAAAGCATATACTTAACAAGTAGTATTTGTGGGAAGAAATCAAACAAGACATAGATGCATTGTAGTGGGATGGTTTCCACACAATCTTCATACTTTTTTTCTTTCTGTGCAAATGTCTCAGGCTGCCAATCATTCTTAAACAGAAACACCAGAGCACACCATATGATACAGATGTATCTTTTTTTAACTGTGACTCCGGCAAATATAAGGGAGAGGTTGGGGGGCTTAAATAAATATGTGATTGTGACTGTTACTTCATTTCTTCCTAGCATTTGCTTGGAAAAGTTTGGGTTTTTTTCTTTTCATTTAGAACTTTCGGAATCAGGCAGTAAAAAAGAAAATACCAAGAGCAGAAATTCAATCTTAAATTTATACTTATGATTAAGTTTTAGGGTTTTATTTTCAGTGGTGCCATTATCTCAGCACTCTTGTCTTGAAAATGTAATACTCCCTCTGTATTTCTCCAAAAGTATCACAGCATTCCTGTAGTCTCTATAAACTCGCCTTAAGTGTTGCTATAATGCTATATTCTGCAGAAGTGAACTGGGAATGAGTACTGTTATACAAACCATGGGGTCAGGCTCTGACACCCCTTCTCACAATGAGCAATACATTTCATCTGCAAGTCTCATCCGAGATCCCACTCAGCATTAACAAAAGCAAAAGAATTTGGCCTGTTAGTTTGAGCAGCTTCCCACACTCACCTGCTACATTAAAAATAGTTACTTCTCAAGATCTTGCTATACCGTTCTCCCACATATGGAGTCCCAAGCAGCAATAACTGCGTGCCATTTGCAGCAGCAACAACAGTGCTCTTGATACAAACACTGTCTTACCTAGAGCATACATATCATAACTGTAGCACATGCAAATGCAGCATCCATATATAGCTCAGCAAAGTCACGCTTTAAGGCCTTGTATCTACCAGATTTGAACAATAAATTAAAAAACAAATACAACAAAATTTTAAGAGTGAGTGAGGAGGGCAAGAGAACATGAACTTAGAAAGGAAAAGTCAATTTCACTTTCCATACATGGGTTTTACTGCTACCTTCAGAAAACACAGGAAAACAATGTGCCAAACATAAACAAAGTTAGCAAAAATAGCGGCACTTTGTCTACACATCCTCTTCATATCCAAAATATCAAACCCCTACCAAATAACAACCCTATTGTAAAAGCCAATTTTGACTTGCATTTGAGCAATCCAGAATGTACAGGAACAAATATGAACAACTTTTGCTATGAATAAATTGCTAATAAAATCACAATAAAGCAACAATTTTCAAGATAATTTACATGCAATCAGGTATGCATGTACACAGACAAACTGGCAATACTTAGTTCTTTGCTAGGAAATCAACTAAGATCTTTGTAAAGGTCTGCAGATTGTTTCCCCTGTTCTGTAAACAAATAATGACTCCTCAGAAATCTTTCAATTACTCACAACTATTTTAAAGCACTCTGAATAATCACTGAAAAAAAATATACTTGATGACTGATAAATAAATCACTAGATTCTGAAAGCATACAAGACTGCATTGTTACCATATTAGTATATGTACTGAACAATACAAATTAAGACTATATTTGCATTTTCAAGAGCAGGTTCAACAATTTGTTTCCAGGCGAACAATTTCCTTTATCATTTATTTATACAATATTGCACTTACAGTAAATTAGCAACAGATTTCTAATAATTTGAACCAAAATTTGTCCACACTGCAAAAAAAACCATTAGCACAACTGCTAACAAGGCTGTTGTCTCTGTGTAAGACTTGTTTTCAAAAAAAGTGACAAGAAACTGCCAAGGAAATTGTTTAATTCCTCAGAACCACAGGCAAAAATGTATTTTCTTAGTTTTCAAATTGCCAGAAATTGGGGTTTTCAATTAAAAACCTGCATAATGAATCAATAACACATGACTAACACCAGATTAAAAGTAGATTCCACTTTGTACAGACAGTGGGATTTTGGTGGAAAATTTTATTGAGGCTTCACAATCTCTGAGCGCCATTAGAAGACAAAATTAATTAAGGACTACATTTGCATCTTCTTACTAGAAATAACAATTAAAACATATAGAGTGTTTTACAGTTTCAGAAAAAATAAAAATTAATCCTGTTGCACATACCAAAGCCCCCAGACTAACTCTTGAAGGAAACAAGCTCTGCTAGAAGCCTTTTTCTTCATACCCAGAACCCACTGAACTGGTACAACACTTGGGAACAGATTGTATTCATTTTACAGCTTGCATTTCTGTTCTGTTTGTTTCCAGTCACAATGAGGATTGATCCCCAAAACAGAAGTCCTCTAAAGGTATGTCACATTACCTCCCAGACTAACGGACCTTAGCACTGATCAGTTAGCACCTATTCCTGTTCCCTAAACTCTGCCCTGACTCCAGGTACAAGAATCCCAGCATGCAAATGGCATTTCTGCCTTACCACATGCAGTGCCCCAGACATGAGCTAGGCTGAGACTGCCACAGCACATACACGCACTTCATTGCCCGAGCACAGAGAAAACATCACCAGAACCCAGAAATCCTGAAGGAGCTGTGCCTTTGCCATCGCCATGGCAGGAAAGCAATGCTGCATTGTTGAGCTGCACAGGCCCTCTCAGAAACAAGAGTAAGAGAGGACTGGGGTAGAGGACATGCCACAATATATATATTACATGGAGTAGAGAAGTCTCCCTTCCCCACTTGAAGTAAACACAACTGAACTGTGTTAGTTAGCTGTAGTAAATGGAGGTAGGAACCAGGACACAAACTTAGCAAGCAACAGCACTGATCTACAGCTCGACAGACAGGAACCTGCAGCTCTGCAGAGAGGTACTGCACCAGGGCAGGGCTCCTAAGGGAACAAGGGACAATTGTCCCCTCATCAGCACACAAGAAATACTATCTTCTTTGGTCCTCTCAACCACAGCAATAGCCTTTTTTTTTTCTGGGCACAGCCCTGGAGAAACAAAATTTAAAGCCAGACAGACCAAGGCAACCCTGCACGTTGTGCCTTCTGAAAGCTGACTCCCCTGGCTCCCTGTGCAGTGGCCATCACACAGAGACAGCACAGGCTGACAAAGTGAGACCAGCACACAGGCCAGCAAGGTATGAGCAAGGGCGAGACTGCTGCTGACTGTACACTACTGCACTGGTGTGAAACACTGAGGACTGAGCTTTTCATGGAATCACTGTCATGAACTACAGACAGAAACTGGGTATACGCTTATTTATCTCTCTGCAGAAGGGAACTCAGCAGCCAGTCTGCCAGCGAAAGCAACAGGACCTTCTACTCGACTGTCAGAAACTAAGAGAGCAGCAAGTAATAGGAAGTAGGATTCATAAAAGGGATCCAGAAAGCAACGGGAAAAACTGTCCCTGCCACAAGGAGAAAGAAGATGCTAGAGATAACCTCACACTGTGTAGCAACCTGCCACCTGATTGCAAAATGGACCACGTCAACAGATGATGGGAACAGACCCTATGAAAAACGGGCTTGCCACGAGCGCATCTCATCAACCTGCAGCAGCTGAGACTTGTCTCTTTTAAGCTTTGTCAATGTTGTGCAGCTCGCTGTGCTAACACACAGCCATTTCAGGAGCAGCAAAGCCTCTACAGACCTATGCAGTGTGTTGACAGGGATGTGTACGCACAGTCAGACACTTGTGTACGTACATGAGAGACTTTTCCCTGCCCGAGACAGATTTCCTGTGCAAGGCAGGAACCACCATTCACAAACAGAATCTCAGTATGAGATCGAGATCGACACCCACACTTAAACCTTCTGTGTGTCTGCAACCCTGTGTTTGGGGGAGGCCTGGCAGGAAAAAGGGTCCCTACTGATCCAACGATGTCAGAAGTCCCCCATCAACCGATCTCTTTCCTACTTGCACGGAAAAGGCAGCTGTGCAGCCACACGGTGGTCCGAGGAGTGGGTGCACCCCGTCCCACCCAGACAACAATAATCCCCCAGATCACCAGCTCCACGGCTGAGCACAAGAGACTGCGACACGGCAGCACGAAGCACAGCCCGGGATCCGGCGGGAGGCAGACCCTGCGTGTCAGTGACAGCCCTCAGCAGATGTCTTTGCGGTCTGCAGGCGAGGAGGGCCGGGGACCTCCAGATGCTGGGCCACCCCCGGGCCAGGAGCGGGATCCCCGCGGGGCTGCCCACAGGTGCTCGCTCCCCTGCGCTGCCCCACGGCCGGGGAGCAGGGGGGCAAGAGAGCCTGAGAAAGGAGATGTCGGAGGCAGGGGGACACGAAGAGAGGGGGTACCGAGGGGAAGGGGATGCCTGAGGCGGGGGAGGCGGAGGTTAGGGTGCTTGCATCGGCGGGACACACGCACACACACGCACAAACACACACCGCTCCGTCCCCGAGCGTCCTGGCGCCCAGACCCTCCCGCTGCCGCAGCATCGCCCGGCACCGGAGCGAGCCAACCTGTTTCCCCACGCACCGAGAAATCGGCTGCGGCNGCTGGGCTGCGCCGGGCTCGGGGCTCGCTCCGCACTCCCGGCTCCGCGCTCCCGCCGCGCTCCCGCCGCGGATCAGGCGGCGCGGAGGCAGGAAGCGCGCGCCAGTCACATGGGCGCGCGCACGGCCGGCCCCGCGCGGGGGGGCAGCAGCCGGGGCCCCCTGCGGGATGAGGGATGCGGGATGAGGGATGCGGGATGAGGGATGAGGGATGCGGGGTGAGGGATGCGGCCGCTCCCGACGGGGCCCCAGGGCCGGGCCCGCCTCGCCTCCCCCCTGCACATCGGCACCCCGCGCGCGCTAGAACGGGAGCGGGGAGCGGAGAGACCGGACCCCGCTCACCGCCGGGTGAGACTATCGAAAACATCAGACGCGGCTCGGAAGTTTAGCACTTCACGCTAGGCTTCAGCGGCAGGCTCCCCAGTACTGCTGCTTCAGTGCAGTCTTTGGCCAAGATTTGATTTAGCCAACACCATAAGAGTACCAGAAGACAGTGACCCTTCGCTCGCTCCTGCCCGACTTTGACCCTTAGTTACAGACAGCCCCTTCAAAAGAGAGTTCTGTCCCACCCCCTACAACGATAACCCCACCATCCCCTTCTACCTGCAAATCACAAACCTATTACAATACCATGTTTTTCGGTATAGGGTTAATAAGTCTTATCCTTTTTTTCACCCAGCTTTATCATTTAAGCCTGCTACACAGTTGGCTTCTCCGAGTCTATCTGGCTCTGCATCTCAGTGGTTACATTCAGCTATACCAAAACCCCAACAAGCTACAGAAATGATTGTCAAAGCCTAAATTTGCTGTACAAATGAGAATAAGAAGTTGAGTCCCCACAGTACACATATTGCTAAGAACAAGCATGACATTGCCTACCAAAACAACTGAACTAGACAAGTTTATATTTTCGTCACTTCACAGTGTATTTTCAAAAAAAACCATACCCATCCAATCTTGTGTACATAAAAATCAAAATTGACAGAGACCTGATTATGAAACATAAACTAGCAAGTAAACTTCTATCTGCCTGTTAACATTAATTTCCTTGCCAAAGCAGCAAGCCATGCCCTACATTTTGGATATCCTTCCCAGTCTAAAAGTAGATCAATAAACAGCTTCACTAAATCTGGTTCAAATTTCCTCTGCCATGGGACATGTTCTTTAAGTCTCACAGAGATCTTCCAGGTTGAATTATTTGTACATCACCCAAGCGAGAGGGAGCAGTATAAAGGAAAGGGGAGTCAAAGCTGATTCTTACAAAGAAGGGGGCTATTTTTCTGAGTCACAGCTGAGAATTTGGTCTTCAAAGTGGCACATACATGGAACACTGTACAGAAAGACAGACAACAGATATGGTCCAGATTCTGGGACAAGGACCAGATGTGTATTTTCATAACATGATTACAGATCTACAGTAATTAACATAGGAGGCCATTCAGGTCACTAGAGGTAAGGCTGTGTCAGCATTTGCACAGTAAAACCCTATTTGTGGGAGCTTATAATTAAGCTATGGAAGTCATGATGAAGCTGGGAAAGAGTGGCTTTGAGAGTGATTTTCCTCCTTTAAAGAAAAGGGATTTAAACTGAACATACCACCTGTGAAATCAGGAAGACCAAAAGCTTTCAGTCTACAGGCAGTTATTTCAATGAATATTAGTATAAGCACCTTGGTCTTCTCTGCCTAGGTATCTCAAGCTTGTCCAAGAGCATTTTTTCGGTAAGTACTGCTATTCTTCAAGCTCGATGGCATTTACACACCTTTCACTCCCCAAAATATTCCCTCAAAACACACTCAACCGCACTGGCACATCTAATAGAAGTAAAGCCCAAAACCAACTCATATTCTGTGTACACGACACTATTCCCCAACATTTCACAGTGAAAAACAGGATCAAGACCATGGGCAACACAGTCAGGAGTTACAAGTGAGTTACTGGATGGACCATCAAATGGACAGTTAGGATCAGCCATGTAATTGTTTTTGCAAAGGTGTTTTGTCAGAGTGCTTTACAGTCAGGAGTTCGCCATTATGGAATAATAGATGAAATACGGAAAAAGTCTGTTAAACAGCAAGCCTCTCCAAATCATTCTGTATTGTCCTGCTCCACACACATAAAAACACCACAGACTTCTGCAGCTACAAAGCCACAAATTGATAGCCAGAGTTGAAGTGCAAGTCATTCTTTCGACAGCTGTGACAAACATGCTTCAATACGATGGTCCAAAATGTTCAATCCAAAAGCTCCAAAGCCAAGGGCTTTGCACATGCAGAAGTGGAAGAACATGAAGGACCTAGCTGAAAATTCTATTTTTAATAAACATAACTAAGCTATTTTTTGTGACATTCTAGCAGTAAATCACACCAAAAAGATAATTAAGAGGAAGTAATATTTATTACTGTTTTATAATTGAATTTGAATTTTTTTCCTTTACTTCGTTGGCTTCTTTCACTATTACGTCTGATTGTAAGCCATGCTTCCATGTCCAATTTTGTTAGTATTACTCTATTACAGTAGTAATTTCACTTCCCATCTCAAAAGAATAAGCTTTAAAATTGTGAGACAGGACAGGCTTTAATATCCACTTTCAACTTCTAGTACACAACTAGGTGTTATTTTCAAGCTTTTGTACATGTAGGGTAAGTAAAAGAGAGTTCTCAAATCTCTCAATAATTGGAGAAACTTCGTCACAAAAGCAGGTGTGAAATCACGACATGCAGATACAATTAAACTGTAAGATTAAGAATACCTAGGATATGCCATAAAAATAAGTAATTTTGTGGCATATTTGTGTCAGGCTAATTTTTTTATCTGTATTTCTAGTGCATTGGATAAGTGAAATAGTGAGCGTTTCTGCATTTACAGTGATACAGTTCCTAAAGCAAACATCAATGGAAAAAAGGGGAAATATTCTTCTTGTTCAATAACATTCTGAATTTATGTCAGAAACTGACCTGATCCCTGCCTGGTGTCATCTTTCATAAGAAATTAAAGACAGCAAAAGTTGACTTTTATTCTTCTCCTTCGAGAGAAGGATGTTCTTTTCCTTCCTCAAACTGCCTTTTACCCCTTTGGCCTGCAGCAAGCCAATAACTCAGATGTTCTCTTAAGTCACGGTCAAAACCCCACTGAACAGAGATTTTGTTCCTCAAAAGCTGTTCACAGGGTGTATGTTTTATATATAAGCTGAATTACATTCAAAAGGCCCAGACCATTCTCAAAGCACCTTGTAGGCATATAGCATAGATTTTGGAGGCATATACCCATCTATCTGGGCTTGACATAAAAATGGTCAGGGGTGTAAATAATTCCCACTGTCTTGAACATCAGTGACATAGCTCTGTTTGTACAAAAATGGATGTGTGATAAGAAGCAGCACCAATAATGAAGACCTAGAAATCACAGACTTCAAGCCCATGAGAGGTCTTGCAATATTTCTCTTAGTAAGTCTTTGTAATAAAAGTTCTTATTTTTTACCTAAAGAACACTTCCTAATTATCAGGAGTGACAGGTACTACCTCCAACTAAGTCCCAAGAAGGTATTCTGATATAATAAGTGATGCTATATATATGGGTGTATTTTTATATATGCATAAAAGCTGTCACAGAGTCCTAGTAACACTTACTGGCCCAGTACCACTCATGTTTTTACTGTCATACATTTCTGTCAGTTTTCGTTTTGTGATCAATATATAGCTATAATTTAAAATAAATGTTTTATTTAAACTATTTCTCTGAATACAATTCCTGTTCTAGGAAGACATCCTGGGAGTATTGGCTCATCTCCCAGTTTAGCCATAAAATATGTCACTCTACCAAGATGGAGGGGGGTGGGAATTGCTACTAAGCAAGAGTGAACTCTACAGGGCTGTTAGTTACAAAACTGAATATGAGAACTACTTATTTTAAAATGTCCCCTAAGCAAAAATATGCTTGAAGCCTAATTCATTCATTTACATCTATGTCCAATACTCTCACCATGTTCTTAATTCCAAAAAGAACCTGCACTCTGTCAGACCTAACGTGATTGCCAGTAGATTTTAGCAACATAGTGAACAATTTCACACAATATTCAAAATCAGAAAGGACTAGGGTTAGATCAGTTTGCCCTCTCTTGATTCCTGCCTTAGCTCGAGCCTCAAATACACTGGTAAATAAAATGCATGCACAATACACATTAATTTGAATGCTCATACTGTGCATATTTATCATAAACATATCTCTTTAATGAAGGGAAACCTTTTTTAAAATTGCAAATTATTTTCAGCTTGTTACAGGTTATTTCTATTTCAAGTAAAACAGCAAATTAATTTCTAAGCTTCTGGGGGGGGGAAAAATCACTATCAAGCAGCCAAAATCCTTTTCATTCTATTTTTGTCTTATTGATCACAGAAGATGAAATAGTAATGGGTAGACCTCTCAAACTGCATTTCATACTAATAAAAAAAGATGTGAACTGTCTTTACATATCAAAAGGAACGACCCATCGATATAACCTATTACTAAGACATTTTTTCCCTATAATTAGAGAAACTATTCTGACAAGAAGGTAAAAAGGGGGAGGGGAAAAACACAAATTCTGGCAGCAGTGTTTCCTCTCTCCATTCTTCCTCCCTAAGTGAAGATAAATAACCATCTGGATCATTGTACTGCCTTTGTGACAGGTGGTACTCAGTTATGTTTCTCATTTGGTTGGAAAGTGGTAATGGCTCTTTAGCAGCTCTTTCTTTTGCTAATATACCCTGTCTGAAATAATTTACTCTAAGTTAATTCATTTGAAATGTGATCCAAAAAGGTTCAGTGCTGATTGGGATGTATTCTTCAGTTGCAACATAATGTCTTTCTTCCTGCTGGCATTCAAACTGGAAAAAAAGTACAAAGTACTCTAATAGTTGTTTCACTAATATAACTTCTCACATTGTTCAGCTGAAAGAAGTGATGCCAATGAAATATGTCTGTGTCCACAGCCCAATCCTACAACTCCAATGACACAGGGAGACAATCTGTGTTGGTAAAGAGCATCAAATATTTGTTACTTTCTTAATTTTCCCCAAAATGGATCCTCTACCAAAGGTCGTGAATTTTATGGTATTCAGATTCTAAACTAGGCCTTTGGTTTTTGCTCTAAGGTCAATATTAGAGAATACTATTTTAAAATAAATTTCTATTTTAAGCTAAAATTAAGAGCTGTTAGGGACTCTTGAAATAATACATGTAATGAATCATTACATTAGTTTGCTAATTATTAAGGTAGCCACTCTTTCTAGGCTTACTTTTCAAGCAAAAGAAATTCCTCAGACATATCATCCATTTAATCCTACTTTGTAAATAAAATATGTTGAATCAGGCCCTGATTAGTCACTGACCTAAATAATCCTTCAGAAAGATTAAGCGATCTTAATTTAAAACCTGCAAGGGAGGGATAATATATCTTGCTCAGTTACTCTATGAGCAAACTATAACTAAACATGTATCTTACAGACGTGAGACAACATCTATCTAGATTGAGCTTCAAGTTGTTGGATTTCACTACATGTCTTATTTTGAGACCAAGAAGTCCTCTAGCTTTGGGAATGTTTTTCTTATATAGGTATATAAAGGACTGTATTAGTACTTCTTTTTGTTTACAGTGCTTCTAATTCTCTGCTTCTCATCCTTCTCTGCACCATTTTCATGTGCATCTCTGAAGCCTCCAACTTGCATGGGAACACCACAATATTACGAAACTTGGCCTGACAGTGAGCATTAGGAAGCCAGACTCTATGCCTTTGACCTCTGCATCATCCCGTTTTCCACATCATGAAACATGATTGTTCCCTTAAGCATTGCACCGCAAGGAGAGTTCCTAACTGGGGCATCTACAGGGTCAGATGATGGTTATTGGGAGAGATGGATGAGGCTGGCTGCAGTTTTGTTTGCTTGCAATATTTGAAATTTGCAAATACGTACTACAGTAAATTTTATGAAGTGCATGTATCTACTTTCACCTTTTGAGTCCTAGTCTTATTCTTTGTCTGGAGCTTGCCTTAGACTCTAATCACTTCAGCAGGGAGTTTAGCAGCCTCTATAACAGACCAGACTGATCACATGGCCTTACTGTGACTGAGCCAAAGGCACAAACCTTTGGACAGAAGCTTTTCTGTAGGTATTCATGTAACTGTAGAAATGACTATGTAAAATTCATGAACAGCTGTATTGTGCACATATACCTATGACACCGAAGCTATCTGTGTTAGTCCCAGAAACAGAAACACTAAGCTGTGCCATGATGTACCCATTTTTCTCATTACATCTTGGGTAAGATGTGTTATCCCAACTGCTGCAATTTTCAACTTAGTCTTCAATTGCAGGCAACTGAGGAGATTGTTTGCAGCACTACTTCACCTAAATCAATTACTCCTGGCAGAAAAAGCACCCACCTCCTCCTCAGGTTTTCTAAATACAGAGTTCATTCAAACCACTTCAAATCTCAATAAAGAAAAAGGAGAGAGGAAAAAATGGCATGGAAAATTATTTCTTATTTACAATTTTGAAAACAAAACTACAAAAATTACGAATATTTTTTTAAATTCCCAGTCTAGACTGCATGTAACCCTGAAGTTTCTCAGTAAATCAGAGCAGTGCTACAGGTAATTTATGGAACTGGCAATCTAGCTCCCTCTCCACCCATCACCTTTGATAGGAACTCAACCCTAGTATCATGGAGTTTGCTCAGCAGGTAAGATTATTTTCGCCTCTTTTGGGAGCACCTCTGAGATACCAAATAAAAATAAACGAACACTAACGCTTACTATACTTTCTAATCACACATTCTTTACACCCTAAGCAGCCTTTTTGCCATACACAAGATTTTTGAAACAAATACTTTAGAAATTACATCACATGACAATTGTTCATTGGAAACATGTTTTGCTATTTTTATTATTTGCAGCTGTCTACTAGATTTTCAAAAAAAACTAGATCCACATGTATGACATTACTAATAAAGATGACAGTGTTGGCTTTAAAAATGCTTGTTTTGTGTCAAAATACCACTTTTGTCAGTTTTACTGCTCTAACCACTACATAGAGGAAAAACATTTGCTATGTTAGTACTGACCTGCTAATGAAACAGAAATACATGTCCTTCTTATTTTTCCTCATGCGACATTTCCAGACAAAAAATCTTACCTGGAATCTAGAATCCAGGATCTTGACTGGCTCACCATTTCACAAGAGCAGAAGCTGGCACAAACTGGCAGAGCTCCAGTACAGTCAAACAGGGTTTATGCGATGAATGTGCATTCCTTGCTGAAGTAGCCAACTCAAATCAAAAGTAGGAATTTTAAAAAGAACTATTTGAAAAGAATAGCTACAAAGAAGTAACTATTCTCTTTAAAGATAAATACTTCAGGGCTGAGCTTTTACATTGCAAAAAGAGAAAAAATTCATCCATGTTCCCTAATAGACAGGTAGCTGGGACACTGGAAGTGAAATCTTCATTGAATTACTGGCCTCACAGAAGCCAGTGACACCGATTCCTTGGTTTTTTAAGAATTTCGCCTCATTAGGAAAACACTTTTGGCCGGAAGAGCAGCGATCAGTGATTCAAAACCTAACAGCAGACAGTCAGTGTGTAAGTGGTGCTCATTTCCTGTCAGTCAGTTTTAGAACGGATCCTGTGTCTAATGCTTCACGTGTTTAACATCAACGACCTCTGGGAAGAGACAGAATCATTCCGAGGCCCAAGGAGAGGCACCCTGCTGGGACAAGTGGATGGTGCAGCAGGTTGCCATTCATGAAGATCACAGCAAACTGGAGGAGTGGGCTGACAGAAACCTCATGAAGTTTAGCAAGAAATGCAGGGTACTGCACGTGGGATGGGTCAGCTCTATGGGGTGAATTAGCAAGATCACGGCCAGCAAGTGCAGGAATGGGATTATTCCCCTTGGCAGGCACAAAGTCACATCTGAAATAACAACGCTCTGGTTTGGGGCCCCAGTGCACAGAGGAAGATCAACAAACCAGAGTCTGTTCAAATTATATACTTATAGCATTGACAGCCTAAATTTCCAAGAGCAATCTAGACTCGTTTTATATTTTATACAGAGAAAAAGGCTATAATAATTTCTCAGCTATAATAATTCACATCTCTCTAAGGTAAACATTTAAGATGATTGATGAGCTAGGAGTATCTGTTCTTCTCCAAAGACTTCAAAAGGATTTCACACACATTTCAGATACCTATAGCCATATTTGAGTCATCTAACACTGTCAGAGCACCCTCCTCCAAGTTGTCTTGTATAAAGCATGAGAAAAGGGAGATTATTTACGAAGTAAATAGCACCATAATGTCTAAACTCCAATTGTTAGCCAATTTTGATTAAAAGTAAACACACCAACCGCAGAACTGACTTCAAAACTTATGCTCACAATAAGAAGCATTGAGCTCAAATACCCATGTACTTTCCTCCGTGATATGATATTAAAATTCCAGGTATAAAGAGAAAGCTGAGGAGTACTAACACAGCAATATTCAGGAATTATTTTTGTGACATTAAACACATAGATAAAATGGCTTATATGAACTCTTACCAGAGCAGTAGAGAACTCTTATCAGGGTTCTGAAAAATCTTATCTGCACATCTATGGACTACTAAGACAGTGAGTGTAGGGTTTCTGCATCTCATTTTTCAATAGGGTCTTTAAAACCATTAACAGATTAAAAACAAACCAAAGAAAAAGACACAGAAGCCATTTAGTGCATGCAATCTCTTTACATTTCTGCAAATACCACATCATTTGTAGATTTGTAACTGTAATGACCCGGTGCAAATCCACTCCCTAGCCATTGCATTACACCTAGCAATGCCAGCACTAGTGCTCTAATCTGAGTAATCATTGCCTGTTCCTAAAAATCATTGGCGCAGGTGAAATATTTTACCAGCTGCCAGCAGGGCCAGAAGCCATCAAAGCTTCCAGAATTCCTGCAATGCTCCCACTGCACACATGAAAACACATTAAAGTGAAAGTGTGAGGTTATCAGGAGCACCCAAAGCATCAAACATAAATATCACTGAGTTTTGCACTGTTGCAAATACGCCTTGAGGCACTGCCTCATAATTTGCCCTTGGTGTCAGGTTGCGTGTTTAGAAAACAGGGATGGACTGATTAAAGCCTTGACCAAAATTATGACATAAACTGTGTTTAACATCTCAGACTGTGGGGCACTAATATCTAACTGGCTAAAAGCGCAAAGATGGCTTCTCATCGCCCGTGGTTCCCACTCTGGCGTGTCCATATCAAAACAAGACCGTGGTACCATTTCCCCCCAGTGTCCTCATTCCCAAAAAGAGGAAACCACCATGGGGAAACTGTAGTGCATCACAAGAGAGAGAAGAGGGACACCAAGAGCACAGGTCTTGATCCCAGTTACCTCAAGAAGCACTTATAATAGACAGGAAAGTGCACAGAAGTCAGAGTCCTTTCAGGAGAACAGATTTTTTTTCCCTACCCCAAGAATCAATGCTCATCCAGATAATCCTGCAGGTCTCAGGTGCAAGATAGTCACATCTCTGGCATCACACCTGGACCACTTCTGTAAAACCTATACTTTGCTTGGAGTTTGCTGCCTTTTGCTAGACCTAGTGAAAAGACCACATGTTCAGCAGTATAGACATTTTTGCCTACCACACTGAGAGGTGTTTTCTGTCCATACAGACTAATGTTTCTCAGACCAAGCAACACAAGCTACACAACTTGAATCGTATTCAGGGTTTGCAGGACATTAACATGTTAAGGGGAAGAGCCCTTTTTTGTATGCCAGTGCTCCTAACGTTGGAGATAATTTATATTTTACTTTATTTCTTGGTGTTATTTCAGAAAATATAACTCTATTTCTATCACTGCTGCACACTCAGTTGTATCTGATCCACACCTAAATTACTAAGCTGGTAGTGGAACTGCAGTAGCACCAAGCACACTGTAAACCATCCCTCTCTAGAAGAATTAGGCTAACTTCCATTTCCCTGATAACTACTATGGCAGCCTAACAGATGTATGATATTCTAAAAATAACCAAGGAGCAACTCCCTGTAAGATCTTCCATGATGCTTTATGTTTTGAGATTACTGAAAAGAAGCAAACAAAATGAGGATCACACAAATTCATTTCCACGTGATTCTGTAGGTCATCTTCAAAAACTCCAAAAATTGCTGAAAGGAGTTTTAACAAATTCGACATGAAAGCTTTGACATTTCCCCATGATGAGAAAAATTACAAGGGTGTGACAGTACGCGATTCATATTTTATTCAATACTGAATTTTGATAACGAAATTTAAACAGACTTTCTAATAGATAAAAACAGCCTGTATATCAAAGGTAAATCTAGCCCAAGATACCCTTGTGAGCAATTGTCACAACTTCTGCCATTTCTTTTAGCTCATGCACAAACCCTCGGGTGAGAAGAGTACATTTTCACCTTAGTTGATTGCTGCTGTTTGTCCAAATCACAAGGCTACCATCAATCAGAAAAGAATGTAATTTAATGCCTGGAGGTAGTAAAAAACAATTTAATGGAAGACATTTTTCTTTCCCTTGTGGAGCGTCTGTAATAAATTGCCCATTTTCCAGGCAGGACAATTCAGGAACATACCACCAGGCTGGCTTAAGTATATGAAAACCTTTCACACACTGGTAAACACCTACTTGGGGATATGAAATAGAAGGAAGGTAAGGAAGATTTTCCAACTACTAATGAATTTGCTGTCAGGAAAGAAAGAATCCAGTACCCAAATATCATCTGCAGAAAGAGCATGAAGGACTCCAAGACACAGGGATATGGCCACCATCTATGGTCATTTAACACAAGCATGAATACATCACAAGAACGGCTTGTCTAAATTCACAAAATGTACTTTGCACAGCTTTTGGTAACTGTGCAAAGCCACAAACCTTAAAGCAAAGAGCTTTAGAGTCATGACAAAAGGCAATTCCACATTTGTCTGAAACTCTACATACTGGTGAATTATCTGAAACACGACATTCAAAGCAACAAGAATAAGTTAGTTGTGTAACCACAGGTGGAGGCCTGACAAGTTCAGAACACTTGACAAAAGGGTCCTTGCAGTAACTCTCATCTGCCATTGCATACAGTCAATAATATTTTAATAGCTATTTTTTTTAATAGATATACATGTATATCTACACAGCTTTTTCTTTCATCACTGCAAATTGCAGTAAAAATGTACAATCTTTGCAGTGTACAAATGCAAGGCATCAGATTAACTGTTGTTTTTCCATGGCATTATTATGGGAGGTCTCCAACAGAAAACATATTGGTAATGGTTGTGCTTGTGATATATGCTAGCTAGTGGCCAGACACTGCAAAGGAGGTGTCGATGTGCAGCAGGCTCATTCCAGACTACTGAACAAGGTGCAGAATTCTGAAGTCTCAGTTTCCCCTATCTCTAACACAGAGCCAGTGAAAAAGTTAACGCAAAACACAGAGTTGAACGAGCCTGCAGTATATTGAAGTTGGTTTATCCTTCCCTGATAAAAATCAACCCAAGACACAGTAGCATTTTATAATTACAATTCCACTACAAACTTATTCATAAAGTTTTTCACCTAAAAGTGTATGTAGATTGTTATGGAAACTGTTAACTTTTCCAGATGGTGCCAGACCTTGTCAAGCTGGCTCAGCTTCACTTAAATGGAAAAAGTTCTTACCTGCCTCGAGGTGGTGTGAAGAAGCAAGGCAGTGCAGAAGTGCGCAGATGAAAGGTGACAAAAAGTAATGCAGGCCGCTAACCATCCCTCCCTGCCCACTTTAAATCCTTCTGTAGCTAACAGCCATCTGCCAGCTGTGAAGAGAAATGAGGTACTATTCCAGTTAGTGATACACAGTCTGATTAGTAACTAGATAAATAGGGCATGGCACTTGCATACGCAAATCAAAGACTGAAGTTCGATCAAATAAGAAAAACAGCAGGATAGTGATACTACCATGTGTCCTGACACTCTTCAGACAGGATTAAAAGACAAAGCCAAATCTATGTGACACTCAGAAACTGATTTAGTGCACTAAGATTAAGTAAGTTTGAATGGCTGTAGTGTCATAGGGAAAGATAGAAAATAAGTAAGAAGAGGAAGAGAAGCAATTCCTATAGTTAGCTCCATTTGCCTCATATGTGTTTGCTGCATCTAAGTCACACCTTGAAACAAGACCATCACACTATGCCTAAAACTTATGGTTTTCCCCAGAGTTTCACTATTAAGCACGTACTACACCTCCAGAATTCCAGGTCAGAGCCGGGAATAGAGTCTTGCCCTCAGCACAGTGATTGAGGGCCCTGTGCCAAACCCAGGCCTGACCTGAGCGCCAGTAAAAATTGGCAAACACAGAATGCAGCTGTCTAAGGTCAAGTCCCAGACATTTTGTTCAAGTTAAGCACAGATGATCTTGACCTCTTAAGAAAACTGAATTTAACATTCATGTTATAGGGCTAGTCATAGAAACAGGGTTCCTACAATAAAAGCAGGAGCTATTCATTTTTGAAGGAAGATTAAAAGCCTTTGATCAAACTGTACTTTTTGAGCAGATAAAAGCTGGGTCTCAGATAACTTTAAATTGTACAAAATTTCCCCAGAACCATGGGTTATTGCAAAATATGAATTGTTGATCACAAATAATTTTTATATACATCATGTTTGTTCAACAGTACTTACAGCATTGGGCTTTTCTCCACACTTTCTCTGAGCCACACAAACTGAGAAATTTTATTTGAATTTCACATTGATACAGGATTTCCAGAAGAATGGCTTGTTTTTAATATATTGCACCTGCTTGAAGCTAAGAATTAAAGTCAACAAATTAAAAAAAAAAAAAAAGTCAGAGGAATTCTTCAGCAGTTCCAGAACAATCCCTTAGCAAAGCTTAAGATAAATTTCTCCCCAAAAATAGCTTGAGAAGCAACATGTCTAAGATATGTAAGATATGCCTGTTACAGGTTTGCATCTACAAAACCTCCCTTCCCAGTCATACAAAAATCCGTCTCAGCTGTTACCTAGTTTTTTGCATCCTCCCGAGTTAAAGACCTGTTTTGGAATACCTTGTGTTGCCGGTGCCATGGGCTTTAGTGCCACTCAGTGTTCAAATGACACAACTGCAGGGAGCTGCTCTACCAGGCCACCCAGTAGCATGATACGAAGAGGAATGATACTTCACGAATTTGTAGAAAATAGCCGATTTTAGAAAAGAGGCTGATGTCGATCCTTCATTTGATCTCATCTTTAGCCTCAATACTTCTGTTTTGGAAAAGCATAAAAGCCACAGTGGGATTTTCAGAGGAAATGGGCATAGAGCATGAAATGACACATGAACAGGTAAAGTGTCATTGCCATGAAAAGTAAAGAAATCACCTGCACAGAGGAGGGGAGAGTGAAAGCAATTTGAAAGACGTAGGATACAAGACAAAGTCAGAGGAAGCAAGAAGAGACACTCAGCAAATACATGCAAACAAGAGAAGGACCAAGTGAACACAAAGAGAAGGGGGCAATCATAAAAGTGTTAGGAGAAGTCAGGTAGGCTATCACTGCTTTGTGGCTCACCTGGGTAAAAACTCGTCTTCATACTTATCTTCCATTTAACCTAAGGGATGGAAGCAATCCTGTATAGTATATTCCTTTATTCTGCCTCTTTCTCCTTCCTGATACACATTGATTTTTTTTGTTATTTTAGGATGGGTCTTGGTTTTTTTTAAACTAAAAAACTTTTCAGATGTTACACTTTTGAAACACCTTGCCAAAATAAGGGCTCTACTATCAATATCCTTTCTAAATGAAAGGCAAACAAACAACTTGCAGAGGAAAAAAAAAAAGATAATACATTATCAGTTCTATCGACAGTAATTTCCGCAAAGAGAAATGTCTTCCAAGAAGTTTCCGTAACATAAAGAGAAGTTACAATCAGACAAAACAAGATTTTCTCCCAGGCCAATAAGCATCAGAAAACTAAAATCATAAACAGAAACTAAAACTGAGTAGGAGTTCCTGCTTATTGTGAAAGAAAAACATTTATCCAAACAGAATAAGATGAAGATAAGAAATGTCCTGAGGATCAGTCAAGCCAAGGGGACCATCAAATACCAAAAACATTTTGCACGGGGGTGCTCAGACTGCCCATAGCGGGACCTGTCCCACCAGCCTCACCTCACCTACATGAATACTAATGCTGGCAAGTGGCAAAACACCCAAGGGCTGCATTGTGAAAACTGTTACTTGTGATACACGGCGACACCATTATCACACACAACAGCGAGCATGCAGCATCACAATAAAGACAGCTCCTCTAGCAGACTAAGCCCTCCAAAAAATTACCAATCTCATAAACACGGAAGAGCACAGAGTGCCCCTCGGCTGGCCTGAGGACATCACATGTCTGCCAGAGGAGATGGGCTGCTGCAGTATGGCAGCACAAAAGGGTGCTGAAGGAACACAAACTGTTTGAGGCTTGTATTCTCTTTTCTGCTTGAATTTATGTAAAATCTCTAATGAATAGAAGTTAATTAACTACACTTAAGACTGATACACAACTACAGCCATAGGGAATAAACAGGTTCACCAGCTGCTGTATTACTTCAACTACACTGTAAATTGCTGCATGATATTAACATGCTCTCCTGGCTTCAATAAAGAAAATCTTATTGAAATCAGTAGCACACATTTCCTATTTCAGTGAGACATTGCAAAATTAAAATGATATGTAGTAAAAACAATATGTGTGAGCCACCTGCTTACTGTATGATAGAATAGATTGGCATAGAATGACAGCTGCTGCACAGCCAACATTTCAGATACTGTACTACCTTGCCAACTGGACTTAAATTCACACACGATTTCCTTGACTAGCACTGAATGAATTTTTGCTGCTATAAATATGCATTGGCAATTGTGATGAATCATCCTGGATACTAAGGGTCACTGTTAATTCAAATACATCAAGAACCACGTCCAGTGCAAAAAGCCCCCAGAAAAAATATTGATGAGTCCAGGCTGTTTTGATGACCTACATGTAAAGAACATGTCTTGACCCACAGTAAAAGGTAATGAAGACAGCCCCTGCAGGGCTTGCTGGGTGCTCATAGCACAAAATGCTCAATGTAAAACCAAAGAACTATTCAATCATCACATGCCTCCTCACACTAGCTTGGAGTCCATGAGAGTTACTGTAATCAAGATCTTACAGCCTTATTTAGGCACCTAGAGTGAGATTCAGAAAGCCTAAAATCCCTAATTTCTTACACTTATCCTAGCATATTCTACATCTGCTTTTTTTTTTTTAGCAGACTCGAGGCTCTACCCCTGAGCTGGGCTGTCTGGATCCCGTTTCTGGCTCATGTGGTTCTCAGCACTGCTCAGTCACAGGAGCTTAGAGAAAGGCAGGCTCCTTGATGTTGCTTCTAATTCCTATTGATTTCAATTAGAGCCATGTGTCTAATTATGTTTGCAGATCTTTTTTTGCTGGTTTTATATTAAGGGGATGCCTAGAAACAGTAAATGTTTCTTTTAATCTAACTTTCTATGCTGGCAGCTTATGTCTCCAGTCAGTGCTGACAGGAGCTCTAACAAGGAACCTTGCTTTAGATTCCCCTGATAATAAAATTTTGTTTGCATATATAATAATGAATATTCTGGGTTGGAACAGGAAATAATTTTGTAAGGATGAATATGATTTACAGTTCTACAACAAGCGACAATACTGTAGTGTTCATAAAAGGGCAGGTTTGGGGTAAAATCAGTAATCTATTTCAACCAATTCAAATGCCAATATCCCATCTGCTAAGTCTCTTTATTTTATATCAGTCTGCCATTTTCTCTTAGTGGTAGCATCAATAAACATTGTTGGTAATCATCTGCTTGTGCTCTAATGTGGCATATTCAGTTTCGTTGAACAAAGCCAGGCTGAAGATCCCTGAAGGAAAACAAAAGTGAGTTGTTTTGTTGTGATTCAGACCCATGTCTCTGATTTAAGAATGACTCAAGTTGCATAATCACCAAACCTGAACATGAATAGGTTTCATCATATACAAAGCTAAATACTGACAACAGCTGGTTTATTTATTCCGAAGAATTTTTTAATTACATGGGGTTCTTATCTTCATTTTGCCAAGTGCAGTGGAACATTTCAAAAAAAGCCATTAACTTGGAGATCACTAAAAGTAGTATTCATATCTGATGATGTATAACAGGATTCCAGCTGGAGAATACCACTCTGATTTACGAAAGGGTTTGTTTCTCTTTCCCATCTTTCAGATAGATTTGTAATGCTCAGAGACGAAACGCTGGATACCGAAGCCTAGATTCAGGCTTCCCTTAGCTGGCATTTCCCATAAAGTTCCCAAATACATCTAGCATACTCACAGTCTGCAGCCAGAGATAACCTAAAACATGATTACAAAAGCAGGTTTTGTTTCTCTGGCACTGTAAAATTACAGTTACAATGATGTAATCATGACCATTCATAGTTGCAATAGGCCTCATAAGCAGTGGTGAAGGAAATTATAATTGGCCACTTACTCTGAGAAACTTGGAGATGATAAGCTCTGGCTTGCACAGTGACTTCAAAGCCTCATAGGTTTTGAGTTTCCATCAGGATTTTTGGGTTACTAACAGGAACAAGTCAACTACAAACTTTTGTCCTTCAGCCTTAAAAGGCGTATGAGTAAGACAGAGAGGGTCTAAAGTGTCCAGTTGTGAGAGCAACCTGATACACCTGTTAGCATAAAGCTGGAATACCAGCCTGGAAAGGAACCTTCAGGAATCAGCTACGTTTCTTGACACTGCTTGCTTTTTCAGACAAACTATCTCCATTTTAAAAGCCATTTCCAAAAAATCTGCATTCTCTGATATGAAAATGTTCCATTACAGATTATTGTCAGGGAGAGGCAGCTTTTCTCATGGGTCACCAGGCCCTCAACAGCCCCATGCTCCTGGAGGTCCTCTACAGAGGTGGAGGACACAGAGCTCATCACCACTGAGGAGCAGGAGCTCCAGGGATGCTGGGGCAGGCTGTAACCTGCCAGTTCTGCCATGAGGAAAGACCGTGCAAAAGATAATATTCTCTTGCCTGTCAGCTAATACTGTACCCTGCCCTGGCATTGTAATGGAAACGGCTGTGCTTTCTGAAGGCATCATCTTTGACATGAGACATAAAACCACACATGTTTGTCATTTCTATATTTAACACACCGATGTTGAGCTTGGGGAGGAAAGAATAGCTTCTGCTAACATAGATCAGAAATGTCTTTTGAGAGGTGGCATGTAAAACCATATCCCCAGAAAAGACGTTTAGTTATTACTAAAAACTCTGATGTTAGCACTGCTCTCCCAAGAGACTAGAACGCACTTTCCAAAGGAAAGACTGCGAAAGTACAAATATACTAAGTTTACAAATTATATTCTCGTACATTTGTATGGTCACCAATGACGAAAAAAATCTATGACCTCAGCAGAGAATCACTGTTAAGGTATTAAAACCGCCTAAATAATCTATTACACTTACTCTTCAAATAATATAGCAAATATTATTTGCTATAATATTTATAGTGTTAATGATGCTTATATGTTAAACAAGCATCTTGTTGTCTAAGATTCTTAGACTTTTATGCACACATAAAATAAAAAAAAAACAACCATTGGAAAAAAACAAATTTACCAGTAATTTGTGGTCAAAATATTCAAATATTGTTCATATTATGTAATTAATTCTGTAGGTGTGGCTTGATCATATACAAAATAATAGATTATTTGGAGCACAGGCACTGGCAAGCTTGCTGCAGTCCCAGCTGGCCTGCTGCCTGGGCTATACACTTTTTGTGCGAGAAGTAAATCCTGCTTTAAAATGTTCCTTGGGCCTGAGATTTACTATTCAGCAATGTCACCTACACTGATGTCCACACACCATGGCACAGCTGTAGGAAATGTGGCAGCAGAGAGAGCCAGCTCTGGCAGCAATCCCCGCCGGAGGGACCGCTGCCGCCCAGGGAGGCTCCAGGAGCCACCAAAAGGAATGGCAGTTCATGCCAGAAAAACAGCAGTAACACATTCTCCCCATCCTCTCCCTGGTGAAATGAATAGACCATTAGAAGCCAAAAAAGAAATCTATATTGAGATACTGCTAATGTTCTAACAAAGTGACACAAACAAGTTACACCTCTAACAACTCACCTTCTTCCTACTCTAGGTATTTATAGCACTCTCTCAAATTCTACTGATATACCATAGTCTATTAATTGTGCCGATCCCCTCACCCCTCGCCTCCCCAAAAAAAGCAGGATAAACAAGGGGCAAGGTGAAAATTTTAAAATAGAATTTCCTCGCCTCAGTTTATTTAAGTTAGATATTTAGGACTGAGCTTATCAAGCCAACTGGTGGGCATCCTGCACATGGCATAGCACCTAGCACCAGCTTCCTGCGTGTGCTGAATCATGGCAACTGATTTTACAGGAGCCAGTGGTACATTCACATACCACAGAGCAGAAACAAGCTTTTTATTATGACAGTCTCTTAATTAGAAAGTTGTTCATAAATGAAGTGAAAAAAAAACCAAAACAAAAACAATTGACTGATTATTAAATGACCTTAGAATAAAATGTGCTGTTACTGTACTTGAGCTAGAACAGTGCAAGTAAATATCTCTAAAAGAAAAAGCAAAGTGTTCTATGATAGAAACCAATTTGATATGGAAATGGGTCAACAGTTGCTTAAGATGTAGCACAGTTTTGATTTGATCTGCTATATTTGGACTCTGTAAGAGGCGCTTCCAGTAACATCGGTATTGCTTATACATGAGACTTTTGCATAATCACTGTATGAAGCATTAGAATTCTTCAAACCGAGAATGATTTTCAAACCGATTATATATATCTATGTTAATAATTTGGATGCAACAGTATTTGCTGGAGAAAAAGAACAACTGTTTTCTAAAACAATTAGGATTCATGATACATTGCTTGGCAGACTATTGTTCAAAAGCCCACACAGTCCTTATCCAAAAGAAGCCCAAATGCCACCATGGGCACCAAGTTATGCTTAGCACTGAGCTCAGAACACACGCTGGTCAAACAAGCAGAAATATAGAAATAATTTGGCATACATTTGTGCTACAAATGAAATCCTGTATTTGTAGCAAGCTGTTTTGTATATTGCTGCTTTTCAGACATTATCACAATTTGAGTTGTTCTTATTTTAAGGAAACAATCAGATTTCATTTTAAGGTTTTTCTTTCATGGATACTGTAAAACATTTTTTGCTTCCACCTATCTCAGCTGTTAGCTTTCCAGTCCACCTTATTTATTTCTATGGAGTCCTTGGTAAACTTTGTGTCACCAGAAGGATTAATCTAATTTCACACCTGAAAACTATGAAACATCATTTCACCATGCTTACCACTGTGTTAGGGAACCTACCCCACCCAGCAGGGAACGTTCCTTCTTTTTTTCAAGCTTGGCCTCTGCTCTCACTTGCTACCAATACAATCATGTTGGTTCTTCTCTGCCCTTGCATTCTGACCTTGGGAGGAAGAACACATATATACAATATCTTCCTTTAAACACACAGTAAGAGTGAATATAAGCATTCACTTTCTGAAAGCAAAAGTGCAGGCAATAAATTAGCTATTGACTCCTGCAGAGCGAAAGGAGTTTGATCTTGGCCACAGATGAGGTCCTAGCAGCCGTCACAGCACAGAGCCATGATCAGCTGCTGGGCATGAGCAACCTTAAAAACCAAGAATTATGCTGACCATTTTCGATTTATTTCTGTGTGCTGTTTGACACTGAAAAAGAGCACATTCAGAAAGTATTATCATATGTCATAACATTAGCATATTATCTCTGCAGAGACATAAATGAGTTACTGTAGCCATAGTAAGACAGAGGTTTGCTGAAATCGAAGGGAAGTGGAAATGCTAGGTCTTCACACAGAAAACAAAACAAGACAAAAATGCACCAGGCTATTTGTGATTAATAATAGTGCCTCTAAAATCAACATGAATTATAATTACACGGGTTACTAACCTTCACAGAGTCCACATGAATATCCATTGGATTCCCCTGTCCGTTCGGCACCTTATACGCCAATAAAGATGATATTCTGAGAACAAAAGTCTCTACAATACATGTCTCCACCAGGGTACAGCCCACTCCGTTGAAGCATATTTTAACCTAATAATTCCTATAGCATATTGCAATTTTGAGACTAACTGCTATTAGTGAAAACCCAACTATTCAATCCTGTCTGGCTCTGTAACAGATGTCATACATATTGTTTAACAAGTAGTTCATGTCACTTGACACTATTTTACCACTTGTAAAATAAGAATGCTATGAGATCATTGAATGGTAGACATTATAGAAGTAGAAAACATTGACTATTATTTGTTGTTTTATTATTATTTAATGTAGCATATGGATGCAAAATTCTGGCTTGTTTGACCAGGAAGACAGCCCTATATGTTTAAAATTAAATTAGCATAGAAAAAAATTAAGCAAACAGACTATCTCAAACAGGAAATGAAATAAACAGTATGGAGCTCTTTAAATACATAACAAGTAATCAGCAAAAGGGCTGTGAACGGAACCTGAGTGGGAAGCTTGTGACCAGTGAGGCTGATACTGCTGGAAGCCTGAATGAAAGTTAAAAGGCTCCATGACTAGGCCAGACTATACAGGCAATTAGAAGTGCTGAATGTTGCCAAGGCATCAGGCCAACAAGAATTACAACTCAACAAACTGAATGAAGGAGAGTGGGGGGGAGGAAAAAAAAGAAGAAGGAAAAAAAAGGAAAGGCTTTAATTAAATATTTGAGATCTCACAAGGGATGGGGAAAGTGCCAGGTAACTGGAAGATGGTTAACTAAACAGAGGGGGTCTGTTCACTCATTAATGCGTGGGGGAATTTACAAGTGTAACTTCTACTACCATTAATTGGAGCTACAGTAAATGAGTGATGCCAGTGTATACTGGTGGGGAAAGGCTCTTGTTACCTAGTCTGGTCCTACCTGGTAAGGGTTCACTGAAGTGTTGTGGGGTTATTTATGGATCTGAATGAAAAAAGTCACCAAGATGGAACTTCTTGAAATAAAAATTTCTACTACTTTGAGTGCAGGGTGATCCCAGAATAATGCAATATTATCTTAAGAACTTTTTCTAGCAGTGGTTGTCCAGAATTGTGCAAACATTTACTCTGCCCCGCACCTCAGAAAACCCAAAATCACCATATGGGACACATGTCAGGTTCAGAGTGGATTAAATAGCTTCATCTCTGCAGTTCCTTGTCAGAAGGGTCACCAGTTGGGATGATTTGATTGTGCCTGTGCTGAAATGAAACAGGGAAATGAAGCCAGCAGGCCACTCACCTGCAGAGAAACAGCACGAAAGAGGAGAACAGAGGTGCTTGTGAAAGGACCCAACACTGATGAGGGTGGGGTAAGAACGGCAAGTGCACTGTGTCACCAATGGAGCCATTTTAGAAACTCTTTAGATGCAATTACTTCAGGTAAGCTTATCTCTATTTTTATGCAGCTCCAAATTCCATGGCTGTGACAAGACCTATCACATGTGAAATCTTAAATGCGTGTCATGTATAATACATCATTTTGCTATCCATTAAATCTGAAATTTGTTCAAAACAGAATTTTAAGCTTCATTGTTCCTGTAGCACTACAATGAAGGCAGAAATTACTTACCAGCTAGACAGAGATTTGTATTTTTTTCAGCCACAATCAAAGAAACTTTGGAATATGTAAAATATGCTATGTTTTCAGACCCCATGAATGAAAACCAGAAATAAAATGTTAATAACCCTTTCAGGTACATAAAATGGAGAAATAAGGGCCAGGAAGCTCATGTCATGGTCCTGTGTTGGTTGTTTTATCACTCTTTCTAAGTGAAAACGAGAAACCATCAGAGTTTCAGAGCATGGCATTTAAAAAAGGGCAGAATTCAGCATCTGTTCTCCACGTGACTATATATTACGGGATGCTTTAGAATAAGAAATCGATTTTAAAAAATACACATAAAAAAAAGGCTATAAGCCTTCACAGTCTTCTGGCCATATAAAATCTTGTTAAAACTCAGACTGCCCTGAGATGTTCAAGCACTTGACATCTCAAGTGAAATGTGTCCTCACAAGCACATTTTAAAAGATTTAGTATTCTCAGTATTTACTAATGCTTTACCAGAAAAGCAGTCAGGTAGCCATCTCAAAAAGACCAGTGTTACTTAAACTTGGACTCCTATTTCATTATAGAAATAACGGAGTACAGGAGAGCATTAGAACAAAAAATTAAAATTATTACTACAACTGACAGGAAATTTGAAAGATAGCCATTAAAATGTTTTTGGTTCTTGAAGACAAATTTCTGGTCACCTTCACAGTATTTACCTTGCAAAAAGTAGCTGCCAAGAACTATTCACTCTTTCTTTCTTGCCCACCCTCATGGAAATATAGACATCTGTAAAGGAAAAAACAGGTCCACATCTACGATTGCTGTGAAAGAGAGTTTATTTCAAAAGTACATCCTTTATGACCATAACAGAATTAAATACTAGGCAAGAATCAATTCAGCTATTATTTTTATGTAGAACTTAAATGCTGACACAAGAGCCAGTCAATGTTACTAGCCAAATCTGCTAAATTTCTTAAGATTAAGATGGGAAAAATTGGAAAATTTTCACATTAAGGTGGTGGGCTATATTGTAGCTTAATTTATAATTTCCAGGCGTATAAGGCAAGCATAGACAGACCATATGTCTTTTCTTGGCCTTTAAATGCTCCTATTTTCCACTAGACTTGCCTTTTTCTCCATCTATTGGCAACCATACCATTTGCTATTCAGGTGATTGGCTGTAATGAGCCAACTCCTGTTTCCATATGAATAACCACTTTTTTCCCCAATTACTTAAGCTGCCAGCAAGTCACTGGTGTCATGTTCTTTGATGCAAATCTGACTGTCAATAGTGAACAGGCCTATAAAAAGGGAGAATTTATGATGATACCCTTAGCTTAATATTTTTTGTAAATGCTATTCAGTTTAGCTTCCAAGGAACATGGGGAAGGCAGCAATGGTCCACAGTAAGAAGTAAGAATATCTTTAATTGGCTTTGTGCTCCACATGCCCTTGTAATCAGCCTTCCCATATGGTAGTCTGAAATAAATTTATCAATCTCAATTTATGTATTTATGTCACTTTAAAAGGTCCGTTTTAGTCAATATCAAAATCTATAAAATGTCACATTTAATTTTAAAATTGTAATTAAAAAAGTTAGAACACTGAATACATAGTTTGATATTTACAATTTTTTTAAATAAGCAGACACACAAAAAGCATGGGAGAGAGGATATTCTGAGGGAAACGAACACCAGTTATTAACAATACAAGATCTAAATATATAATTTTAACTTACTTTTTTAAAAGGTCATTTTTTATTAAATCATTCTTAAGTGGGCTTGGCTATTTTTTCACTTAAAGGGGAACAGCTTACATTTTGCAAGCCAGGAGAACTTACTCTTTAAATGCACCATGATGAGTGCGATCATGGGGTGAGGGGCAGATTCCTTGCTAGTGTTGGCACTTCTGACTGCAAGCACCATGTTTGACAGCAAATAGCTACAGACTAAACTTCTTTCCATTTTAGAAATTGCAATATTAAAATTCTAATGCAGAAAAATAAAAGCAATGTTACCCACTATTCAAAGCTTTGTCCATTTACTGCCTACCTTCAAACCTGTATCATTTCAGGATGCCTCTCCAGATCGCTATTAAGTAGATTTTCCAATTATTGCTCATTTTTTCCAGGTGATTCCAGTTAAACACGATTTTAGGCATCTGAGTAATTTCATGAACGTCCGCTTCTGCAATATAGACACCAGCAGTCAATCTAAAGAGAAAAGCAAATTCAATACATATTTAAAATTTCTATTGGTCCTACAAACCTCAGATTCAGTTCTGCATGTTTCCAGGTGCTCTCAACTGGAACTTTACCTATGAACTAATTAGCTCCTGTCAGAAGTTCTTTTGTAACAGCAGGTGTTCTTAACAACCACTGCTCCTTCGCTGAAAGGGTTTCTGGATCCATTTTTTTATCATTGAAAACGCAATAATAAATTATTGTTTATATAAGGTTGACAGCACTTTTCACAGAGCTGAGACAAAACAAGAAGCCAGCAAAAGGGAAGAGAGGTAAAAAGTAAAAATATTTCTATAACAGTCTGCTAAAAAATAGATAATCTTTGATTGTGCTCATTTACAAACAGGAAAGGTCCTGTCTAATATCTGTAAGCAAAAAGAGAAAATAACTGCTAAACCTGAAATTCGTTGGTGAAATATATTTAATACCAAATGCAACAAAACTGTAATGTTAAATTCAGTGGGCTTAATTAACCTCAAAATAGATACATCTTTTTAAATTTAAAGTTGCTGTTTAACGACGACCTGGTTTTGTTATTACTATTTGGCTAAAACCTGATTTTATGAGCACACGTAAAAACAGAGCATCTCACAGGTTTCTCTGATTACTCAAGATCAGGACTGGATTAGACCGTACTAATCTGGATTTTCTCCCCACATGCTGAATAGCACATAAGTAAAAAGATACGAATGTTGTAATCCATTAACTTCGGTATAGAAGTTAACTAGAATTTGTACAAATAATTTTCTATGGGTTTTTTCTCCAATGCATCTTCAGAGGTGTTTTAAGTCTATTGCCCATTACAAGGTGTATATACTCAAGCCAAAGTGGCTGCTGCAAGCTCTAAAGGAGCATTGCTGATCCAGTACCAGAACAAGTGCATTTAGGCCCTGGAAGGAAGAAGGACATGCTTGATTGGATTTCCCAAAGTTAAGGTACCTGCCTGCTCTCTAGTTGCCTAAATGCTTTCAGATCTTTTAAATACTGACGGACTAATGCAAGGCACAGACTAGCTGGTGCCTACATTTGAAATCTGCTCTCAAACCTCATTTGCAGATTGGCCAGATGGTCATTAGTGTGGAGGTGTTCTCCAGGCAGACTTGCTTTCAGGGCAGGGATTTTTAAATTTTGGAGGGGGTTGGGGAAGCAGAAAAGGAAATCTTTTGGGGGGGGTTGGATTTTTTTTTTTTTTTTAAATTTGTGGGGGAGGGTTGTTGGGTTTTTGTTTTTCGGTTAAGATTAGTAACAGCTAGGAAAGGGTGAATAAAAGCTGAGCTACAACAGAATATTCTCTAGTTTGGTGTATTTAAGAAAGTGGTTGCAATTTAATCCAGAGAGACCAATAAACGGAAGACTAAAATAAAAAGGCAGAAGGCTGCAGTGTCAAAGTGCTGTTAAAGTACATGAGAAAAGCAATTCACTTGGGGTTCACTGTAACACTTCTAATAATGAGCTTCCCATATTTAGACACAAGAGACAGCAAATTCAAACCCCCTGGAAAGGATACAATACAGTTATACAACAACATAGCAAACTGTATTTGTTTTGTTGTTACTACCTATGCACCCTATGGTTTCTTTAGGGAAGATGATATGATATCTTTATACCGTAGTGTGTAAAACAGTCTGAAATCTCTCTTTGACACCAGTAATGCACCAAAATCCTTCCTAAATATTGAAAGACCTCCAACTTGATGCTAAGCTTGATCTTACTCATCACTAAAAAAAATAAATGTTTTGTTACTGCATTTCTCTCTGAGAGGTTTTCAAAATCCTTCCAGTCAGTACATGAGATAGGATACATATTGTCGGGGATAAGTTGTTAAAGTGAATTTGAAATGTGCTTCTCAAAATATCGTTTACACATTTACCAGATGGTAAAATAAACATGTAAATTGTTATCGAGTATACACCAACTTTATACTACAATTTTACCCACTGTAGAAATGGTGTAAAAATGTTGAATATAGTGTTACTTGTTCATTTAATAGTTTATTAACATTTTAAATACATTTGGAGAATAGGTTTACTTTCAAAGAAAAAAAATACTTACAAAAGCAGCATTTTAAGCCATTAATCAGGCCAAATTAACGTACTGACTTCTAAATTTATCATTTACCTTATCAATAATATAATTAATATAATTACAGTTGCTTTCTAAGTATTTGCATATGCATAAATGTTGCACATGTTTAATGGTATGGGTTTTAAAAGATGAATTTGAGTTGAACAAAGGGCTAAAAAAGGAATTTTAAGAGGTGCAGTTACCAACATCTTAGTTAAATTATATGTGTTTTGGGGTTGTCCTGTGGAGTCTCAGGATTTGGACTCGATGGTCCCTGGGGGTCCCCTCCAACTGAGGATATTCTATGATTCTGTGATTTGTAAGTAGCTGCTGTAAGACCAACAGGTCACTTTGTCACTGGAATTTCCTCTTTCAAGACCCACCATCATACATGTTCAGAAATAGGAAGATGTGAATACTCTATCTATGACAAAGTAGAAGGCGTGTACTAACAAACTCTCTCAAAGAAGGGAGTAATGCAACTGTTTAGCAATATGCAGGAATTAAAATCCTCAGCTCAAGGAGCAACCGTTGTCCTTCTTTAAGATCAGAGGTCCCATGCATGTAAATCACTAGCTAATGATCCTGGTAGAAGAAAACAGACAAAGGATTTTGATGGAAGACTGTTGCTTGTACTAGTTATGATTGGTGTCTCCTTTTGTAATTCTATTTCTACCAACCCAGCTCATCAATTACACTGTGCTATAGCATTCTCTTTTTCACCTTTCAGACTATGCCAGCACCTTTTTGTAGAAAAATTACTTTATTATTTTACTGTGTTAGATTTAGGATTTTTCCTCAGCTATGATGACATATATTAACTCAGCATATTTTCAGTCTTATGCCCCCCGCAGACTCTGAATTATTTACTTCTTAGATATGAGCCTATCAACTAGTCTTCAAAATATCTAATGACTCCTTTGGTTAATCCACAATAGGGGCTTGGCTTCTCACACATCTTGTTGGAATTATTTTTTTCAGAGGCTTTTCACAGCACCTAAATTCAGTCTGACACCAGCCATGGATCTCCTGTTTACGATTGCATTGCAGCTTTACTATCATATGCCCTCAGCAGTAAGGTGTTACCACATAAATACAAAAGACACATGATTCTCAAAAGTACTAGCAGAGATCTAACTTGAGAGATAAGTTAATGTTATTAATGAATTCTGGAGGAACGTGCATATCTAATAGCCTCTATTACTAGATGCCACAACGTAAACTCTTAACCAAAATTATCTTTAATTAATATTGCCCCTATACAAGGAGCTAGGAGAAAAGTAGTAGACAATAGGCTTTAGCAAACCTGTCTGGTTTTCTGGCTCATACTGGGAAAGTCTGTAGTTTAAGATTCAGGGTCAAAACCTGCTCCACACCGGGTGCTTTATCAGTGCTCCAGAAGAATCTTCAAGGAAAAAAACAAACCAATTGCACGTGTACACTTTTAAAACACCACTTGGAATGTCCTGCTCTACAGAACCACAGAACCATCAAGGTTCAAGGTCATCTGCTGCAACCACCAACCCAGCACCACCATAACCACCCCTAAACCATATCCCCAAGTGCCACATCCAGACTCCCTTTGAACGTTTCTGAAAACAACTCCACCACCTCCCTGGGAAAGTTATTCCAATGCTTAACCACTCTCTCAGTGATTATTTTTTTCCAATATCTAATCTGAACTTTCCCCAGTGCAAAATAAGGCCATTTCCTCTCATCCTCCTCGAGACATGGCAAAAGACACCAACCCCCACCTCACTACCACCTCCTTTCAGGCAGTTGTAGAGAGCAACCTACCTTTTGAGTTACACTCTGCAGCTGAAGTATTTTGCAAAAATAAACAAAAGTATTTGATGATACTGAAAAGATTGCAATAATAAGGGTTTCACATGGGAATAAATTATAATTTAACTTAATTAAGTACCCCAAAATTTCTGGAAAGGTCTGGTTTAGAAATCACTAGGCAGAAACATAAGTTCAAACTTGAAGAAATAGTCTAAGTGGGATAGGGACAAGATGGATGTACACAGACAGGAGGTGTTCAATAGCACACAATTACCAGTATCCCCCTATAATGAACCAAGAAAAATATGGGGAGGCTTAAAAGTCTGGCTACCAAAATCCCTCATGCATTCAAGGTATGCACTGGCTTTGGTGTACACACAGGTACTATAGGCTGAAACACTAAACATGAGAGAGCTGCTGAAGAAAGCAATGCCTTCAAAGCCTGAGCCATGGAGCACCAAACACCTCTGCCAACTAACTTCGAAGCAGAGCCTGAGCCAACACTTCTGTAAAGACAGGGTGAGCACTGAAAACTTGTAGCATATGCTGCTATTTACATAACTAATTGTAGCATGCACAGTCAAAAAACAGCCTCTAGCTTTAGCATATACATGCAAAATAATTGATTTTATTATGTACAGAAAATTAGAAGCTGTCAGAAACAAAGCCACTAGTAACAGCCGCGAGGAAGAATTTCGAAGTTTCATCGCCTAGATTGCAGAGGCTAGTCTTCACACAGTTGTGAGGTTTACAGCTAGAATATAAATCTAGACAAGATTCAGTGACAGCTGATACCCTATCCAAGCTTTCGGTAAAACTGACATACACACGCCATAGACTGATGGTGGAGACACTCAAGAAAAATATTCCCAGGCTCAGACTAGCTGTGGTTTGTCATTGCAGGCATTGTAATACAAGATGAAACTTTGCAAAGGATATTGCAAATGTAATAATAACAGCCTAATCTTACATAAAATGAAAAGGAAGAAAAATGTGATGGCATGGAATAAAAGCACTAGCTGAGTTGCACCTAAATCTCTGATGAATAATAAGAGGACACCAAGATGGGGAAAAATACGGAAGAAAAATCTGCGTTACACTGACTATTTTTCTATGGGAAAAAAAATGAAACAAAAAACATAAACCTCAGTATTTCTCAGGCAAAACAATGCATATGTGTATGCATAAAAATATGCATATTAGTTATAGAATGTTCTTCTATTATTCAGAAATACTATCATTTGAGACAATATTTAATCCTATAGACTAATTCTATATTGACTTAACATGACACATTTTTCTTGCAATTACAGAGTGGACGAGAATTTTTTACAAGTTTAAACATTTTTTTTAAATAATAAATTTTAAGTAGGTTATTTTAAGATCTCCTCTTGCCAGTAACCTTGCCAGAAAATGGTGTTAAAATTCTAATTTTTTTTTAAATCAAAAAGCTATTACAAATCAAAGTTAGATCAGCAGAGGCCCCATAAATTATAATGCAACACTCATAAAAATAAGAGTTCACCTGTTACATGCTGCTGGAGAAAAAACTTGGAAACAGACACTTATTATACAACTGCAAATGCTAAAAATGTTTCATATTGTAGATTCTTATAAAACGTGTCATGTTAAATGTTTTGTATGCAGTAAACCCTTTACAATCACAAGAAAATGTATGTAAATGTAAATTTAGAACTTTGGGTACAAAAGAAAGCAGCCTTGCATGGATCTCATCCTCTTCATTAACCCTGAGCAAGGCTTTCCTTTTTTAAGCATCTTCCATAGAAGGAGTTATGGGAGAAAGCATTGCTCTACATGCTCAGGTCCTAAACACAACAAGCCATGGAAGAGCCAGTGAAGTGCCCCCCAGTAAGGAAAAGGATGGTGGAGAGAAAGGCAGGGGCTGGAGCTCCTGGGAAGCTTTGGAGATCTACCAAGGGAAGAGAGCAGAAGCTGCCTGGGGACTTCTGGTGTATGTGCACCCACTTGGAGCTCTGCTGCTTCACCACCCAGCAATTCAGCGATCGCATGCCTGATCCTAAACAACTCTCGGAGAGCAGGTTTTGGGTTAGAGACAAGCCTGTCTCCTACCTGCCTGTGAAAGGGATCACCAACTTCCTGCTGTCCTGCCCTTGCACCCACCAGCCTGGCAGCCTTTCCCATGCAACAGCACCATCACCATCCAAGTGACTTCAGAGAGCTGAGCTGACAGCAAAACAACCCTCGTGAAAAAGGTTGAGTACACAGAACTACACTTGAAATCTCCTAGATCCTTATCCTGAGGCAACTGTAGATATTAAAACAAAGTCAAAATTAAATATAGCTACTGTTTAGCACATTGTGTATTTAGCACAGGCATTGCTCTTGTCCCTCTATAACTGGGAAACGTGACCGCAGTGAGAGAACTGCATTTTAATTACCAGGAGGAAAAAAAAACCACCCCAAAACCCACAACAGAGAGTACTGCCAAAGCAGAACAGACTTGGGCCCTGATCCTACAAAGACTTATGTGCACATATACACTAAACTTTACACTGTTACAGCACAATCATTTGTGTTGTTTCTCCAGTTACAGGGTATTTGGAAAATAAACATATACCAGTAATGGACTACTTTAGGGTTTGGCCTTTCTGGTTACATCTGACTAAATGGCCTATGGGGCAGTATAGTCCTGAAGAAATCTTACATCTGCATGCCATTAAAATAATTTTTATAGGCCCATATTGTATTTCTGCCATTACATTTCACATTACTGTAGCTTACATCTGCTTATACAAATGAATTTGTTTGTGATTTTTTTAAAAATCCATGATTTTAAAATAATTTTCATTTATATAATGATCAGAAAGAAGTTATGAGTGAACAATATATGGAAATACAGCAACTGAAACATTGAAATATTTAAAATACAATTCTAAATGTAACATCAAAGAGTTTTTTATTATATAACACGAAGGGAAAAACGAGCTACACTAGATAACACTTCAAAGACAGTGAAAAGGATTTGGGCATTAAAAAATCCCAAACATTTACAAGAAGAACTGAAATATCTGGTTAACTCCTTTCCATTCAATTTCTGAACAATACTTTCATATTAAAAGAATATAGCTGGCCTAAATATTGCCCCCAAAAGGCAGAAAATTCTTGTATTACACACACCAAAAAAATTGCTTTTCATTCGATTATTAAGATAAGTAAATCATCAGAATCAACCTTGACAATAAGCAGAAAGGAAGTTTCAATTATTCTCATAACCTAAACAGAGACCAAAAAAAATATGGGTAGAGTAAGATATCCATTGATGTTTTCATAACTATTTTAACACGAGAGAAACAAATTTGTGTATCAGTTTGTATATCAATTAGTACTTGGTCCTATTCTTTCCATTAAGCAGCACCTGCTTTGGATAGTATCTAAACCACAAGAGGGGACAATCAGATTGTTTCAATACGAAGCAGTATTGAACCACTGAAGCTCATGAAATGACATAACTGTACACCAGCTGAGGATTTAATCCATGATATTCTGACCCTAACTCTGCAACAAATGCCGTCCTCAATGCGTAACTGAAATAACTGCTTTATAATGTGGCCAAGAATAAAACTGTAAAAAGTGTGAAAGTCGTTTAGAACCACAAGCACTGGAGATTTTTCAGTGAGATTTTCATGATTTCTAAACACAGGTGACTAAACCACTTGGAGGTTTTTGAAAAATGTCCCTACCCTCATCACTTATGCACAGTGGGCTGCATTGGAAAGCCAGGAACTGACAACAGAAAGCAAAGCCCTTTACCTCTTCCTCAATACCCTGCATCTAACTCAAAGGAAATGTTCCATCTCCTAAAGTAACAGTAAACTGAGCTTCTAGGAGAGAGCTTCCACAAAGCTTAAAGTAACACCTATGTACAAACTCCTCATGCTTTAGAAGTGGGAAAGCAGTGGGAATGTGGGGAGAGGGGAGATGCCTCAAGGGTTTGCCGAGGGAGGATGCAGTGTGAGGAGCGGTTCTTTCTCTGTGTCACTGCACCACAGATCTCAGTTAGTGATGTGCAGGCACCGATCACAGAGCAAGAGGCAAGACAGGAGGTGCTCCTGCCAGGCCCTCGAATGGACTTCCCAGACAATGCAGGATGAGCCACAACTTTCCCCAGGGCCAGAGAGGGCCACCATATTTCCACAGTGTCTCCAGCAGGAGGTCTGGGACTGAAGGGTGAGAGAGCAACACCGATATTTTGAGTTGGAAGTCAAAAATGTGACAGCAAACATTTCCACGAAAAGAAGTAAGCTGCAATTGAGGTGTTGATCGATCAAAAAATATGGTTTTTAGTTTACATTTATGATTTCAGTTTAATTCTCAGTGGGTGGGTGGGTGTCTTCGCTAAACTAGGACACCTTTCAGCAGCATAAAATTTCTCTCAACTCAAAATACCCATGTTGCTCTTTCACCCTTCAGTCCCAGACCATTATCTGCTTTCTGGATAAACAAAACCAGCCAATATGTAACTAAATACGATAAAGAAAGAAGCTTAGTTACAAAACTGAATTCTGTAGCATGGCCCACAGGAATCGAGGTGACTTTTAGAAAGTTTAAATTATGTGCCAGTGCTGTCAGTTAAAAAAAATTACCCAAACAAGCCAAAAAATTATGTTTCAAATGACTGAAGTAGAAGCTTGGATGATGTGCTTTGGTAACTCATCAATGTTTCTGCTATATTAAAAAAAATCAAATTATTAAGTGTATCCTAAATCAGTCAGTCACTTCAAGGTACATGACTATCACAATTATTGAAAAAGGCCTTGATCCTGAAAACATTTATGTCTGTGAATTTTTAGACAAGTGAATAGTCTTTGTAGGACTGACCTCTTACTTTACGTTGTTCACACATATGAACTTGTATGCACGATCAGAGACTAAGGCAGAAATACACATTTACAAGCTATCAACATTTTACCTAAAATGTCTCTTAAAATGGATTCAAAGTCATTACCAGCTGTTTCTTATTTAAAGCTTAATATCCGTGTAATAGTATAGACAGTTCTACAGGAAAATAAAGTACCTGACCTTTTCATCCTTTTTGCCTTCAGTTCTTAAAAAAAAAAAAAAAAATTGGCCTAAGAAGTCAGCTTAAGACCAAGAAGATCATTCATACTCACATCAGCCCCTTAGAATTAGAAACACTCCAACTATGACAAATCACAGTGATAGCATGAATAAAACATCACAGGTTTTATTGTGTAATGTATTTTATAAGGTCAAAAGTTATATCTAATCAGCAATGGCAGCCTTGGATTCTAATGGGTTCATAATTATTCTACATCCAATAAGTAAAATAGTACATATGCTCAAAAATTCGAGAGTTAAATATATATATTTCAACCAATATCTGTTTTTTTCAGACATACATATTTGAACAAATGGGCAGCTTCCAAGGGACCATGTTCTGAAATAAATGATGCTTTTGTTTGCATTTCCAGATTAATACGCATTCTGATAAAAGCATGAAACGTTTCAAGTGAGCTGTGCGGCTCTCTAGACCTACCACAAATATATTATCTGGAAAGAGCTGGGTGCTGAATGCAAACAGTCTGCTGCCTTCCCTCTACTTATCACTCTGCTGTTTCGATATTTTTTTCTTTGACTTTGCCCCCGTATCTTAGCAAGAGACACATGCCCTACTGAAAACCACATTTATGACAAGTTTTAATACTTGGAATAAAAACTTGTGTCCATTCTGCACAGAAAGTACCTGGAAAGTGTACTTTCATGCAAAATCCTTTATTTCTGCTTTTCCCAATACACACACATTCTTTTTTTGTATCACAGAGATTTTAAAATTGTCCTCAGCAATTTAAATACGATTTCCAAAAACAGTAACCTTTTTACAGGGAAAAATCAGAGCATTTCCAGTTGATGAAGTAATTTGCGAAGGACATGCAAAGCACCTGAAAAACAGACTGCAATGAAAACCATTTTAACTGTAGCAACAGCACTCACTGCATAATGTTAAAAGGAAAATTATGCAATTAGGTCTCTTATCAGACTTACGAAAATTCAGATTATGCCATTTGGGGGAATAAAAAAAGAAAAATCATTGTTCACCACATCTCCCTCGAGCACTACCTAGGGGAGGGGAGTGATGACCAGACAGTGAAAATTAAGGAGAACGTGTCCCACCTTTCGCCTATTCTGCCAATCTGTCGCAGTTGTTCTTCTAGCTCCATAGGTTTACATGATTTTTTTCCCTAATTTTTTTCTTTTTTTTTTTTTTTTTTTTTTTCTTTTTTTTTTCTTTTTTTTTTTTTTGCTGACAAGTAATACAAGACAGATTCTTGCCTTCTTAGGATCTTGCAATCTAGTTTAGACATAGCACGTCAAGTGGTGATGAAAGAAGGTTAGGGTGGGTTTGAAAAGATGAGGATTCCAACAGTAAACGATGCAGAGACATCAGTTTGGTAATGTACACATGTTTTGCATGATTCATTGGACCAAAATGGCCAAAGGAACTTAAAAAGCTGTCAAAGGCATCTTTACCTCTGACCTACCTAGTCATCCATCTGCTTCCTCATACTGTCAATCAAAACCCTCCCATCCTTATCACTATTCTATTACACACATTTTCCACAACCATTTCTCCTCCAGCTCTTAAAAAATATCTTAGCAAACATTTCAATCAGTCATTAAAAACCTTGTTAAAATATGCAATGTGTCATCAAATATGCATAGCGTACTCGTGCAAAATCTGTAGAGCGTAAATCACTGTATTACATTTGATATAGCATTAATGTGAAACATCAGAGAAAGTATTACCAGTAGGAACTTTAAATTACTTTCTACAGATTGGAGCTTGATTTTTTGTTATATAAAATAAAGGAAGGGCAATTAAATAGATTATTTTACACAATAATTAAATTAAAACCTATTCAGCATGCCTAATACTAATTATAGTTCACATAAAATTCATGCCATTAATTGCTAACAAAATCCTAACAAATTCATACGCGGGGGGTTGCTTCAACTAAACTGCACACGCTGCAATTTAAACACATCAGGTCAAAACCCGCGCGTTCGCTCTTCAGTGAACGCAAACGTTTTAACGTGTTGGTAAACATATGTTTAGCAGATATACAGGTGCGCCTCTAAAAATAATATTCTAAAATATCATAATAGTAATAAAGTGACCTACCGACAGGAAATAGCCTTTTTAACTTCTGCAGCCCTTATCTCTTCCAGTCTCTCGCACAAATAGTTAAGGAATTATCCTGTCCAAATAGTTATGGAATAACATCAACCACTCACGCTCAGGAAAGAATTTTGTTCAGACCTGTCACATGTTACGTATTTATTCCAGACCCGCTGGATAACCCACTCTAAATAAAACCTAGCGGAACCTCCCTGAGGAGCGGTCTGCCCGGGGTGACCGCCCGGCGGGCAGCAGCCCCGGCACCGTGGCAGCAGAGGGGAGGCGGGCGGGAAACGCCGCGGTGCCTCGGGCCTCTCCCTTTGCCCTCTCGGCGGGCAGCACAGCGGGACTGGGAGCGGCGGGGGGAGAAGGGGGCGGCTTTTGCTGGCCGAGAGCGGAGAAGGAGGGCCGGGAACATGTCATAGGTTGTATAGGGTGCTGAAAGCCCCAGGGAGGGCGCCGGGACAGCCCCTCAGGGCACCGCTGAGGGGGCAGACGGGGCCCGCCGGAGGCGGAGAGGCGCGGGCGATGCGCAGGGGGACGCGTGCGGCGCCCCGGCCCCCGCCGCTCGGGAAGAGGCGTCTGGGGAAGGACGCGCATCGCCCGCGCTTCTCCGAGGGGCGGAACCGTGGGGGCAGTGCCCCCCACGGCCCCTCTCCGGGAGACGTCCCGGGGCAGCGCCTGGAGCCCGACGGCACAGCGGGGCGGGCACCGGCCCCCGCCGCCGGCACAGGTCGGCGGCCGCGCGGCCCCAGAGGGCAGGGGAGGCGCTGGGTGCGCATGGCCCCGCTCGGGTCCCGCACCTTGGCGGGGATGGAGGGGACGGAACGTAATTGGGCTGCTCAGGTGCCCCCGGTCAATGCCGCGGCAGGACAGAATCGCTCTGACGGCTCCACAGCGCGCTTACCCCACCGCGGAATCAAGTGTAAACCCGGCCTGTTACTCCTCAGCCCCTGCGGACTCGGCCCACGCAGGTCCCCGGCCGGCGCCTGTTCTAAAGCCCACAGGTGGTTGTCTCTAAAGGGGGCAGAGTCCCGGGAAGGTCGCAGAGGGAGAGGTAGTGCTGCAGGAGTGGGGGCTCCGCTCCCGCGCAATAGGGCAAGCTTCTCCCCCGAAAGGGCGCCCGCCTTGGGGGCACCATGGGGCTCCACCAGGGCAGCCCCCGCCCTGGGAAGGCGAGGGGAGGCTGCGGGCGGGCAGCGTTGTGGCCCTCGCCTCTGCTCCGCCAGCGATGGCAACCCCCGCCCCGCGCCAGGCACCTCTCCCGCCTGCAAAGTGCTGTCAAGGTTTTTAAGCGTCAAACACAGGGATAATTATAAACCTCTCGAAACCGACGGGGTTTCATCTCCCTCTTTCACCGACTGCAAACCTCCACGCTTGGCCACGCGGTGTAAGCACTGTCCCCTACGCTCTTCCACCCCCCTCCCCAAAAGAAAAGGACAAACTCGGGGCAAGCGGACCAGCTCCGTCAGGGAGAGCGGCGGCGGCACTCCCGCTCCAGAGCCTCGCGGCGGGCCGAGAGCAGGCGAGTCCGCCAGCCTCTTCCCCTTGGCCTCACCCGATCTCTCATTTGCAAAACGGCGAAGTGCTTGCTCCAACACGACGTTAACGTTTTGCCAGGTTTATTTTACTTGTTATACACAGACGATACAAACGGGCAAAAACCGAAACATTTCTCAATGGAGCATGTACTGGTATAAATTATTCAGTTCCACAGACGTAACAGAACAAATATAAAAATCACAACATTCGATTTACAGAAGAGTCAAAAATATACACACGTTTATGACCCTGAATTTCTATTAGGAAATTTCCCCGTCGAGTGTAATCTAGACTGAATATTTAGCCTGATGCATATTTCAGTTCGTAATTGGTGGGTTTTTTTTTCTTCCATATAAAAATGCGTTAATTGTATAGATTTGCTACTGAAAATTCGAAGACTTACTATTCTGCTTCGCCGGGGGGGAGTCCTGGAGGGACATTAGTTCTCCTTCGGTAGTATAATAAGAGGTTTACAAGAATGATCACTCTTACTTTCGATGTGCATTTGATTCCCCAGGAAGTCAGATCTCGGTTAGCTACTTTATGAAAAAGTCAATTCCAAAACTAAATGCAGTAAAATATACAACTCACAACTCATCTTCACTGGACTACACTATGGTTACCAACAATTCAGTCGTCTATATCTTTTTTTCTTTTTTTTCTTTTTTTTTCTTTTTTTTTAAGATTATTCATTACAAAGATTTACAGCAATATAAAGAAAGAGGGGGAAACTGCAAAGAAATTGGAAAATAGTTTGTTAGCATATTTGGCACCTGCGGGGACCAGTAATGGATTTGGCACTTGGGGGCAGGGGAAGGGGGATACCACGAAAATAATAATATTGCTGATCTCGAGCTATTCCTTTCAAAGAAAAATAAGAGGCGGTTAATTTTGGTTTTGGAAGGCGTTATGCTCCTTTAATCGACTTTCCTATGAGACGTATTTCTGTTCTTTTGAAGGGAAAGCTGAGCTATTCCTTAGCTGTGTTAGCCCAGGGCACCGTGTAATTATTTCATGCGAGGAATTGGAGAGAAAGTGAGAAACCCATTACTCGCTGCTACAGCTATGGACCACTTACATTACCAGAGGCATTCAGGAAAAGTGTTTACCTAGGGAGGGGCACGAGGAAGAGGGAGCAAAGAGCGGGGAATGGGGTAAAGAAATTTAAACAGGATCTGAGTTTTGTGACTTAACAATGAAAACAAAACAAAAAAATCCGAACAAATAATAAATAAACTGAACCAAAGAAAAGTAATCTGTTACAATAAAATAAATACTATGTACAGGCATTTCACAGGCTGTTTTCCCCACTATTACTGTTTCACCTAGAATCCATCCGTGGTAAAAGGAAGGAAGCGCTGTACGGTTTGAGAGTCTAAGCATCCTACTGATCAGTGGGTTTCGGTGCGGCAGTGCCCCCCACGCCCCCGGGGCGCCGCCGGACCGGGCCGGGCGGGGAGCGGGGCGGGGGGGCGGCGGCAGCCGCTGCTCAGTTATTGTGCAAAAGGACGGCGGGCCGACGGCCGCGCCTAGCTGTGCGAGTAGAAGCCGTAATAGCCGATGTCCTTGGCGCAGGTCTTTTCGCAGTCCCGCTGGGTGAGCACCTCGCTCTTGAGGGGCGAGGAGCTCTCGGACACCGGGGTGTCCGAGGGGGAGATCCGCCTCCTTTTGGCCTGCTCGTAAATCCCAGAATCGGATGAGTCGATGGACTTAATGGACGACGGCGTCTCGATCCAGCTGGAGTCGGACAAATCTTTGGGCTTGGAGTCCTCGGCACCCGGCAAGGGGGACCGCTCGGGGGCCAGGCTCTCCGCCTCTTCCCCCAGGTAGGGGTTGCCGGCGGCCATGCGCGCCGCCGCCGCGCTGTTGGGCCAGCAGGAGAGCACGGAGCCCGACTTGCTGCAGTACTGCGGGGGGCTGCGGGCCCCCCAGCCCGAGGGGTCGGCGTAGTAGCCCAGCGGCCGCCCAGCGCAGCCGGCCGCCTGCAGCGGCAGCGCCTTGACGCCCGCGGCCGCGTAGGACAGCAGCGTGGCCGCGTTGCCGGCGAAGTCGGTGGCCGTGTCGTAGGCGGAGGCGGCGAAGTCGAGGCGGTTGTTGGCGGGGGCGACGAACCAGCGCTGAGGCGAGGGGGCCCCCGGGTCCTCGGCTTGCTGTGGGGAGAGCAGCCCGTTGGTGTGGGGCACGCTGCGGTCGGCGCCGGGCCCCGGGCCGGCTCCTGCCCCGGGGTGGAAGCGGGACTTGGCGTAGTTACTCACGAACTGGTCCTGGAGGAAGGAGCCGGCCATGGCGTAGCGGGCCCCTGGCACGATCTGCGAGCGGGGCGAGTCGTTGGGGGAAGGCGTCAGCCGGTCCATGTCGCAGCCCGTGTAGATCCTGCCCAAGAGAAGGGGAGAGAGCTGGGTGTCCGCCGCAGCCCGGCGCCCTCCTCGGCGCGGTACCCGGCCGAACGCGGCCCTCGGGGACGAACGGGACGGCTCCGTCCCAGCGCGCTCCTGCCCGGCCGAGAGCCTGCGCTCCTCTCCGGGCTTGGCCTCCGGCGTCAGTAGCGCCGAGGGCCTTTAACGGGGAAGAGGAAAGACGGGGGCAAGCATGGAGAACAAATCATTCGGAACCGGTTGGCCATTCCTTGACGGGGCTGAGATCCCTCTGTCCGGTCCGAACCCACAACCCAAAGGCGTGGAATCCCGCGCGGTGACACATTGACCGGTCCCACCACATGCGCAACAGGCAGCCCGGTCATTTGCAGCGAACAGCATGAGTGGCAGACTACGGAATTCTATCGGCTGTTTAACACTTATTATTGGGAGTCACAGACGAACCATCAACATTTTACTGAGTTTAAATTAAGCTAATCTTTAAACACCTACTGTAGGAAATGTAAAGCCAGACACTTCCAGTGTTCCCTGCTTGGCCTATATATAATTCTCCCATGCTGGGCTGCAATTTGCGATTATAAAAACTTTAATGGATGAATAACTACTATCTGTATTTAATTCAGGCTAAAACTGTGCTTTAATTAACCCTCCACGCCTCCTGGAATTTCTTATCCAAAATAAACTTGGCCCTTAAACAAATTCAACGTGCTAGACAACATTGAATCTTCCCCCTCCCCCCGTCTCCTTTCAAGTGACGCCCTATAAAGTTTTTTCCTATCAAAAAGAGAAGAGCACTTTCGGCTGGGGGCGAAGGCCACGCAGCCTTTCCAAAGGCCGCACATACTCTCGCAGAGCTCCCGGAGAGCGGACAGGCTCGGCTGCCGCCTTCCGTGGCACCAGGGACAGCCGCTGTCCTCCCGGCGGCGGCCTTGCTCCCCGCCCCAGCCTCCGCGACCCCCGCCCCTGGTGAAGAGCGGACGCACCACAAGCTGCTCCCTGGGGAGAGCTGGAGTTCGGCCGCAGGCCCCTCTCGCACTAGTTCCGCTGTCGGCGTCGTTTCCACCCTTGTCCTGAAAGCCTGCTTTGTGGTGGCTGCTGGACCGCGGTCCAGCGGAGAGGCTGAAGCAGGCGCTGAAGATACGCACGGGATGAGGCGCTCGAGGTCAAGTGAGGCCGCTCCCCGCCACAGTTTAGAGAGGAAAAAGGTTTTCCTCCTGAAAGCCGGGAGCCCGTCCCACAGACCAGAGCTTGCAGTGGTACAGGCGACATCCCAAGCGGCCTGCTCCCCCGGATGTATGGGCCGCCCTGCGGCCGCCACTTCCCGCTGCCCCAAGCTGGGCTGGGGGATGCCGGGCGGGCAGTACCGCGGGCCAGGGGAAGCCTGCCTGCAGGGCCTGCAGGCCGGGACATCCCCATTTTTGTCTCGAGGGCCGGGAAAGCGGCAGCGGGGGCCGAGTGTCGATGCTGCCCCAGAGCCGCAGTCGGAGGGGCAGCAGCCGCGAGCGGCGCGGGGGTCAAGGGCGGGGGGTCAAATGGCTGGGAACGCCTCGGAGGCGGACGGGTAGAGGCAGAACACGGAAAAATCGCGATTAAAACTTCAGAGGCTTTAACTCCACCCAGAGGGGAGAAGGGAAAAAAAAATCCAATCCCGGAGAAGAAGAAAACGAGACGAAGACATTTTCCTCCGGACACCGGCTCTGCAGACCCCGGGATGATGCAGAGTCGGTTGCCGAGGACTGAGCTCCTGCTGCTCGGGTGCTTCTTTCGGAGCCCTTACGCGCAAGTGAAACGGAAGCCTGGAAAGAGGCGCCAAGATACGTGCCAGGAAAAACCAACAACAAAACCGCCGCAAGTGCCAAAGCGAGATGCGGACTCAGGTGCGGGCAGCGCGGCCCCAGGCGCGGAAGCGGCCTCAGGGCTGCGCAGGGCCTCGCCGCAGGGACAACCCCTGTGCGAGAGCGGGCGTGTGCTTCCCTCCCGGAGGGCTCTGGAAAAGCCTGACATTACACATCTCGGTGTGAAATGAGCCAGCCCTCATCCTAAATCTCCCCTGTTTGACATGTGTGTGCAGCCGGCAGAAGGGTAGTAAAAATCCGGTTTACTTACGTGTCATAATTGTCTCGGAATCCTTTTGCGAAAGGGTTGTGATCTATTTTCAGCTGTGTGATCTAGGGAAAGAGAGGAGCAGAGCACACGTTGTGAAAGCCTGAAAAATATACCCCACTGCAGCCAACACGTTTTTAAAGGACCAAGCTTTACTCTAGTCAATCATATTGCCTTTAAACCCTGAAAAATAAGCTCTGGCATGCTTATAGACATCACCGTCTAATTTTAAGATTTACGTTGTTGTAAAAAGTAAAAAAGAATTCAATATTTAACCTCGTATTTTAAGACGTGTTCAGCATTCCTAGTGCATGGGTATGAATATATTGAAATCCAGAAATTAGGCAAAACGTACCGCAGAATGGTAACTAGGGGTTTGCAGTTGCATCGAGTAAAATAATTAAAGCGAGAATGTGGACTGAACATATGTCATTTGAAAAGGGGGCACCAGTCTGTAGCAAAGCCAGACCACTCCGAAACGCATCCAGGCATTAACGAGCTTTTAATTTGAGGAAGTTGCTCCGTCACCCCCGGCGCAATCAATGAGGATGTTAATTGATCTTTGCAGACTTAAAGCTTAAGCTAACAGCTTAACAGCTAACTAAGCTATTTCCGACTGGGAGATAAACTCCGCGGGCCAGCGCCCAGCCCCGGGCGGAGGGGCAGGATCGCGCCCGTCCTGGCGGGGAGGACGATGCCGCTTCGGGCGCCCGGAGGGGGCTCCCGGGGCGAAGGCGGCCCGAGCGGCTGCGGCCGCCCTCGAGATGGCCAGGGAGGGATGGCACAAAGTGGGCAACAGGGAGCCCCATCTCCCGGCGCCGGAGACCCGGGGGACAGTGGGCAGCAGCCGGGCCGTCCCTGGTGGGATGCCTTGCGGGGAGCGGGGGGACCGCGAGGGGAATAAACCAGGGAGCTCTTTACATCGGTGTTTTGGTAGGCGGTGACGGCTATGAACTGCGTCTCGGGGAACGTGAATGTCTGCACTCTGCCCGGCTGGTTGGTATCCTCCGTCCCGTCTTCGTTCACCTCCACCACATGCAAGCGAGGTTGGTACTTGTGAAGGGACTGCAAAACCACCATCTGTCAGGCATGGCAAAAGGAGAGAGGGGGACGCGGGGAAAAAAAGAAGAAATTAGAGCGAGAAGGACGAGGAGAGCGATGCTCGCTGGCCGCCGCCTCCTCCCCGGGACGGTTGCGGACTTCCCCGGCCGCACCGGACAGCGGTGTCAGCGTAGGCAACGCGCTCAGGGCCGACGAGGCCCGTGGCAAAATAAAAAGGGAGGACTTTCCCACCACCATACCCCTTTTATTTTCACCTAACGACACGATCTAAAAAAAAAAAAAAAAAAAAAAAGGAAGTGACAGGGATGTTGTCTCNCAAAAAAAAACCAAAAAACCAAAACACGTCCTTTCGGAAACGGTAGGATTTTAACTGAAGCAATAAAAATAATTCTGGCAGCGTCTGCGTTCCCCCACTGACCTGCCCATTGTTGTTTGATGCTCCTTTATTGTTTGTAAGTTTTAGTTTCCCAAAGGAGATTTCCTGACGCATCCAGTGGGCTCCCGTGTTGGGGGAGTCGGGATGCATATACACCCGGTTTCCTAAGCAAAACAACAAAAAACACAACCACATCACAGTTCTCGCCTGTACCCCGGTTCTGCCGCTGCATCCGCACACGAGGGCGAAGGACCTCGTGAAGTTACCAATATTTTACTGCCAAAACTCCCTTCATTTTAAACGGAAAGGATTAAAACAGCTTTTTTCCGAACACCTTTTACTTTCTCCTCCCCCCTCCTTTTTTCCCCTTTAAAAAAAAAAAAAAATCGTTGGCCCATTTGCGTTTAAGAAGTCGCCAGAGCCAGTCCGCAAAGGCATTAATTAATCATTCTCACCTACATATGTGTCGGGAAAAGTGTTAATTGGAGGAACTTGCCTTGTACATTGGTGTCCGCCTTGCCGCAAGGAACCCATTTGCCTCCCTGAAATCTCCAGTGATTGGGATCCGCCAAAATTACATCCACAAAAATATTGTAGTGAGCCGTAGGGTCGAGACCAGAAATATTAAAGCTTAGGAAAGGGAACATGCGCCTACAAAAAAAAAAAAAAAAAGGGGAAAAAAAAGAAAAAGAAAAGGGAAGAAGGAAAGCAAGCCACCGGCAGCGACAGGCACACGCAGAGGAACCAGCCGTTGTGCTTTATCCTCGCGGCTCCCGATAGCGATCGGGAAATAAAAATCAAAATAAACCCCCTCCCCGGAGCGTCGAGCTTTTCGCGGGGAAGGGATGAGGGCAGCGGGCGCGGAAACTTGCTGGGAGGTAGAGAGGGCTGCCCCGGCGGGGATCGGCTCCGGCAGGGACCAACTCCGGCGGGGACCGGCACCGGAGCTCCCGGCGACCAGGGCAGGGGCCCCGGTGACGGGCGGACGGCTCCGCCGGGGCGGCGGATGCTCCGAGCGGCTCCCCCGGCGAAGTCCGCGGCTCAGCCCCCACACTCAGAAAGGTCCGCGCGGTGGCTTACCTTCCCTGCTTCGTGATGATCATCTCCGTCTGGTGCCGGTGAAATTTCAGCCAGAGTGGCCTGTTGCACAGGTAGACCTGAGCCTTGCCGGGAACCAGCCCCGGCTGGGTGGAGGAGAACTGGTAGAAAGGTGCCCCTTGGTAGGAATGGCCATACTGCTGGGGGTACGGGTAGCCCGCCGTGGGGTAGCCTTGCGGAGAAGAGTTGGACAGGAGGCTGTTATAAGCTCCGTTGGTGATCACAGGATGATGAGCCATGTAGCGGCTGGGGCTGGCGATGGAGAAGGCTGGGTGAGCAGGTCCATGCTGGCTGGGATAAGGGAACATGGTACTAGGAGCAGAGGCAGCAGACTGGGGCTGGCTGGACTGAGAGAGCAGATAGCGATCTGCAGCAGATCCATCGAAACTGTGACGAAGCTCAGAGACCCCGTCCAAGACGGGAGAGAGTTTATTTCTCTGGACGTCCCCTGGTGTGTCCTTGGAGTCAGGAAAATTGTCTGTATCTGACTGATTCGTCATCCCCCTGGTAATTTTTTTCAAAGGTGAACTTCTCTCCAGGTTGTCAGTGGTCGAGATAATGGGATGATCATGCAAGGCAAGCTCAGATCCGCCTGCATGTGGGTAACTGCTGCTCACATTGAGAAATTTCTTGGAGAGCATGATAGAGGGAGAAAGACAATGCTCCAGCTGCATAGCTCTAGCACCACAGTAATAACCCTTCAGTCCCTGGATCTGAAAGGGCTTCTTAGTATCAGAAGCTAGACATCCTGGGACCCACACTAGGCAGAAAGCACTTCATCTACCAAATGCTTCCCAAACGTTTGATTTACTTCTTTTTTTTTTTTTTTTTTTTTTTTTTTTTTTTTTTTTTTTTTCCTTTCCCAGGGAGAAGAGATTGGCCAATTGACACTATGCAGCAATCAGGAAAGACTCACTTTTGATCTTGCTGCTTGTGGAGAGGATGAAACGGCTTCTGCCATTGGTTAACCGCTGACAGTAATTTAATTAGATAGACATTAATTAGGATAATCACCTGGCTCCTGGTCGCGACGATCATGGCAAATTGAAGGAGATGATTTTATTGTGAGATAGAAGGAAGGGAAAGGGGGAAGGGAAGAGTGTGTTTGCTGTGAGAGCTCATTATTATGTGACCTTTCTAGCTTTTTTTTTCTTCTTTTTTTTTTTTGACTACGGCTGGAAAATAAATCCAAACCCTGCGATTCCCCAAATATTGCGCGCGTGTACCCCACCTTTGTGCGTCAGGGAGGAGAGCGGGTCCTTGGCGCTTTGGGGAGCGATTGCGAGGGAAGCGCGGCGTTGGGCGGCCGCTGCCCTCAGCTCACCCCCGCGGTTTGTCCCCAGCGGGGTGCAGCCCCTCTCCCCCAGCTCTTCTGAGCGATCCCCGGCGCATCGCCCCCACCCTTCCCACCCGTGCCTCGGGGTGTTCGCGGGGGAAAAGACACCCTCCGTCCCCGCTGACAGCGGCCGCGTATCATCTCTTTTAACTTCTGAAATAATCATAAGCCCCGCAGCCGAAGTGCCCTAATGTATTTGCCGCGATGTTTACGGGTTCTTTAGTAAATAAATATTTTATCTGGGAGTCGTAATGCCGGAGATTATCAGCAAAACAGCGTGGAAGGCGTCCACCTTCCCCCCCATCCCCCTCCGGCTCCGGATTTCTTTCCTGTCGGTGCCCGCTTTCCCTCAGTGACTCAGTCCCGCAGGTCTCGGGAGGGGCAGATTTTTGGTAGCACCTTTGCTAGGGGCCGCAGCCCGCCCCGGCCGCGGGGTCGATCGGAGCTGAGAAACCCAAAGCATGACGGTGCTGCGGCAGGGGCCGCCGGCACCCTCTGCCCAGAGGGGTCTCCGCGGGAGCCGCGGCCCGGGCTGCGCTCCCAGGGGCGCGGGGGCGAAGCTCCCGAGCCCCCGGAGCGGCTGCGGGGACCCCCGGTGACCGGAGGGGTCGGCCGGCGGGTCCCGCGCTGTGCCCGGCCGAGCCTCGGACTTTTGAAAGCGGGACCCTCCAAGGCGCGAAGATGCACCTGAAGAGTTCAAAGGGGCCCGCTCGCCACGCCGCCTTTTCCATGCACCAGTCTCAATTTCTCTTCCTAGGGAAGCCTGAGAGTATAAAAGCACGGGGTTTGTTTTTCGGTTTTTGTGGGTTTGGGCTTTTTTTTTGCCCGGGGAAGAGCTCTCCTGTTCCATTTTTCTTAGTATTGTCCCCTTAGTGGTTTGGACTTCAGGTATTTTACAGACCATGTCTCTTCCCAGGTGACACCAGCAGCCAGCTTCAAATTCCACTGATAGATAATGCAGCCTGAACCACCACGTTATAAAACCGAACCACCGTATAACTGCCTGAAGCCAGACTGAAACTTTACAAACTCAAATCCAGAGACTAGAACCAGGATGACTTGTCAGAATGTGTATTTCAATGCTCACTAATCCTGTGGTCATTTATTTTTCTGTTGCTTAACCGTGAGCTACTTCAGTTATTTGGTGTTTCATAGATGCCGACATACACACAGTCTCTGCAAGGAAATTATTCTAATAAGATAATTTATGAAGCAGAAAGCAAGCAGTTCACTGTTCTACTTGAGTGGTTCAGCGCATGCAACTTTCCATACACCACCTTCTTTCAGTATTAAGAAAACAGTTTCATTATTATCAGTTCTAACTAATGTTTCCGACACTTGTTTCACCAGTGCTCACCCTTCCCTTTCCCTGTTTGAAACAACAGAACAGTAACGGACTTATATAGGCAGGAGATGGACTGAAATGCAGATAAACCCTCGGAAATGCTGCCCTGAATTACAGAGCTACACCCATATAGATGCAGAGCTGCAATGAATTCAGTGGTATACTGCCAATCACACGGAAGTGCTAATATATGCCAAAAATCCTCAGTGCACAACTCCTAAACTGGTATAATAGGGGGGATATGCAATGGCAGGTGGTGTTACAGAATCGTCAGAGAATGGAGTGAGGTTTGCTAATACAATATGCCCGTCCTTCACGCTGACAGGTGACAAGGGGTCATGCTGCTAATGAAGGTCTGCTCCATTGCGGCTGGAGGCTCAGAAGGTGGCTGCTTGAAAATCTCTTTCTTCCTCCAACATGGTATACGGGCTGCTGCTTTTCAGGTTACGGCATACACACATTCTTCCAAATCCTCTGTGTAGCTCCTAAAACACTGGACAAAAATAAGGAAGGCTGCCCCAAAAAACTGCATTTTTATTATTCATGTAACATCTTGGTAAATGGAAAATTGTGCCTCCAAGTTAAACTGAGGAGTGAATAGAAAGCAGGGTTCCACAGCAAATGCTTATACTACGGGAGATCTGCGTCTCCAACAGACTCCCTTCAGCTACCCTCTGCAAGATGTACATTTGTCAAAATTAATTTAGAATATGTAAGACTCACTGGTTTGTCTCCCTGCTTACACCAGCCTCTCACGCATGTATACACTGCAGCACTGCGCTAGCTCCTCTCCTGTTCTGCAGTGCCATGTTACCCACGACCTGCCAAACTCTGTCTCCCTCGTGGTGTTACACGTGTGTGTGGGAGTAGAGAGCGGCAGGGATGCAGAGCCCCCCTGGCAGACGAGCCCCAGGGCAGGTCCCGCAATCAGCTCCTGCCCCATCTCACCCTGGGTGTGCGCATCCGGCAACGGCAAGGCCTGAATGCAGCCCTCCTCAACCACCCGCAGGTTTGCAGTGGGAATCGCCAGAAAGAACTTCCACTTAAGTACACACAGGCAAATGTGGTTTGGTATGTCTCCATTTTCCCAGTCTGATATTCCACTGCCTACTGTGGGGGCAGAGGGAAGGCCATAAGGAGGGCAGCTGCAAAAATCTGCATGTTTCCCTCTGAAGTAAGTGCACGCTAAATATACTTTGAGAGAGAGTTAGTCTAAAATAGTAAATTAAAAGGCCTAAACAAGGCCTTTTCAAACAAAAGAAAAATCTTTGAATAGTAAAGAGTGAGTAAATACAGGCATAAACTGGAAAATTAGACAATTTTATGGGTTTAGTATGCAAATAAGAAGTCAATTTTTTAAAAATTATCTTCAACAAGAGACATAGATAGTTTTCCAGTATTTGCCTGCCACTACTGTTGCTGTTTATTAAAAAAAGCCCCAAACCAACAGTAAAGAGAAAAAGAAAACTTCTGCTCAGACAAAAGAATCAAATCAGCCTTAGCAACATCCAACACTTGAAAAAAAGAACCCTAACAAAACATTCCCATCAGTCCCTGCCCAAACCCCAGAGTCACTCTCCAAACGCAGTTATCTGGCTTTGCCTGCTTCAAACCAAAGTCAAACCACCTGCCTTCCTGCAAGTGTTTCCCTCTCCAGTCAGTGGAAATGGTTTTAGTTGTCATATTCTCGTTGGGACTCTTTCCATATATTTATATATACGGACATCTCATGTACATTCTCTTTCGCAGGAGGGTGGGTTCATGTTACCTAGAACAGCCTCTGTCACTTTAATGTTTATTCTCAGAATATTGCTATTTATGACACCGCTTGTGAGAGTTCTGTGATTCAGTTATCAGCAACTGAATTAATTTTCTTAAGGTCAGTTGTCTTCTGTAGATAATAGGGTTTGAATAATATTCAAAGGGAGCTGACAGAGGAATTTTCAGCATTTTTGGTTTTGTACATCCTCAGAATTCAGAACTATGATTTTTTTTATTTTAATCTCCGTGAGGGTAACTGGTAATCAATGGGAGCCAAATTCCAGTAGAGAATTTTTGCTTTCTTAGCAATTAGTATCTCAGTAGTTTTACAGTGGGGAGAAACAAATGTTTACTAACACTTTTTTTAGTTTGTTAATTCCCGCTGTCCTTTCTCAAAAAAGACTGTCCAGAACTTAAGACAGATTTGTAAATGTATTTTTATTATGTTGCAACAATCAAAATATATATGTACTACTGATTTTTTTCCCCAAATATTAAATGAAAATGTAATACATTTTTTCCCACATTGTGTTCTTGAATGCTTTGGAATCTGTGAGGACCCGGACATAAAGAAACTGAAGCAAATGCACAATTAGAGACTGAGAGGTGTTATAGTGCTGCACTTACATTGCAAATGAAGTCAGATGTCTCCGTTTAATCAAATAGAGCCTCAACAGTCTCTGTTTTGTGAGTATTAGAAACAATAAACAAATATACACAGAAAGCATCACAAATGGTAAATCAGTTATTTAAATACAACTGTATCCAACATAGCAGCTAAACACTGGACAATGTTTGAGGTCATCAGCACATCCACATGCTCTTCTAAATGACGTTTAGGGTCCTGAAATACAAAGGATGCCATGAGAGGAATGACTGAAATACATCTCTCAAAGATTTCATTTACTTCAAGTCTATTTAAGATGTCTGTGAGTTAATGAACACAGGCCAGTAACGCTCCTAAATCTTCCATTCTAGGAAGACCTACCAAATTACTGAATTTCCATGAACAAAATTTCATTAATTCATACTAACAGTTAAGTTGAGGATAGGTTTAGGAAGTAAATTTCTGTCCAGCATATCAAGAGTAACTGTGGCAGCTGTGAGTTAGTTTTAAGGACAACCACACTACATGTGAATTTTACTACACATCTCACTAAGGCCAATATTTTAATCCTAGTTCAGGTACATTGCAATTTGTTTTCAGATCTTTGCACAAATGTGTGTTCCTGCAAAGATTCAAGCATCATCTAACACAGTCTTTGAATAGTTGTGTTGATTGCAAGAAAACTAGCATATCTATACCCATAAAACCATGAAACATGAACAATGCCCTGTTCAAATGCTCTTAGGAATTGAATGTTAAGCCTGAGTAGTTTTCTGAAAATACATACCCCCACACACTATTACTCAATTGATGCAGGCATTTGTGGGCATCTGCATACAACAATAAGATTATTTCTGGTTGAAAATCATACCCATGCACTTCTTCAGTTTCACCACTGATATTAAAAAATTAATCTCCAAATACTGCAAAAATATCAGGCATACATCAAAAACATGTCTAAACTTTATTATAGTATTATTGTAGCAATTCTTGTGTGTAAAGAAATTAAAATATGGAAGACAATCATGCCTGGGAATTGTAACTTCTTTAAAAAATGGAATTACTGTCAAAATGTAATGAGCCCATCTAAATTTATATAGAAGAGTGCTATTAAGTGCTGACCTTCTTAAATAACTCATTTTCAAAGATCAGACAGTTCTCTAATATTCTTTCTGTTCCTAACAAATTATACACCTAATAACATAATATCCTTATTGTGAATGGCTGCTTATTTACAAAGTTTTTTATATAAGTTCCATAGAAAACCCCACTTGAAAATTACTTCACTGAACCATTTTTTAATTTAAAGAAAACTTAAAAATTTTATCAGGAAAAAAATTCTTTTCTTTTTGAAGAACTCTATCAAAATAGAGTTTTTTTCATGTATGCGTAACAACTAGTGAAGCTCAAGTTCTGTTGGAGATGACATCATAACCCTTAAAATACAACCCTTCTTACATATTTTATATGTATATATTTATGTATGTGTAGGTGTGCATAAACTCCATTGTTCTGAATGCTACAGAAATACATGAGTGACTGAACAATAGTGCAGATGTGTTATGACATTGCTGCTAGAAGCTGACACATAAGAGCAATCTAGAATCTTTTAAATTCTACTGTTACTAGCAATACAATAAGTACTGGTTCTTTAAGGACACACTAGATATTTTTAAAGCTATTTCTTGCTTCCACTGCCCTTCTTGAACACAAGCTCTTACAAATTTGCTTTGCTCTCCTCTTGCTCACAAAAGCACATTTCCTCAACCTTTATGTTGAAGTCAAATGTAGAAACAGTTTTTTGTTGCGTCCTTATGAAGACATTATATCCTGACATTGCAAAGGGACGGAATGAATTGAGCGGGTGTTATCAGTTTCAGCCGTGGTCCTGAACAGTTTGCCTCAAACACCAATACAAAGGAACTCAGCCTAGCTGCCTATGTGTGTCTGAGAGCTAAGCATTGACAGTGTGCTCATGAACTGAGGACAGGGGTGAGCTGGCTCTTTGGCCATGACAAAGCACAAACATCCCCTCCACTTCTGTTTCCATGATTACCATTTTTTAAGTGTCTCCACAGTTGGGGTCTCTCTGACACAGACTTGGATATCTTTACGCCTCTTAGAAGAAGTTAAAACAAATGAAGAAGGAAAAGGGAAAACTACTAAATCTCAACACTGCTCCTCAGCATGTAACAAAAACACACGTAGAACACGGCTTGCAGATATTCTGCCGATTACCTACAGCCAAAGGCCCTGTTCCTTGCCCAACCTCCAACAAAAATAAATTTATTATTTGAAGCATTGAGAATATCATGCACGTAGAACTAAAATCACCTATGCACATGTAAAAAATTAGTATTTAGAATGAACGAAGCATATCATTCCACCTCACTCTAATTCATCACACCTCACCTGCTTGCCAACATTTTTTATTGCCAGCTGTTCAGGTGTCATCTTATCTTCTTCTTCAACAGCCTGTGAAAGAAACACAGAAAAGGTCAGTGTTTCAGATTTCGTTTACTTTTTCCCCAAGCCACAGATTCTCAAAATACAATTCTGTTCTTTAAAAAAAAAAAAAAAAAAAAAAAATCAAACAGCAACACATTTCAGAAAGTCAAAAGGAAAGGTACTTCAGCTTTTCAGCAGACGTGGTTTTAATTACTGAGTGTTAGTGCAAAAGATCAAGGCAAATACTTATGAATGGTTTTATTGTCAGATACTCACCAAAATGTTATTCAGCAAAAATCTTAAATGAGCAGTATCAATAATTAAAGATAGTTAAAAACAGTTAGAATAGTAAAGCAGAATCAAACCCAGCATTATCTATACTGTTTCAACTACTGGAGATTTGATCTCTAGAAATTTTTGTACTGTTTAAAGTAATTTATTTGAATACATTTTGGTACTATTATGTTGCCTTCAAATACAGTGTCTTCATAAAGTTCATCCACTAAACTAGTGAATGTAATATTGAATTTTGGTTTTAAGGACTTCTAAGGAGTTGAAAAAAATAACACTTTTTAAGAAATACTGACATGATTACTACTCATAGTATGCTAGCTGAGATCTAGTACTTGTAAGAAAAATTTCTAAGTGTGTCAGTATTAAAACAGTACAAGTAGCAGTGATTCTTCCTACTTACATAACCAATAACAAATTTCTTATCTAAACAGAACACTGAACTGGGCTCTGGAATGTCTTCTAAATACTTACAGCCTATCTACTGGACCGATACAGATAGATAACCTTTACTCTGCTACAGTGATCAAACAGTCCTTGACTGAATGACTGAAAAATATGACTAACTGCTCATTTTGGTCTACAGAAATCTTATACTCTTGTCACTAATTAAAAATACAAAATCGGTGTGATTACTCACATGTCAAAGCAAAGTGCATAACGAAACACTTTGACAGTTTAGGGCAAAAAGTCTGGTGGCGATGCCTGAGGAGCTAATGTGGCGACTTCACACAGAAACCGTGTGTCGTTGGTTACTACAAACTACAGCCATTCCGAACAAAGCTTGTGATAATCAATTCCTTCTGAAATTAAGCAATTGATTTCTTCACTTCATAAACACAGCTACAGTTACACTATCATTATGGGATAAGAATACCTTGTTATAATTCTTAGCTAATTCTAACATCTCCTTCACTACTGTTTCATTGAGTTTGCAATGTTCACTGTAGTCCTGAAGTGTCAAACCTTCCATCCAACTCTTCTTATGCAAATTTAGCAGCATCTGCAAAACAAAACCTCTTTGGAGCATTCAATCATAAAATACTTCCAGAACACTATGAAGATCTCTTTGACAGAAAACCAATTTATAGTAAGAAGAATATAATTAAAAAAAAATTGATCTTACAATGTCAGTGTTTAAATAGAGGAAACACAATCACCAACTATTCTGCTAGAGTAGATAATTGACTTGTATACTTTTTAAAGATTGAAACTTCTTGAATCCTAAATATGTAAATGAGGCATGGAAACATGGGTCACATTTACTTTTACAGGAAGAGTAGATTTGTCTTCTGTGATTTGTTATTTTTCCTGCAGGTTGAGAATGCACAATTGCCTTGTAGCAGGGCTAAAATAAAATGGAATACTTTAGCCATCATACGTGGAATACTTGAAGCTTTTGGCCTCTGATGAAGTTGAAAAATATTTTAATGCTTGGATTAAATTCATAAAGTAGTTATATAGGCTTCACTGATTATTTGATCTGTATGCAAGCAACTGACAGTTATGATAAATAAACTTCGAAAGTGACCAAAGCATGACTTGTGTGTCTTTGCCTCATACAAAATAAAGAAACATAAAAACCATAAGATAAAATGTGCAGAGGTTTGATGGGGATAAATGCAGGCACTATTACAAATATTTGAAAGGTTTTACTTGATACTTTGATTCTTGAAAGAGGAAAGGAATAGTTACAACAGCAATTTCTTTATTTTCATGAATAAAGGAAGTGTATTTTGTAGATCTCCTACACACTTGATGACTGAAGGGAGGACCCCTTCAGCAGTTTCAGCTTGCCTTCAATTTGTGAATGTTTACTAGACATTTTTGAGCCCTGTAATTGCTATCACCTGAATTAAAGTACCTGTTTCATCCTATGCACAGTTTCCAAAGAAACCTGGCTTTGGAACACGTGAACTGAGTTGAAAGTTTGTGTCATAATTTGTGTTAGCAAGATCTTAGCTACTGACAGAAGGAGTCGTAGGCAAACTGCATATGGACAGTTTAGCTAGGCTATCTTGATTTTAAAATTATGGTTTGGTGTGATGAGCTCCTAATCTAATATATGAAGCATGTACTCTTCTTACTACAGATGGAGATAACAGATCACCACCACCACGAGGGGGGTTTGAGATATGTATGAAGCTGCCTTACGAAAGATGTGAGAGATAGTTGTTGCCTCACAGATTAAAGTTTTCCTAACTTGGTCAAGATTATTCTCCTACTTGCAAAGGTAATAACTTATGTAAAGCCACTGCCGAAAATACACACTTGGAACTTCAGACAAGACTGGATTTGCCAAATTGTTGCATTTGAATGGAAACAATAACCCCCTGGAAGCCTTATGGACATTTCCTGAGAGAGCTGGTTTTGTTAAATCAGTTTTTCCTTTCAGTAACACTGAGGTCTTGGAAGTCTGATACTGCCCTACAAAGAGCTGTGCATTTCACACATTCTTTCCAACTCTCTAATTTGCACACATATTCCTCCACTATTTGAAACAGGGGTTTTTTTCTTATTACTTGTACCTCTCTAAAAAACTAAAATTAATAGTCTCTCACTAAACAGTGAAAAAACTATTCTGACCATTTTATCATAAACTCTGAGATGAATTTATAACCTTAACAAGGCCATGAAAATGCACAGACATATCAGAGAACATACACAGAGGACAGAATCTGGCTTTTCAAGAATTAACTTCCGTAGATGATAAATAAGCTTTTTTTTTGTTCCTGTTTCTTTTCCTGGTTGAGACTCTCAAGCTAGATTTTGCTTGTAACTTGAAGTTTGATGCAAAAGTAACAGAAAACATTTGTTGTCAGTAACTCCACAATATTTCTTCCATAAACGCAGGACATCACTGCTTCCTGATACTCAGTGACGTCTTCGGGAGTTCCAACCATACCAACTGGAAGTACCTTCTGTGAAAGTGATTATAGCAAATAAAAAACCAACATCCCTTGGTTATACATTCCATGTTGGAAAACACGGTTAAAAATTCTCCTAGCTTCAGGAATTCCAGCCAGTGAAAACTGAAGGCAGCTAGTATGTCTTTCAGCTTCATCACTGAAAACTTGAAACTTTAGACAAACTTAAGTGCAGAGAACAGCATGACAACTTTCCATAAGGTGAAAATGTTGTCAAACTATTCATATGTCATTAGAATGCGGTTTTGGAAAGTTTCATCACCATGACTGTAGGTCCAAGTGCTTTCTGGAAGAGAAGTCACCTATTCCAGGAGAGTTAAACTACTGAAAGTAACAGCCGTTGAAATCAGAATATTGCCACTTAAATAGTTTGTATAATGTTCCTTTCACTCTGAATTAAAGCTGAAACATTTACCTTCTGTTCTAGTTCATTCTTCCTGTAGTTGATGGTGATGGAATAGTAATGTCTGTTTAGTCCATGGATTAATGCCTGCAAAATTTAGGGGAGAAACTGAAGTAAACCACCCACCGCTGAAATGAAGAAATATTAGAAGGAGAAAGCTAATTTCAATACAAACATCTTCAAACATCACTCAAATAAAAGACAAGACACAAAGAAAAAAACACAGAGACTATAAGGAAATATGAAGTAAATATACCTGGTTCTATTTCTCTTTTTGTGTTCATTAACTGACAGTTATGCTTTCTATTTCTAAACCACAGCTTTTTTTTCACACAGTAGCAACTATAATAAGAAAAAATGGTAACTGCCTGCAAACATTTGACCGATACATATGCACAAACATATTTCTCTCAAATCCTTCCTCTCTCAATAAATTTGGTTATCACTCCTATTAAAATATTCTGTTACAAACAAAAGACTATTTGCTACCTATTTATTTATAACCACTGTCAATATTCCCAAGTTCATTTTCCAGGGTACAACATGAAGAGAGAATAACTGAAGGTAAAAACCTCAGTTAGACAATGTGCAACAAATGAACTTTGGGTATTAAAGCTAATTTTATTTTTTAACTTTAAACGAAAAAAACCCAAACCACCTTTTTCACTGTAATTTTGCCCTCTGCAAATACTATCTGATCAACTGAGATTCGTTTTAGTGATAGCTGTATGCATGTATTTTCTATTTTGCTTACGCACATTAGATATTTCTTTTTACATTTATGACTTAAAGGTGAGCTGTATTAATATCTGCGAGGGTAAAATTCTATGATCAATCCTCATCACAACTAAAAGAGTCTATTTTCAAATAAAACTTTACATATGAATTATACATTTACAAACAAGATACAATAAATCAAACATAAAGTATGCTGAATTAGTGCTAAATACTTCTTCTGTTTTAAGCATTCCACCTATTTATGTTTAAATATATATTTAGAGCTATAAAAAATGAATGTGTATTTGCATCTTATGCAACTTAATATTTCAGCATTCCAAAATTATCAGTATGAAAGCAGAAAACGGTTTCATACATACATTTTAAACAGATTTCTATTGCAAACACATATACAAAGATACAAAGCTACTTGAAAAGTTATGAGAATGAGCACTTACAGAAAACCATTACTTGTGCAACTTACTTTAATTAAAATTGTAAAATACAAGTTTTACCATCAATAAAGGAATTTACAGTTGAAACTATTAGCAGTAAGTAATTTCCACTGCCATTTTCTTATCACACTCAAAATGATTGCATATGAGGTTTTGGTGTTTGTATATAAACTCAGGTGTAGATATTTAGGAAGTTTTCTCAAGGTCTTAAAATTTGACAAACAGGTTTGCTTTCTCCCACTATCCTCTCCCTTTCCTCTCCCCTTCCAAAAACTACCCCTTAATAGAATGGGCAAATGTAAAAGGTAAACAACTAAAAAAAAGCTGTTGGTAAGGGAACACAAGAAAAAACCACACACACAAAAAGGGAATGAAGCCAAGGCATGTACTAGTCTATTATTCTTCTTCCTGAGATTTTAAATAATGTCTTAAAATCCTGCTTCTAGCCCAGCTGAAATCAGCATTTAGTTTGCATCTTTGCTCAGCTAGGTCAGAATTTTATTCATGGCTTAAAATAAAAGCAAAACAACACTACGAGAGCTCTTGCAGCTTTAAGAACAGAGTATTATTTAAAACTATGATTTTTATCTTAACAATGACATTTGCAACAGCTCATTGCCAGCTTGCAAAAAATCCACACAAACAAAAACTACCCATTTTAACAACAGAAACCCAAAATCCCATGGCCAAAATATGCCACGCTGTAGTGACAGTGATCTTAAAATAATGAAGCTGAACAATACTGCAGGGGTTTTCAAGGGAGAGCACTACACATGGTCTAGAATAGCCCAGTTAGAAAAGCCCTGAAACATGCAAGCATGGGCTTGCCTACATCCAATCAAGAGTATTAGCTGCTTATTTCATACTCATTATTGTTCGCAGTTTTGACCAATTCAAAAATCAAAAGTAAAACACAGCCTCCTGAAGCAGACACTTTTTAATTTTAAGACTCTTTTTTGCTAGCATTTTTATCAACAGCAAAGGGTTTCAATATATTACTAACAAAAAACCAGACGATCTTTTGCAAGATAGAGGTGTGGTGGTCTAGTACCTCCCAAAGGATGGCTCTCTCAGAACACCTTATTTCAGTTCTGCTCTGACTACTGGATGGTCTTTTTCTTGGATGTTTACATAGCAAATATTGCTTTTACTGTTCAAGTAATGGAACAAAAAGCAAGAACTGGGCTTCATAGTTTCAAGGACACATGCCTTTTAGAATACATAATAAGGGGGAAAAGTTTTTTTAAAGGAAAAAACATTGAGGCAGAAGAATGACAGGGATAAAAGCATTAATCACTCCAGAGGATACTTGTTTCAGGACAGAAGCTATTTCTCAAAATAAAGGTTTGCTTCAATGAAGACCAAAACTTCTGTCTTTCTAGTAGAAGTCAACTTCAGAAATCAAACTTTGAATATTTAAGTTTCACAAATGTGTATTCAAAAGAAACATTACAGCATAAGCCAATCCGGCATCCATTTTATCCATTGACTATTCTCCTCCACCATTTTTCCAGCAAATTACTGCATTACATAAAAATCAGAGATTAATTATTTAAGAAACAATACAAGGTTTAATCTGGATTATATAATAAGCAAGAACCTCTACAAATTTAGAGTAAAAAGAAAAGAGAGAACTTTTTCCGCAATTTACTTGAGAACAACTTATCTTGAAGAAAGCTGAGATGTTGATAAGCAGGAGATTTTAAACTGCAGGACTGAAAACAGTACCTGTCTTGCATCACATGTTATGTCATCAATTGTCACTTTTAAAAGTTTGCATTTCCATAAATTTACACTTGAATCTTCTCTGTACACATTAAATACATTCATTCACACTTAGGTAACTAATTTAGGGCTCAATTTTAATCCCCTCACATATACATCTCCACTGATGAATTGCATCAATTATAAACGCATGTGGAAAAATGCAATAGAGAGAACAATAAATAATTGTAACCTACTGTTTTAAGTACCTTTCCCAAAAATTGATGAATAAATCTTGCAATTTACACAGCTATCAGCACTAGGTTTACCTGAATAGATGGCTTGTTTAAGTGACCCAGATTTGAAGTTGTTTGTCTTGGTTCATGTCCTAAGACCATCATATTAGCATTGATCAATCTGAAGGCATCAATAACAACCTGTAAAAACAAGATGTCAAGTCAATTCTTTTTAGAAAATGCAACTAATAGAGCCAAGCAACAGTGGACAAGGCACAATCAACTCTCATCTGTTTTTGGCCTTTATCCAGAAAATCATTTAATTATAATATTAATAAAAAAGAACCTCCTGCTGGCTATGTGATCAGCACACTACACTACCTTGTATTGTAAGGTGACACCAATTATTACCTTTTCCAGGGAACTGTAAATTTTATATATATTATATCATCATATAACATTGAATTTTATGTACACTTACTCTAAACCACAAAACTATGCATATGTTTGTCACCTAAATCTTATCCAATCAAAATGAATGACAGAGAGAGACTAAAACTGAAAGTGAGCACAAGCTAAGGGACCAAGTCTAAAGCCCAGTCCTGTCACATCAATTATACTACCACAATACTTGAAATGACAACAAAATTATAGCCAGCAAGGAACTTGCCCCATGTATTCCCTTCTAGTCAGATGCTTTTTGCTTCTTGTGACTACGAAAGGGTCTATAAACTGTCTGATGGATTAAAAAGTCCTTGTCAGTGTCATGCTCAGGAGTAAAAAATAGAGTAAAAGAAAACCAAGGTCATTTATGATTTAAAGGTACTCAGTAGGCAGGATTCAGTGCTATTTTATTGCAAATAATGTAAACCCATCACTGATTCTTACTCCGTCCTGCGCTCAATTTCTCTATGAAAATTTTTAGAAGGAGAAATTCATGGTCGCATGCAATAAAACTCCCATCCCTATCCAAAAACTCTAGGAGCTCAAACAGACCTAAGAACGTACCAACAATAGACTCAAACCCACTCTTACAGTGTCCTGACCAGCACAGCTTTGTAACTGCAAGAATTCTTGTTTAGGTTCCAGTCTTGTAACTGGACCAGTGCAGGTACAGCCTTGCACACCCACTAAAACAGCACCAGGCAGACTTTGCAGGCATCTTGTCTGCCTGTGTTTGAAGAGTTATTAACTTAAATCTCCTTTTAACAGCTTTTCTACGATAATTTTTATTCTTTTCCTCTCCGTACTATGAGCTGGACAACAACAGATGCATTTATATGGCTGGTTTGATATTTTGAGGAATTAGACTTGAATCTTGCTTACGCTGAACAAACAAGAAATCAACCACTGTCACTGAAAGTCTGCATTGAAAGTGACACTGAGTCTCCTACCTTGTTCCAGCATTTTCCTCTCCATTCACACAAATATTAATAACCAAATAATGTGCAGTTTTTAGGATTATAAGATAATACTGAGGTCTTTCATGTGGAAATAAAATTAATTGGCAAGTATTTATAATTAAAAAAATCATCAGGTGTAAACAGAAAAAACCTACAAACTTATCATCTGTTGTATTTTCTTTTGAGACAGTGAGACAGTGGTGTTGACTGACTGAATGCCATGAAGGGCTATTGCTTGGTCTCAGCTGCTGGCCAGATCCACCTGCATATGCCATGTCTTCAAATTGCACGCAGAAAACCTTCCAAAACAGATCTTCTTTATTAAAAATGTTCAATTGTGACCCAATTAAAGTGAGTTACCAGTGACTTTTTTTCCCCTGAACAATAAAAATCCACAATTCAGATTTAGAACACAGCAGAAGTATGCTGATACCAATGCTACAGAAAAAGGAATTACATTTAGAATAATTTAATTCTCAAAAATATCTAAAACAGTTACTATATATCTACACATTCTTTCTCATAACGTAAGAAGTAATTGGTTTTTTTCCTTTTTACCGTTTTTGTCCATCTCAGAACACTTGTGACAAGCTTTTGTATGTATCTTTGCATTCCATTTCAACCAGATGCTCTAATTTATCAACACCTGGAAATGCCTAGCTATAACAAACAGGCAGTATAAATTAAAAAGTCAAGCAAAGGAAAAAAAAAAAAAAAGCACACCACAGATTCTCCAGAGACTAGCTAGATAATGGAAAAAAACTAAGCAAGCAAAAATTTACCCAGAGGAGCAAGAAACATGAACTTGGCAGTACACTATAATGTCAAGGAGCTGCTTCTTAGCTTACTAACAGCCATGCTACTAGACCTGAATTTAACTGAGAACTTTACTAGACAATGTTGAGCTTATACAAAAAGAATGGCATTGTGCAGCATCGATTTGTTTTGGGACTTGAGCCATGTAAAATTAAAAAAAGATTATTAAACTTTGTTTTGATAAGAAAATGTAACATTTTGGTTAGAGTTTTCAGATTAGTTAAATTTCACATTAAAATATGAGAACAGATTGCTGAATCATTTATGAGCGATACTGAATATTGCTCAAACATCTTAATTCTAACCAGAAGTAACTTTCATTGTGTTTCAGGTACAAGCTGCATGGGAATGCACTGCACTCTCTATATGTCCTCCTCAAGGAATGACATGCAAGTATTTCCTAAGTAGAAAAAATACAAATCTAACAGAAAGCAGTATGAAAAACTGAAATCACAAATCACAAATATTATGCTTTTAAATGGGGTAAAATTGCAATTCCTACCATCTCAGAGGGATACAAAAAGTACATGTGCAAATTCTGTTTTTCATCTTAGTTGCACTCTGATGACCAATGGTAACTAAACACTTTAACTACACTAAGATTAAAGGAATTTGCTGCTATCACTATAGCAACCATCTTAAAGAAACTAACATGCTCAGCAACCTGGAAGCTAAATTTAGACTTAATACACAATAAAAACATAAATACAACAATAAATCCTACATATTCATTTCTATGAAATGTAGTTGCTTTTTTCACAGCGAGCATAAATCAGTCCCACCTTCAGAGGATTACATAAAAATAAATAGACTCATTAATGTCCAGTGTACTAATGAGCAATGGGTGAAGTAGGTGTTAATTATGCCACAGTAAGATCCAAGAAAAAAGCCCCAGTGAGCACTTGGAGGTGTGTACGAGTTGAAGTCTCCTCTCCATGTTTGTGTAATTCGAAGTACAGAATGATGCAGGCTGATGACAGAAACACGGTCACCCCATATTCTATGACGGAAACTTTAAACGCAGTATTTTGAACAAAGAACTTCTAAGGATTAATTAAACCCAGCACAAACCACCACTCGGTTGCTTAGATTTTTGTTATAAAAAGTCAGTATTTCCCAACCAAAAAATTTAAGCTTTCATTGCACTTAAATTACCTGTATAATATAATGCAGCATGTACTCTTTTAGTAAAAATTTGTTTCCAAGCTTCATGCTAAATTCCTTTTCTAAAAAGACATTAAAAAGTTAACCAGAAGTCTATGCTACTGGGATGTTTCCCAGAAATTTGAAGGTAATTTTTTTTTTAAATGCACTTCCATAGTGCAACTCTTTCACCACTCTGACCATTTAATTTTTCCTTGTGTAAGTGTCTCCAGACTTTTCAGAGGTCATTTCAACAGCAGACAGCTTATAACAAAACCATTAGCAGTTTGGCTAGCTTAAGGAAACCTCTTACTTTCCTTTTTTGTTTATTATCACTGCATGAATCTGCAGCATATGAGAGTTTATAATTTCTCAGGCTTGTTAAATTCATGTTAAAGGTCTGTTTTCTTGTTGAATAAATTTTGTTCATATAATGCTGCCTATTTCATATACTGAGTCTTTAATAGCACCTTTGGTCTATGCGCAACTCACAGATCAAAACAGAGGACTAAAATAGGGGTTGATGATGCTATTTACATGTGTGATTCCTGCTGTCTTCTTGTTAGTAGCTTTAATATAATAGAAGACCTTGTCTGTTTTGTAATTAACACATCTTTACTGGAGAGATATTTGGAAGTGATTGCTGTGAATATACTGGTTAGTAAAATAAACACAATCACACACCACTTTCTGTTATCAGACAAATTTGTGAATTGTACACATTATACTCCAGATCAACAAACTGTGATATAACAGCCAAGTAGAAGACACATTTATATAACCCTTTATTTTTCTGAAAATATGTATTCAATCTGACCTTGCAAATATAATTAGCTTGTGGGATGTGTGGATTTCAGTACCATGGATGCTTTACTAATTGCAGTTCTTGGAAATAGATACTAAATATTTGGAAGCTGCCAATACAAAATAAAAACTACATCTTTTTGTACATCTGTCTTAGCTTCAAAATGCATAATAATCTAAAAAACAATAACTAAACAGCACTTTTTTAGCATTTGCCAGGGGTCAACAGCCCACACTAGAGTCTATACAATGTATTTTTAGAAAGAAAATTTACAATTCTGTTCCGTGTAAATTTCAGGACAGCTATAATTAATATGATTCAAATTTACTCACAATCTAAGAAAAGCACTGGACACCTCAAATGCTAGCTAGATAAAAATCTGCCCTCTTATAGTCTTCACATAGTTTTTAAAAATAATGATTTGATTAAAATTTAGGATGTTTAGTTGCCAGACTTTTTTTAGTTTCTCCTGAAAGCATGAATATTTATATATATATAAAATCAGTTTTTCTAAAACAGTCTTCGTAACTTCGTGGGGTATTTAAAAAAAAAAAAAAGAAGAAGATTAATTCAAGGGTACTTTGCACACTTGATTCTTAAATCCCTCCAATACTAAATTTCCAAACAATACTGAATGAAATAGTCCTGTTTTTCAAGTCCCACTATATTTTAGTGGCAAACTTCAGTTAGGAGTAAGTCAGCCTTTATTGTTTAAATTAAAAAAAAAAAATCTAACATCAATATTTTTCCAGTGAAGAATCTATGGCATATGGTGACTATCTTTAAAAATGCATTGTGTCCTTGGAATTCAAATAGAGATGTATTGTTTACGCCATATGTTTATGAACAAACATACCAGTGCTGCAAGACAACTGCAAAGGAGAGAGTGTGGTTATGCCAGGTGTGGAAAAAGAAGTAATGTCCCATCTAAAATCTCTTTTATCACCTGCAACTGACCTGTTATCAACTGCTTAGTTTGTTTCTAGATTCTTTAAAAATGAAATGGAACACGTGACCAGAGAAGTGCAGCTCAGGTTTATGACCATTTCGTTATTTATGCTGCCATGCACTGTTAGACAACTACAAGTGAAGAACATCTTCTGTCCCCTGCAAGCCCACAACATAAAAAATTCAAAGAAATCGTACTTTTTATGCCATTTCCAATGAAAAGCACTAAGAACTGAAACTGACTCATGCCAAATGCATATCACTGAATTGCTGTGATTGTGAGTTTGAAGTTTGCAACATGGAAATTATTTATAAAACGTCAATTTTAGCTCTGGAAAACATATTCCTAGGAGTATGTGCATTTTCCTTCTCTGTCCTTGGAGAATTATTTACTTGTGGTCAAATCTGCAGTACAACTTCAATATCCATACTGGAAGGGGCAGAGAACTACAGCATAATACATTTATCTTGACAAGTGAGAGCATGCATCCATAACTCCCAAGTAGCTGAGCCACAAGTTTTAAAGCTATATGCCTTAATGAAGATAAATGGACTATTCTACATCCACCACAGCAAAAGGAAATTAAACATTTAATACTTTTCAACGAAGTCTTGGAACTTTCTGTTTTAGAGAAGGGCATGAACTGAAGTAACCTATGTAAATGGTTTAGTAGGTAAACATACATTACTTAATTAAATCGCAACAAGTCCAAAGGACATTACATAACAAATTTTAGAACATTAGCATTGGTATTACCACTTTCAGCACTCCATTTAAAAAAGAGGAAGTAAAATATACAAAATATGTTAATCTGGATACGTACAACTACTCTAGAAAATGTAACAAAACAGTGGTGCACTGGCAGTAATAAAACTTTGTAGTCTATGCCTAGGCTTACAGAGTCTGAACCGAAAACACCAAGTGGCCCACACTGTGATGCAGGTAAAATTAATCTCTGACAAAGATGATTCTCCAGGGAAAAGAACATCAATCTTTATTGAATCAACAGTGATCAAACCCAGCACAAACATACAACTTACTTACTCTCCCAACCAGGCTCCTTCTTATTGAAATTCAGTTCCTGCCTAGATCAAACCAGGATGTTTCTGTCCAGTCAATGGTAAGAAATACCATAGTACTGTGAGAGCATGTAAATGTACTATACACTGTGCAAAATGTTCAGAAATGTACTCTTGATACTCCAATCAAAATTACATACTGCAAAGTTATGTTATCCATTTTAGAATTCTTCCCTTTACAATAGAAAAGTATTAGCAAATCCAGTTTTAACAATGGAAGTTGTTCCAGGTATAAAAGATTCTGACACAAAATTGTAGGCATCATATTTAAAAATACATTTTCTTCTAAATGCTATCTGCATAATAATTCACAATAAACAGGCATGTCTCTAAAGTAGTGACAATACAGTCAATTTACTGTTTTATTGTTTTTAATTACTAATTTCAATGGTGTTACTAATTTTTAACTGTACCCTAAAGACTGTTGAATTCACTTGTGTCTAGGGGCAACTTACTACGGCAAAGATCAAGACATGCACATGAAGTGGGTGGAGGAGTTGGGTATATTAAAAAAGCCTTGTTAGGTGGCTCCAATCTGCTTACAGTTCTCACAAACTTAATTCTTAATGGGCTATTTCAAATTTCAGGCATTACACTAGTGTCTTCACACATCTCATTTTAAGGATCACTCTTATTCTGCCATCTTAAAAAAAAAAAAGTCTCTAAATCCCATGGTTAATTCAAACAAAGAAGGGAAAAAGACAAGTTCAAAGGAAAAATAATAGCTCTTTGATAGAAGAGTGGAGGTTTAAAACCATGCAATCTTCCAAAAAACCAGTGTAAGACATGTTCAGCTGAAGAAAATCTTGAAGCTAGATGGTAAATCCAATATTCAGGAAATTAATTGTTAAATTGCTGTCTGCTGTTGGTTTCAGTGTTTTAGACTAACAAGCAATTATCAAATTATGAAACCATTCACACACATATTTGCCTTGATAAACTGGGAAGATTTGCAGCACAAAAACGGAACTCACCAATCTGAAACAGTGTAATATACAGACAATTTAATCTAAACTGGAACATAAAAGTAGCAAAAGAGATCAGAACTACTTGCGAATCACTGTTTTTATGGTAAGTAGTCAACAAAATGGCCATCTATTACTCTGAAGTGTAAAAAACTGAAATCGGGTATTAACAAACCTGTAATGCTCATATACATGACTAATTACACACAAGTGTCACCCAGATTTACAAGTACCAATGGACAAAAAAGGGGAAAGAAGTTGCTACAACAAGTCCTCCAGCTCTCCTCAGGGTCTTCATTTGTATGAGGAGGATAAAACCAGCATGTATCTTTCTCTCTCTCCAGCATGATAAGAGTAATTTTTTCATACTTCAAAAATTAGTAAAAGAACAAATTATACAGTTCAGCACATTTTTTACTCCTTTTAGAAGAAAATTCAAAAGATTTCATAAGTTGAACAAAAGAAAGCAATTTTCAACTACCGATGAAAAGAAACTGCATGCACAAAATGGTTTCAGACTAGAGGCCACATTCTGACTCTTTGAAGTAAAAAACCTTCCAGTTCCAGAAGAGCTTGCTTGGGCCACAGAACAAGGTTCTTCAGTGATGTATGTGGTAGGAGACAGCAGTAATAAACTGAAAAGAGGAGCTGCTGACCATACGCATACAAGTGGAAAAAAACAACTGCAAGAAAAATAAAATATTGGAACAGGAATTGCCATGCAGCTGTTGAAACTCAAGACTCAAGAAGACAAAACACTAAGTGAGCTGATTTGAACTCAACATTTACACTGTGCTCAGCACAAAGTTGGGCTAGATGATCTAGAGAGATCACTCTCAACTAGAATTACTTTGATTTCCCAGGCTACCCAAATGTACGTATTTTTTCTTCTTTTGCCATCAGAATGAGTTTAAGATAAGGATAAATACCACAGCAAAATCCTCTTATGGAAGTGGCAGGATCTGCTTTAAGGACAAGATTAAGATGCATAGCATATTTGTTTTTATCTGTCAGAGGTGACTGAAACAGAATTTATAAAAAAGTCATTGCAAAGACAACTATTTTCCTCAGCAAACAATTTTAAAAAAGAATTTCGCCATAAACCAACAGATCTTCCTACAAATACTTCTGACAGTGCCTTGCAAGGAAAAATTATGGCTTGACAGAAATGAAAGTTTGCTGTATGAGTAAGAGATTTTGCTACCAATCCTGCTAAACACCCCAAGTGCCAGCGAGCTTCTCAGATGTACAAAATGGACTTCTGATAATTTTGGATATTTTACCGATCCTTACGCAAGCAATTATTTATCAAGGGAAACCAGTTAACTCTCCTAGAAAAACAAATAATTTTAAATGGTGACTTTGTTATACTAAAGATCTAAAGTTTAAAACAGTTTTCTTTTCAAAAACTAAAACACCACTTTTTTCTTTATTAATTTAACAATACCATGAGTGCAACACAGCAAGTTAATGCTTTTGGAGTTACAGATACTATGTTATAGTGGGTTTAATGTAGTTATATTTTCCTTAAGAGGTGATGAATGGCTGCTAAATTAAGGTCCAAAAAAACACACTTATTTTTAACATTTGGCAAAGGTTTATGGTTCTCTGTACAGACATTTCAAAGTGGATGTTGGAAATAAATACGAAATGTCAATATTTAGCTTTATTCCAGATCTTTAATGAAATTACTGCTTCTGTAGAATATTCTAAATACGTATTAGAGCTTCCATTGCACAGATTGGAAAACTGGAGGGGATAACAGGTTTATTAGTAAGTATAAAATGAAACAACAGCCAGCCAGGTTGCCCCACTGGCCATATTTCAGCATATCTACTTCGACTTCATTCAAAGAAATCAAGCTAAAAAAAAAAAAGTCAAAGCTTTTCCTCTCTGGGTTCTGAGAACACTGACCTTCAGTTAAAGCTCACTCATCTGTTGCGAGTTTATTTCACAGACAACTGGAGCACTATTAGCCTAAATACTGCAAAACATGGTATGCAGCCATGAAAAAACATACTTTGTGTGCAAGAATATGTATGTAGAGTAGTAAGATCAGTATTCAGAATTACTTGTCCTTCATGCGTCCTACTATATTTATGCAAAAATATCCCAGTCCTAAAACGGTCATTAAAGCAGTTGGCATTTAATCCTCAGATCTATATGAAGGGTGTATTTTTATATAAGGATTTTATGTCACTTTTTATTTTTGCTCATTGGCTTCAAGACATAAAATGACTTTTTTTTTTTCTTTTAAAACTGATGAGAATTACAGGTATACTTATCTTTAAACTGCAGTCATACCACCTTGTCCTATGTAGAAAACATGCATGGAGATGAGGCAGTGAACAAAGAACTTAACAAGTTTTCATTTTCTAAAGTAACAGGGAAAACTGCTTTTCAATGTTTTAGCTAGTCAAGGTGAACCTGAGGTTCCTCATCAGAATTCACTGCAACTTTCTGACACATGAAAATAACCTCTGCCCCAGTTATTCTTCACTAGCACAACCATGACTGCTTCACTGACCACAAACCATAGCAATTTATATGGGCATGGACCTGCCCTGAGGCAGATTTAAAATTAGCTAATGTGTTATTTTGGACTTTGCTTTTAAATACATCTAATCTCAGACAAAACACACCATATTAAAACCTTCTAAGCCACATGTTCACTGTATTTTTTTGCCAGACAGTCACGCCAGTATAAGGTATAATGAGTAACGATCTTGGACTCATGTAGCTAAAGCCCACCAGTACAGTGGTTACTACACCAGCAAAATTACCTCTGCAAGTGATTCTTCATTTGCTGGTGCTGACAAATGCAGATACTTCCCTGAAACAGGCTGAATTTGAGCTCTCTAGCACATGAAGAGGCTCTGGGTGCCATAGGAAGTTAGCCAGGCACATGAAGCACTGAAACCTGACCTAAGAAACCCCCTTGAACTCTAATATAGATGTTCTTCTCTCAGTTCATCTAAAATCCAAACACATTTTAGTATAAGTGATCTTGCCAACCAGGATCATAAAAGTCGAACACATTCCACATCTTCCAAATCAAGACGTTAATTACAAGTGGTATTCATAATTTGGGAGACTCTTTTTATTTCTAAGCTCTAAAGGACGCACTTGCCAGAAACATGACAGATGTAAATTTTTTTTAATGTGAAACCTGAGAACGTAATTTAATCTGACTGTAGCAGCTAAAAATGTGTATGAAAAACAAACATTACAAGACTTCCAGTAATCTCAAGTACTGGCAGCAATGCCATAAGAGCAGCTGTAACTGAGAAATGCTTAGATGGACAAAAATTTATTCACATTCAAAATAAATATGCCAAAGATTGCTTTATTGAAGAACTCCAAGATTTCAAAAATAGACATCTATGTCAAACAACAGTGGCAATAAAATTATTTTAAAAAGAAGCACTTAGTCAGCAAGTGTGTTGTAACAGTAGTGTGACTTACTGGGAGGCTTTTCTTCTTAATGGGTTTAATAGCTAGTGAGGTCTAAATTAATTACTAGTATTAGTCTTGACAATTACATTTTGACAAAATAAAAAGAATCCTATTTCAACATTTCTATTGTAGTGGGAAAAGAAAAGTTCTAGGAAAAATAAGTTAGGAATAATTAAGTGTTCTACTGCATCTTTTTTTTCCCTGCCCAGACTACCTGTATTTTCTTCTACTCTTTATGCAATTTAAAAAGGAACCAAATTTATACAGATGACTAATAGCTTCCAAACAACCAGAAGCTAATAATTTTTCAATTGCCTGTAACATAAACATATTTTCTATAAAGTTCAGAATTAAAAAAAAAACCAAACAAAACTGAAAATGCAACTGCAGCTTCAGAACATTCTGCTACGAAAAGAAGAGAACCCATAGTGTTTGGTAGCTTTAATAAGATCTGCCTCACAGAAAATATGATACTACAGTTTTATAGAAGATGAACACTTTTAAAATATTTATAAATTTACATGAATATCATCCATATATACCATGACGCATTTCAATAATTATTCTACGATACAATGGGAGTGCATGCTCAAACAAAACACCTCAGCAGTATTTTAAAGCAGTAAACCACCTAGCCAATTTCTGTACGTTCTGTAGTTTTTCTAATCCACTCTCCCTGTGGTTGAGCAAAATCGAATTGCCTCTCACATTTGCAGACAGCTCTGTGAAGGTGATAATAGAGCTGCTCCCTGCTGTCATGAGGCAGGAAATAGGAAAATGGCATATGGGGCTAGAAAGAAATAAAAAGAGAACTAAACAAGAACAAAAGAGATTTCAACAAAGGACAACTATAACCCAATATGCTTTGCAAGTTAATATCTTTTCATAATAATTTAACGTACTTAATCATTTATCTGCACACTTCTCAAAATTCCAAATGCTTAATAGCAACTTCCCTGCAAAGTTTTATTGCCCAAAACATTTGGAATACAAATTTTAATACAAATCATCATATGCAATGCCTGCAAATCAATGCATTCTTAGTGCCCAGGTTAAGGGGCTGAACCTATTCCAATCTGTTAGTAATTGATCTTAGATTTTGTAGCTCAAATGTAGTACATAAAACAATGAATACTTGGATTATTAGTTGTAAACCTGTTGAGTGACACCTGAATAGCAAAATATTGAGAGGATTATGACTGGTTATGTGTACCAACAATATCAAAGACTTCCAGCCTGTTTCAGGACTACTGATGTAAGATGCAGAACAACCTGGAAATCTTTTCATTTACAATGAGATGTTTATTTTAATTTTTTTTTTAATACAGTATGGGCCTCAAAAAATCAAGTACTTACATATATTTACAGTGCTTCTATATTAAATCTTACTGAAGTACCTTAAAAATAAAAAGCAAGCCTACTATACCTTTCCCTTTACACTCTGAATGGGATCCACCACCACAGCAACAGCTCTTTCTGATAAGGCTTCAAAGCTCTGCTGAGTATTGATATCTACACCAGACAACCAACAGCCAAAGCCAGGATGACTATGGTACCAACCAACTACCATCTCAGGTCTGAAACAAAAAAGACATTGAGATTCTTAAAAATATAAACCCCTATCACAAGAAGAAACAGGAACATATCAGGTCATAAATTAGGATAAGCTGTGAAAAAACCACCATTAGTAATATTTAAATTACTCACCATAGTATGGTGAAAACATGGACATGAATAAACGCGACAAAAGAGGGCTATCATTAAGGGATACACATTAGCAGTGGTAGATCATGCTTTCAGTTTTTCACCCTGTTACCACACCTTCTCTGAACCAGTTTTTACCCTTTCAGCACTTGAGTAAATACCCACTCTTTAACTCCTTGGTGTCGAAGGTTGAATTTTCACGGCAAAAGTCCATTTCAGACATGGACAACAGGAACCAACGGTGGGAAAGGATTAAATATCAATTAAACCAGCAGTAGAACTAGGACCTCAGTCAAAAAGCAATTTGCACTGTTCTGTTCAGCTGCTGAGCCTTTTGCTAACATTAATTTTGAAGTTTTTCCCACAGTAAAAGAATTTGAGCAAGCAGACGACAACTGTTGAGAGATAGGAGTGAAATAAAAATTCGTTTAAATACTAGGATCTTTTACAAAATTATTTTCCCTTTCTTTTCATTAAAATTACTCATGAATAAGCTGTAACTTCAAAATTTTTTTTAATCTTATTTAAACGGTTAAATAAAAAAATCAAACCTTTAAGCAGGTACTGCGTAGTAATCGCCTATGCTAAACTGAGCAGCATTCTAATCTTTCTGGGCGATAATCAAAGCTGTAGGTTTAACAAGAGTGACAATCTCCTGACAATTGAAATGCATGAGGGGGACTGAATTACATGCTATGCTAGTCACCTAATTTCTAGGGCAATTCTTTATTTTTAAACATTATTAATAACCCTTAGATCACTAGCTGTGCAGAAAGCCAGCTGTTTCTTCTAAAAACCATGGAAGGAGTACTTGTTACTGTCAGCCCTCTTTACACTGACTTACCTCCCCGTCTGTTTCAGCATATCCAACATTTTTGCTTGAAATACAGGATCAACTGCCTCCACACTGACACCCTAATTTAAAAGACAGACAAAAATCATAGTAGTTGTACATGAAGCAATATTATCTTCTAACTTGTAACTTTGCACAAACAGAAATATTCATAAGCATCTGTTTAAAAAGGCAACCTGAATACTTTAGTACTACGTGACAGAACTCCCTTACGCGCAAAATATAATTTTTAGAAAAGTATTTCAATGTGATTTTAAAATGCTAAAAGATTATTTTGAATTGCTTTTTAAGCAATCTTTACTATGAGTAAACACAATTAAATAGGCATAGGAATTCACGTTTTTCTCCTCTGCTTGATCTGCAAACAGTGGCCTGTTGTTTCTCCCAAGTTCAGCACTACACATTTTATTCAAGATAAATATCACATATTGGCTTTTTGCTGATTTTTTTATTATGCATATGTACAGAATAAACTCAGGACAAAAGAATTAAAGAATTCTATGGAGTGCAGCTCTGAGTTACAAAGGAATCATCCCATGCTTGTTTTAAGAACATTTCATTCTAGTTAGACAAAATAAAGCATCATAAATTCCAATTATGCCCCTCGACTCGTCTCTTTAATCTGTTCATAAAATGGATATTCATACTCAAAATTTAAATACATATTTTTTTCAAATCACAGAGGTATCATATAAGAGACACTCAACTAAGATCTGTCAAAGAGAGCAAGTTTCAAGTATATCTAGTTTGAAGTTTATCTACAGCATGATCACAGTTAAGGGCATGCTACACTTCTAACTAAACCTTTTACATTTTGAATCTTTCTGCTGGCTCATAGTATATGAGTTCTGAAAGTTATCCATTTATAAGTCTTGTAAGCCAAGTCACCAATATATCCATACATACATAAGGACATAACATCTGCATATATTGACAGACACACTTAAGTACTAGCCTTTGCTAAAAAAGAAGTTTTGACTACATTTTTTTTTTACTGAAACCCTTTAACCATTAGACTTGCTTGTATTATAAGTCACAGCTTATACCTTCAGATTGCTTCAATGAGGTAAAGCACAAAAAGCTTTTAAAAAATAAATTTACCATAAGGAAAAAAACAAATAAGCAAATAAAATTTTCAAGGTCTAGATGCAAAAAACTCACGGTTCCAGACTGTGGCATTGCAAAAACATCAATCACTCTCACGGTATAATCATCAACAAATTCCCCAAGCATCAGACCCATAACTTCCATAGGGACACCAGCACGACCATGCTTCAACATCTGGAATTAAGACCAAATGACACCATATGTTTAACAGAAGGTTCGATTTGAGGTAGCTCTTCTAGACTTTGTTGATCTATAGCTAATTTGCAACTTGTAGCACTTTTGGAAACTGTAACAAACCATAAAATAGTAAAAACAAAGCCAATGAAAGAGAACTAATTAAAGTAAGTTTTTAGGAGTTCCAATCAGTATTAATTTATTCTTAAAATTAGTCTGGCCAGCAGTTAGGCAACACAAGTCCAATAACTTTGGACAGCTGCCAGGTGCTCTATCTCCAGCATTGTATTCAGACATAGTATGCACACAGAACACTTACTTTCAGCAGTGCAAGGGAAGAGATATAAACCTGTTCTGCTGTATCGACTGCAGGAGCATCTGTTGGTGGCCCCTGTAAAAAGAAAAAACACTTATTTTCACCATCGTTGTTACTCGGCAGTTTCTAAATATTTTTCTTTTGTGTTGTATATTACAAAACTTATAGAAAAAATCATTTGTAATTGTGGCTTTGTGGGTTAGATGCAGTTGTTACAAACAAAAGAAAAAAAATGCACACCAACCCCCAAACCCTTCTTTACAGCACCTTCTTCCACTAACATTATTTCGTAATAGGTCACCTAGCCATCATCCTGTCTCCCCCCACCCCAAACAACACAATCTAAAGAGGAATCTTACCAGAAGCAGCCAAATATAAAGCAAGCAGGTATTATGCTGGATACAAACCTACAGCTATTACAAGCCATTCAGGCTAAGAGTCAGATCTAAGTTTCCATGAGTCAGCCTTGCTGCAATGATAACCTTCGTCAGCTGTAAAATATGGCCAGTTCTCCAATTAACTATGTGTTTCTTACAGTGGTGTGAATGTAAATGCTGCTGGGCTAGCATGATTAACTGGCACCAACACAAACAGCAATTTCCCTTTGCTTCATCAGCTTTCAGCTAAAGAGGACTTGCAGATAAAGGCTATGGGAGTACTTTGCAGATACACTGGTACAGTGAGAGAAAAAACGGACCTCTGATCCCTAGGTGGAAAAGCTGTGAACAAAATAGTTTGCTCTTTGCCTTATGAGTAGTTATTCAAAAATTAGCACAACTGTCCCAGGTGTGAATGATTGGTTGAAACAGGTTCTGTGTACTGCTGAAATTGAAAAACACAGGAGGCAGCAGTTTAAATGTCCCTTTCTTGAGAAGCAAGAGAAATACTGCTCTTATATACAGAATTCTATATCAGCATACCTCATTAAAGCCAATTAACAGCACATTCATTACTTTATTACCAAATTGTGTACAACAAATTTCCGCTGAAAAGACACAGCTTACTTTGGCATGAGGTGATGTAAACTTAGAAGGGCAACAAAGCAACTACGGAGGTATGGCAAAAAAATAAATGAGGAAAAATGGTGCCTTTACACAAACACTTGGTAGATTTAGAACTTTGATTCCACAGTTATAAGCAAAATGTGGGGGGGGGGGGAGTTTCTAATAAATTCTTAATTTTTCACTTTAAGTGAAAAAATTCAACATGACACGCATCCATATGACATCAAACAAGACACAGCAATCAACGCAAGCCATTACTTCCTGCAGATAAAACTGGATACTTAAGTCATCAACACAGTACATTTGTATAGGAATAATCCTTTCTGCATACTTTGATTTTCACACACACAGGAAAACATCAGTCTTCAGAATGAAGCTTTAAAGACAATAAGAAAATTCAGTTGTCGTTTTTTTTCTCCCCTGAAGTCAATGAATCTATTAGCTCTATATCCAAACTTTATACTATAAATCCAATCTTTGTATTCTGAAACTCACATATATGCATGGATCTGTCAACCATACCCACTTCCTAGCAGCTTCAAACCTCTATTTCCAACTTTGATACTGCTGACCATCATTTCTCAATATTTGCCCTTCCTCACTTCTTACCACTCATTGCTAGTTCTTCTGTCACTCTGGCCTTTTCATCAGCAATCTTCCAGCAGATTTCTCTGCTTTTCACCTTCCATAGTATTCTCACCAAAGGTCCATTTTTCATCAACCACACCCCTTCATCAAGTATTTCCCTGGCTTAGCCCTAGTCCAACAGTGAGATGCTCCAGTGGAGAAGTACTCCTCTAGCACTCATGCTGAGAAACTCTATGAGCAGATCTTTAGAACATTTCCCAGAACCAAATGGGCAGAGCACCTGCATTACTTACACTGAATTTTCTACAATTAAATTTTTGACTGGCAAAGCTTCAAATGTCCAGTCATTTTGTAACGCTGTTTCTATGTTTTTTTCTCCACAAACATGTCAGTTTACTTTTTTAACAGTATCTCTCCTGCTTTAAGTCTATTCACTTAGCTGTGCTCACTTAGAATTTGGAAAGCACAAAGACTCATGTTTCCACTTAATCAATGCTAAGAAAAAAGCCCACATAAGCTGAGTTTTAATTTTAAAAGTAACTTACTAGTTGGTTAACAAAACCCTCTTTTCATACATAAACCTCTCCCAATTTTCCACCAGTTCTAGACCAGAGATGGTCTGAAGGGAAGATAAAAATAACTAGTAAGCTTGTGCCTTAGGAAGAACCATAATACCCATGCTATGATCACCAAACGCATTCTACGTTTGTTCCAGATTTTGTTTAACATTTCACTGTAAGCAACCATCCCATTACACCATTCAGTAATTTTTAAAATAAAGAACAGTGTAATAAAAATCTCCCCCAGATTTGCACAAATAGTTCCATGATTTCTGGAAGGCTAATCCTAATGTTTGACTGAGACTAGCTTGTCAAAAGTCAGGAGCTTGAACTGAAGTTTACTCCACAGACTATGGCTCTTGAATGAGCTCTCCTCTGTGGAATTTCTTGTGTCTGTTAAAATCACACTGACAGCTGTCCTGCAGCTGAGGCAATAACCACAGCTCTGTCCTCTATATAGATGCCTGTGTCCTCAACTTACAAGAGCTTATTCTTCAACATTTTTCTCATTATAGGATCAGTCAGTAGATTCACCACTTACAGGGAGGAAACAAAGACAAACATTAATACATTTTCTTTCTGTAACAAGGCAAATGAATCACATTTAGTTTAAGTGAAGGTAGGAATTAAGAGTGTTCCTAATACTTCCTTATGATTTCTACACTCCTTGGAGCATCCAAATTCTTATTTACCTTGATGATGGTCCAGAAGAGGGGATACTTAATATTACACTTCATCAAATCTTTAGGCATTCTATGAGATAAAATAGTTTGTTCTCAAAACTTATGTCGAATTCCTGTTGCCAGCACCCATAGTCAACAATTTACTTTCAGCATAGGAAACACTGCTAATTCATAAAGGAATTTTTCATTGGTGTAAACCAACTTGCTTAGCTTTTGCTATTTTTTTTTTAAAGCCACAGTATTCACTGTGAAGGAATTTACATATTAAATGTATCTAAACATATATAAGAATTACTACATTAAGGATGACGAAGTATCAACTGCATACTTCACTGCTTCATTTTAAGCACATGCAAGAGATAGTAAATATATCAAACATGAATTTCCACTCTTACCAAGCAGTTCAACCAATTTACCTGAACTTGTAAAAATTAGCTAATGGTAGTACACAAGGCAGGTTTGTTAATTCTCAGTCATCTTATAAATACACAGCATATACAAGTATTTCCTTGGTCACTGATGCTTCTTTGTGTGACCTCACTATCTCCTTTCCGTCTGCTCTGTTCTTCTTATAGATTTTAATTACTAGCTAAATTATGAGAAAACGAAAGTAGTCATTGCACCGTACCAATTATGTGTATTAATTTTCACGTTAATATTCCTTCCTTTGTTTTGAATATCGATTACAATGAACTGCTCAAAAGAGTACTGAAGTTCAGGAGTTTGGAGGAGGAAATGATCCATAGGTCAAGTTTCACATTATTTTTCTACCAATGATAAGCTGCCACATAAAATACTATAAGCACACATTCGTATCTCTACAGAAAATTCTAAACCAAAGTTAATCAAATTCTTAACATAAAACTTTTAAAGGTTTAACAGACAAAACTAAATGGAACTTGGGTCTTCCAAGTAGTTTACTTGATTTGGTAAGTAAAGTACCAAGATGATTTGAAAAAAAAAGACATTTGGAAACTGGAACCAATTTCTTCCATCTCTGATCACCTCCTTTTCCACAAATGGCTGATAATCTAACACAGCCCTGGAGTGACAGCCCCAGCTTCTGCGTGTTAGTTACACAGTATGTGGGAGCCAGGTACAAGTTACATGTTTTGAGATCTCTTTGGCCTGTTTCTGGTAGTCTTTCACAAAAGTTTATGCATTTCTTTCATCAAGCAAAGAAGAAGAAAGATTTTATTAGCTAATCTCTACATGGAGGCAAATATTTTACACTGACCCTCCACAGCATGTGCTATTATGACTGTTCATAAACTTCACTGCCTGCCAACTTTAACAAAGAAGCACCATCCTTACAAAGCAGAGCACCAAATTAAATTAACTGGCATCAGGAACCCAGACAAGAAAGTGTTTGTGTCAGCAATGCAAAAGAGATGCTGGTATTTTTGGCTACATTATCATATTCAAAGGACAGCTATCTCATTGCATAGTTTCGGAAGACTGTCCATCTCACTGCAAACAGCGAACACTGCACACCTACAGGTTTATTGGATTATTTCTTGAGGAATTAGAGAAAAATTAGATTTGGAAACTTCAAGGAATACTGAACATTGTTTTTCTCAACTATGCATGGGTAAGCTGGATGCAGTAATTATTAAAATTAAAGAACTGCTGTAAAAAATACTGTTATGCGTTACTGAAAAATTGATGTTTCTTCTGAATCAACTCCATGCTTTCAGTCAGTGAAAGGAGCTGCCTGATAGCCACCTCATAAAACCCAACCAAGCTCTAGGTTTGTTTTTGCTTGGAACTGCTGAATTCCAAGTTCAATAATAATTGATAAAATTAGGTTACCACTATTTAAATACATTTTCATTTTTTAAGTAAGACTTGTAAGGGAAAAAGAATCACATGCAAGTTATGGACAGAAAATTACATTGTAATATTAAATTATGCACAGTACTATTTCTGTTTCAAATAGTTAAAGAGATGATCCAATATAAAAAGCAGTCCTTTACTTGGGCAGCCCTTGTTGATGAAGTGTTAAAGGCATTTGCCATTCTTACAGGATAAAAACTAACGCCTTGAAGTGTTACCTACTCAGGCCTTTTAGCAAATTTGTTAACACTTTTAGGTATATTACTTCACCTTTCTCTTAGTGTGAACAGATATCAATTATTTAGCCAATTTTATTATTAAATGTGAACTAAAGTGTCATTTTAGAGCACTGCTCTTTATTTGTACTATTTTAGATTTATTCAAATAGGTATAGAAAGTGGACTTGATTAATTACACAAGGAACTGAGAAATATTCCACAAATGGATACACTTTCCATTGTTTAAATGGATCTTAAACACTGCTCTGGTTTCATGCTAATAGCACAAAAGATGATTTTGAAATACATCATAGCTGTTTCAAAGCAACTCAGTTTTGCAGGGGCAACTGTAATAAAAACCCAAAGGCAGTCAACTTAAGTGCTGTAAAGCACATCTCAGCTTTAATGCACCAAACAACATATTACTGTATAAAATAAAAGAATCATTACTACTTATTTTTGTAACTGGAACAATTTAAACACAAACATAGGACACACAAGCAAACAATGATTGCTATCATGTTTTATTTCTTTCCCAGTAAGCTAAGAAAGAACCTTTTAATAGTTTAATTTTGTGAGTATTAAACAACTAGTGTGAAAAACAAGCTGCATGTAAACTATTTCTACTGCCTCTGCTTCAATGACTAGCTGAGGCAACCTGTTATAGGAGGTGTTAATTGGCAATAGGAGTACAAGTCAGAAGCATGTTCCCCATCGTCCTAACCCAGCAAGGCTAGGTCATTAAAGTGGAAATGAATTCTTTCATGCCGACTTAACCCTTTCACTACATATTTTCAGCTGTTATATCCAAAGACAATTGGGAAAGATTAGCTAAGAAAAAAAAAACAACCAAAAAACCGAGACAAAAACCCCCCTTGCATTACTTTTGAATTTATTCACCCCACAATTTTTCTTCACTACCCTTCTCTACCTCCTCCAGAACACGTGTTTCAGGTAAAGATGACATTTTATTATGTAGGTAAGGGGGAGAAAGGCAACTGAGGTATAAATGCAATAACAATCGTTATGAAATAATAATTTATCATATTAAAAGATGAGTGGAAGGATGAAGCACTTAAAGTGAACTTATAGCTACCATCCTGTGGAGGTAAATTCAACTTTGTGTGTATAGCTTGGTACAAGGGAAAAAAAAACACTACAAAAGACTAGCTGCAGAGAGGACGCAAACACGAGCAAGCGTGCAGAGGAGGTAGAGGTATTAATGATAGTAAGGCCTTAAAAGTTCACCAAAGTACCACTGCTCTTCTCTACTTTTTGCCAGTAAGTGGTACAAGCTGCTGATATATTGATATAAAGAATAAGAAATTTCTTAGATCAGCATCAGTGCTTTTTACACATTGCTAAGCCTGAAAATCTAAGCAGAGTTGGGATTGTGGAACAGTTTTTTTCCTGGACTGAGGCAATACAGTTATAGAAATCACCAACTCATGTTACATCAGTGGAAGTGGCAGAGGGAGCAAGGCATATTCTGGAATCTCAATGGTTCTAACAACTTTGTCATGACAAGCACCAGAAGCCACGTATTGCATTTTCTGCAGTACAGGAAGTTAACATGATCAGTCATGACAGAGAATATTATTGAGGTCATACAAAAATATTAAAAAATCAGAGAGCTCAATAAAAAGGGAAAAGTATATTACTTTGCACTGTGAATCACACACTAATTAGTGACAATATGAAATTTTATTGCTATTTTCAAGCTATTACATACACAATTTTGTAGTTAGTTCCACAGCAACAGGATTAGATTTTGAAGCTAGCATTATGTCTAAACAGTTTGTATGTTTAGGTCCATTTTTATACCAATTATATATCAAGCATGCATAACAGACCACAAAATACCATAAGTCTCAACAAACAGCCTAGATTTCTCAAAGGATCACATTGTCTTGTTACACCATATGTCAGATGAAATAAAAATTGTAGTAATATGTTTAGTCTCATAGACTCCAAAATGGAGTAGGGATACTAAGGAAGTATTGTGGCATCAACTGCTACCTTAAATTGAAAAACTTCTGAAAAAAACCCCACCTTAACAGGCTAGATAAAAACTGCCTCAGTATGTTTTACAAAATTCTGTCTCCTAAAAAAAGTTTACCCAGGTTCACATTTACAACAGCAATATAGATGGACTTGAAATATATAACATTTCCCATCTCCCATCCTCTTCAAAACCAAAATTACAAAACACAGAACTTTGTATAGCTTTGAGCAGTTGGTTAAACGGGTTGGGATCATAAATTTGCCAACACCTCTTTGGTGCAGAGCCAGAATTTTACTGCTTAGCTTTTCTGCATGTTTAGGATTTTTTAGTTTCTGGGGGGTGGTTGAGTGGTTTTCTTTTTTTGTGTGTGTGGGGTGGGTTTTGGTTTGGTTTTTTGCTAGGGTTTTGGTGGGGGGGGCGAGGGGGTATTTTTGGTTGGTTGATTGGTTGGGCTTTTTTGGTTTGGTTTTTTTGAGGGTTTTCTTTTTTGTTGTTGTTGTTGGTTTGTCTTGTTACTTGATTGTTTCTAATTAAGCAGAACTTCAAACAAAAATAGTCTATAGCTTACCAGGATACTAAGAGAACATTATTATTAGAAATAAATGTTTACTACTCAATACTAGCATGTATTCATGATATAAAATTATTTACATATATCACCTTGATGCAATTTGCAATAGTCAGACTTCCTGCAATGTTCCCAATACAACCATTGCATGAAATGGCTGCTTAATTGTTGCAACTCCAACAGCATCACTTAAGTGTAATCTTCCCTGGGTCAGTGTTTCCACTGGCTTTACCCCATTTAATCTACAAATTCTTTGAGACACATAACACAAAGGGGTACGTATGCTTTACCACTGCAGTTAATATTCCTTTATCAAGCATAAGGACAACCTGGACTAGATGACCTTTAAATGCCTCTTCCAACACAAACCATTCTATGATTCTATGACAATGTTATGGTTAGCAAAAAACCATAAGACCAGGGACACAAAACAAATCCTCAGTAACATTGTACATATTTTTGAAAAGAACTATTACTTTTCACAGCCTCCATCTAATGGAAATAAAAAGAAAATCCAGAAAATATAAAGGTCAGTTTCATTCCAGAATAAAACCAGGACAAACCTGTTACCTATTCCCATCAGCATTACAGAGGGTACTGGGATTTAGAACTGAGAGCCTCAAGGCAGATGACGAGTCAGCACCTGTAATTCTGTCTGCCTCCAGAAGTCTTGCTGTAATGTAGATTTTTAATTACCTTATTCTAGACACAGTTCTGCCAAGAAGGAGGTTTGCCCTCAGCAGGTTCTGCCTAAGCTCACCCTAAAGTACACTTTGTGAAGCAAAGCAGTTAAAGATATCTTCTCAACATGTAGAAGAATGCACTGGGTTCTTTCTATATGCCAACAGGTTCTCTGCTGTGAAGAGCTGGTTCTTTGGATACAAGCACATGAACTGGGAGACTCCGTGGCAATATGCAGGAAGGTCAGTTGTTTGCAACACTTGAAAAAAACAACCAATCAACCAACAGCCACCACCCCCCCAAACCACACCACTATAACAGAGAAACACTTCAAACTTCCCAGAAAAACTTAAAGAGGACTCTTCTACACAGCAGAAAGGAAACAGAAACCCTTGTTCAAAGCTGCTGCATAGTAGCATTGCAAATTAATATTCAATTGCATGGGATTACAGAAAGAAGATACAATTTCCAAGAGAAATAAATTAAATCAATCACTATAAGGCAGCTTACTTGCAGAAAGGAACATTACAAGTGAATAGAGGTAATGCAAAATGCACGAAGATGTCTCTTCTTTAGTCTTTCTTCCCCATGTTCTTTCTCATTATGGCTACACTCATTTCCTTGTCCAAGCTTCTTTGTCTCTTCTAGGGAAAGTCGAAAGTCAGCTGGACTACACTGGCAATTAAACTGAGCAGAGAGAACCTAATTGCCTAATTATTAGAAATACGGAAGTTTAAGATCTGAGGCCAAGAAGAGGCAGATAAAAATGTTCTCTCCAGTAAAATAGCAGATCAGAGGAAACTGTAATGCTCAGACACAGTCCACTAGTTTTTTAGTTTAAGTTTTATGTTTGTTTGGGATTAATATATAAGACATGTCTGTAGTGCAGCCATCCTACTTTAAGACAGCCTTTATAACACAAATTACACACAGGGTTTAAGTAAAATTATATGACTGCTCCTAAACCAATTCTAGCAGGTTTCTCTTTCCCATTAGCCCCGTAGGAGACAAATCACATTACAATGACTCAACTGGACTACAAATGTATGAGAACTATACTCTGCCTTTGCAATCCCCAGCGGCTTTCAAACAAGCCTAACACGACCCGTGGAGTTACTGTCTCCAGCGAAACCAGACTCAGGCCACACCTGTACCCTAAATTTGATATGAAGCTTTTGTTGAACTAACTGTGCTAAAGCACTAATCAGTGCAGTAAAACATTCATCCCAGACACTAAAACAACACAGTTTACTATCTCTAAGGTGGTTTTTTTCTCCTTAAAACAAAATAATATATTTTGTATATAAAAACTGATGCTACAGAAGATTATGCAGGCAATTAAGTCATCTGAACTTTCTATGGGATTTCATGTTAGATGTTTTTAATGGATAAAAAATGCTTGTCACTGAGAAGATCTTTTTATTCCTTAAATCAGTTGACAGCTTCCAGGGAAAAAAAGCAGAACTGGAATAACCCACCCAAACTGTACACCATCTCATCTACTGGGAGTTACATTTGAGTTCTAGAAATAGTAACATTCTTCGTACTTGAGAACTTCACTGGAAAATGTCTCAGAAGCAATGGCACAGAAATGATGCACAACTTCAAGAACTATAATTCAGATTTATTCCCCTGGCAAAATATTCTCAAAAGGTGTATTTGAAGCTTCAAACACATATGAGAAGCAGACAACAGTGCATCACCACAATTCAAACCGCATAAAGCATACATACCCAGGAGACACAGAAAGGAGAAAGTCATACAACTAAACAGATACTGAGATACCAGAACACTCTACAGCTTTACAAAGAAAAAGGCACTTCATTAAAGACAACACATTTGCACCCTTCAAATTAAAACACAACCTGTTTCAAGAATCAATGAAGCAAAATAATTTTCAGTAAGACATTAAGGTGTTGCAGTTTTTCCTCGTTGGGTTGTTGGCTTGTTTGGGGGGG
>VZRR01003703.1:713618-725802 GCA_013398015.1 Oreocharis arfaki | reverse complement strand
GGGGGGGCGGTTTTGGTTGGTTTTTTTTTGGAGAGAAGGGATTGGAGTGTCTGGGTTTGAGGTTTTTTTTATTGTTGGTGGATGTTTCTGTTTACATATGGAAGATGTAAGATGCAAGAAAAAGTCATACACTTCAAATGACACATCAGCTTAATGAAGTAAAATCAAGGAAATTTGCATCTAGTTGTTAATTGGGAATGATCTACACTGAGCCTGACCCTCCTCTGTCTGCCAGACCATCAACTCCTCTTTGGAAGCCCCGCAAAAGAGCGCACTGTGCTGTCCTCCAACAACCACCCTGACTAGATCAGTACATGAAACAGAACTTTAGACCAGCAGCAGGTCTCCCAAGTTCCCAAGGTGCCAGAGATTTACTAAACAGGATAAGCATGTTCTGAAAAAACCAAGATCCTATGAAGGGAAGAAGGTGCCACAGCATCAAGCAGTGCAGTATTTGAAACCTCCTAATCAAAGTGACAGTTTTCAAGTGCCATTTACAATGCCCTAATCTGGAAACATCCCAGCTAACCCATCTGATCAACTATTTCACAGATGGAAGCACTTGATGGCTAATTGGCAAGTCCATGATTCAAATAAAATAGCTATCTGCACTTCTTTTTCTGTATTCCAAGTCAAGGTGTAAACACTCCTTATAAGACATAGGTCAGTTCTCTGTCTCCCCCTCCCTTCCCATTGGAATTTTTCCCCTTCCCCTCTGTCATCAAATATGTTAATTCAAAAATACAGAATCAGTTTTATTTTTCATCTATTGTACTAGAACAGTTGTCTGCACCAACAGAGCAGTGTAAAAGAATATTTTCAAAAATCTATCATGCAATAAAAAATTACTTCAACAGCCTCTTTTAAAAGTGTCATTATTTCACTGCTCCCTATCACATCTGGATTCAGAAAAACAGACAGCATGTGCTAGTATGGACAAGAACTTGCTTAACTTGAATTACTGTTCTGAAAGTGCTGGGGAGAGAAAGCTTGGCTACAAATGCACTTAAATTGCTCACACCCTTTGCAGTGGGATTGCCTAATAGAGGCATATGTGGAACTGATTTCACCAGCAAACAATAGTTCAGCATACAAAATGAAGAGGAGTGTTGCTCCAAATTCCCGCCTGCTACATAAGCAGAATGCTTTTACGTACCCCACAAACCTGTTCATTTGTCTGCAGCAAATGTACAATGCAAACCAAAGTACTAAACCACAAGTGAAATTCTGTGGTAGGCAGTATTCCAGGGGACAAACAGAGAGATAGAAAAGAATGAATCAGGAAAGAGAAGATAAGAAGAAAAACACAACATGACAAGGGGCAGAGGAGAAAGACGGGAGGCAGTATAAGTAAAGAAAAACAAGTGCATTGCCAAAATCTTAATTTCCTTGAACTACAGGAGGGAAATTGAAGCAGTAAGGTTTTCTTTGAGACATCACAACACTTTCAATCTTTCACATCTTTTCTAAAAGGCTTCACTCATTTATTCATCCTATGCATTTATCACAAGAACATAAATTCAAGACAAAACAAATGTAAGGACCAGGTCTACACACCACCAGTCCTGTAGTAAGACATAAACAATTTCTGCATGAAGCAGTGTTCCAAAGAAGGTCATACTTTTGGCATCAAGTTCAAAACTAAACACAGGTACCATGCCATGAAAAGAACACACAGTTAATGACCAAGTGCACTGTCAGGAAATACTGTGGATGGCTCGTGTGAGGCCAAAAGCTGTAAGATTCTCTTCCCTTCTCCTCTCTTGTCCACCTCCTACCCCACTAAGGCAGCCCTTTGTTCACCTATGATTAAAAGAGAAGAAATGCCTCAAGAAAAGCCACAAGCCACTGGAAGAAAAGTTTATTGTTAAAGTATCAGTTTAAGATTACTTCCTTAAAGATTTGGTTACTAGCCATTTAAAGACAGGCTTAGGGTAGATGGGATTTAGCACTGACTACCTCTGGACAACTGAAGGCCAATCAGCCACTCAACAGCATCCTGAAGGAGCAAGAAGTAAGGAAAGAGAACCACAAATTCAGTGACAGCAGTTATCAAGTGTAATACACTACACCGAAAGACTTGAAAAGCATATTGCAAACACATGAATTTAAAGTGCATTTGGGACAACGTATCTGAGTCTGGAAATTAAGAAGACCAAGAAAACCTAAATGAGACAATAATCAGAAGAGGTGATTTTGCCAAGGGGAAAGAGATAAGTAACTGCTGCTGAAGAAGCTAAAGCAAGCCACTGAGAAAGAATGCCTTGGCAGAGATCGGACGGGAACTGTGCTGACCAAGCATCTGCCAGTACTTTAACATCAGTTACAAAGCAAATCAAATGGACCCTTAGCAGACTTCACGTGATGCAGTTCTCTTGCTAAGCAGACCCCAAGCTACACAAAAAAGAAATCTCCAAACTATGTGATAAGATTACTTTGAAAGTGCCCCTTTTTCTACCAGACTATATACACAGATGATTCTTATGCCGGCAAGAATGACTCAGATGCTTTTACTACATTCAACCTTTAGAACAACTGTGACACAGCAATAAGAGGAACAAAAAACTTTGTACTGTTGATTAAAACACTCTACTGCAAGCAAATGGTAATAACTTTCCTTTCTAGCAGTACAAAATACTTCCAAGAAATACCTTCCTCCTCTCTTCTACCTCAAATATCATCAATTGATACTCAGAATATAAGTGACCTTTGAAGGTCCACTGAAACACAGTATTTTAAGGACATAAAAATATTCTATTTGAAAAGCCTTCCTGCTGATTCAATAAGCCAAAAGACTACAAACGTAGTCAAGACATCCAGTGAAATCAGCAACTTGAGCAAAGAGCAATTCAGTTTTGTGCCTTTTTTTCTTTTAATCCAACACATACTCATCAACTCATTTAAGAGACAATTCCATATTTAAACAAACAAAGAGCAGCTTTGCAGGCCAAAGCTACCAGAGGAGTTCAGTGAACTTCCTCTGAATATTATGTTCTATTGTCTGCCACAATTTCCTAGCAAGCCTTAAGATGAAAAATTCAGAAAACAGCAGAGAGTTAACTGTAAATTTGAAAAACAGCTTTGATAAGCGTCAAGTTCAGAGAGGACTAAGAAGTGAAAGCTTGAGAGATTAGACTGCACAGATGTTAAAAAAATGAAGAGTCATGAAGCAGGCTGGCAGCTCAGAGGAACAAGAGAAATAACTGTTTAAGAAAGTGAAACTAAAAATATCTGAGGGCGGCTTGAAGATTCACTAAGAGAACGTGAATAGAATTTTAGCTATAAAAAGGGAAAAAAATTATGCACCAAAAGTTACAGCTTATTTGGCAAAACATCTAGGCTGTACATCAGCCTAGAATATTTCACCAAATGCCTCAATATTAAACTACTCCTGTAGTTATACTGGACACAAACACACCACACACAACCAAAAGAAGCTTTGGATTTAGCAATTTCAAACATCCCAGAAGCAACCCTGCACACACATCATGAAGCCCAAGACATACAGAACTCATTCCTCTGGAAGAACAAGAGTCTGGATTCCCAATTTAGAAGGAATTTAGAAAGAGCCCAGGAGGCAGAGGAGGAAACAGAGAAAGGCCAGCTATTGCAGCCAACCAGGACTACAAAGGAAATTACGCTGGAGCCCATTCCTTAAGGAAATAATTCTTCCCACAGATCTCAAACAAAGAAGTTCCTAATTATTTTTCCCCCTGTATCCAGAGTAATCAGCACAATTATAATGTAATAAGATCAGCTTGATTTTATTTTTGAAGACTGCGGGCCATGCCAGTTGATCAAGGAAAAAAGCACTAGGACTTGCTGTAGAGCTAGGAGAAGCCATACAATGTGAGTAGGTCTCTCACTGGAACAGGACAGCTGCCAGGGAGACCTTTTTGCTGTGAGTAGTTACAGAAGTGAGGACAATCAACAAGAGGAGACACAATAAGACACACATACAGGAAGCGACAACTACCCATAAGTGATAAATTCAATTCAAATTACCTCTTGAAATTTACATATACTTCAGTATCTTATAATGTCCCATTCACAATGTGATCCAAGAACTGAAATATGTAATTTATGAAAGAGCAGTGGATGTGCTTGGCCATTTAGATTACCCTTCATGTTCTGAAATTCCGTATCACTGGAAACTGCTTTTCAAAAAGTGTATTATGTGTTTCCAATGCTTTTCACTTCAAACTTTAAAATGCTCGGACACAAAAAGAAAGGTTTATAAACGTTCTCTAAATTTAGTGCCAACACAGGTATTCATATTTACAAAAAAAAGGTCAGGTTGTAACAAAGATTTGCATATACAGATAGAATCTCTTGAGTCAAAGATTGCTACTATGAACTCTGGTTTTTGATGCTGTTCTAAAATATAATAGAAGGAATGTTCCAGAATTGATTAATTTTAAAGAAAAGATTGACAAGCTATATACTAACCTGTCCCAGCCCAGGCATACCTCCTCCCAGTCGCAGAAGTCTATCCATATTTCTAGAAAAACAGAAACAAAGGAAAAATGTTCCCAAACTCGAAATGTTTACTAAATTGCTATCTATATAATTCACCTTCAGTCACTCAGTATGTCAAAAATATTGGTGGTAATTACAACACAACATCAGACTTCCTGTTAATTAACACCACATATTAATTCAAGAAGCTGTCTTCCATGCTAATTAACAGACTTTGTTTTATTGCTTTGGTTTTGGGTTATCCCCATTTCTGAAGATGAACACTCTTGTCAAACTTCTCAAAACTTTCCCATCATTCAATTAATTGGGGGATTTTTGTTGCTTATGATCAGTACCTACAGCCAGAAAGTTCCTAAAACTTATTAGATATACAATCAAATTTACTTCAGTTTGCTCAGAAATCATCAATAAAAATGTTAAAGTAAGGATTTTAGCATTCTCATTAGTAAGTTCCACGCTAATTAACTTACAGCTTGTCAGTTATCATCAAAACTACATGTGAAAGACACTAAGCAGATTATGGATCTCTGAATTAGCATCAAAAGCTTTTTTTTAATGAACTCATTATAATAAAAGAAATACTGTAAAGTAAACATTTAATGTGTATATAGTTAGAAGACTAGTGACAGTACAGTCATTTAATACATTTCCAGTGTTGTATGTGCCATTGCTTTAGTGCAAGATTATTCCAATCAATGAAACNAAAAAAAAAAAAAAATCAGTTTTTGTGTCTTGTAACTTTCAAAGGGGTGATCCCCTGGAATAAAGGCTGTTAAAGCACCCAACCAAAAAAATTACACCAGTATTTCTTTCTCTACAGTTTCTTCACTTCCTATTGCTGAAAAGACATCTACAGTTTCATGGCGGATACCTAAGTACAGGTTCTGCCCCAGCTTTAACAGAATTTTACCATGCTTACTTGGCTTTTTCAACTTCTTAGCTCCATACAACAGAACTTATGGATAAAATAAAAAAAAAGCTTACTGAATGTTAGTTTTTAAACAGCTGTTTCCAAGGCTTACAGAAATCAGAAAATTTTAGTGGCTTATTTTATTTGTGAAATAGAAGATACAAAGTACAGCATCAAAAATTATGGTCTTAATTGGACAAGTTTTAATACAACACAACAAAGCCTGTTTAGGTGATATAAAAGCAGTTGAGAACACCAAGTATGATTTCCAAAATACATTCATCCTCCAAGAAGATGTTACATTACACATAAGAGAATTACATACATGATTTCAGATTACATTAACAATACTAATTCAATAGCCTTCTTTTGAAAGGAATTATGCAAAAGAACTTGAAAAATATATTTGCTTTGTATATGAAAAAATCTTCATGTTGAAGGTGAACATCACCATTTTCATCATTTCTTCCGAAATTCACTAGAATTTTTACTGGCTAAAGACTAGCAAGCTTTATTTCAGTATAAGTTTAAAACAAATAGTTTAAGCTTCTAAACACACAAAGCAGCATTTTACTTCCTACTTTAATAACTTCATAACAATACTCAAGATACATTGATCAGAAATATGTAGCTCTACTTGCTAATTTCACTTTCCCAGTTCAATGAACTATCAGGCTACTAGTTTAATATGGTCCACTCCCTTGATTTTGTAGAACCTGCAAACCCAACAAGTGCAGCCTCACCTAGCAGTAAGTACTTTTTTAAAGCTCCACTGGCACCATATAAATTAAAAATGAGTTTATTAAAGGGTCAATGATTACCCTTCACTTTTTCAGTAAGTCACTGAAACCAAGCTTCTTTATTAGAGGCAAAAGCTGCACACAGCATATATGCTTTTCTATCCTGAACTACAATAAATTCCAAATCAAGTTGGAGGATTTCCTTGGAAAGGTTAAGTTACTGTTTAAAGACATTATGTAAGTATATGCTAAGTGGCTTCAATAAAACAGTCACAATGTTACCACAAATTAACGCCAACTACAGTTCATTTTACCCCTCTGTGGTAGATACTCCTCCATTGAAACCCACAATGATTCATCTTCCATGACACTGAAGAGGGCTGAAGAATAACTGAGAAGTAGATTTAAGCTAGTAGAACGATTATTTTAATCCATCATGGTTGTTCATTTATCTTAAGAAACTTTTAGTCTCTACAACTGGTAACCCTAAAACTGGTAGTTCTGACAACTACAGCAACTTCCATAAGCTGATGAGGTACATTACCTCATTACATTTACAAAATAGTATTGAATAACAAATCCTATAACACAAGTGAAAAACAATAGATAGTACTAATTAATTAATATTTCATTTACATAATTTATTGCAGTTTCTAACCCAACAGAATAGTACATTATTTATAGAAGCATATTTTGCCATATTAAAGTTGGATTAGAGTAACGTGTTAAACAAACTGATTATTTGTCAGTATAACTTTACAACAAAATCTCATTGTCTTACAGAACTGGAGGGATGTAACATTTCCCACCTGTCACAGACTAGTCACTAAACTGAGATATTTAGATTTTCAAGACAGCAGCACAGAGAAAATCTCCAAAACCCAGTTCTAGATGCACTGCAAATTATTTCACTAGCTCCATGACTTGACTCTGGTTAGAGTTGTGACAGCTAATGCTTTACTTGCCTATTTATAACTGAATATGCTTTAGTAGGCTATAGATTATGTGGACCTAAACATATTTGTCTTCAGGTGTATAAACATCTGAAGAATTTAGGTTAGTGAACCAAACTAACACAAATTTTAATTTTTGTTAATCCACTGTATCTAAATACTATTTCAGCTATAAACTCCACTTCTGAAACAACGCTTTTGAAAACCTTAAAACAGCTTAAGCAAAATTTTTAGACATTAATGAAGGTAACTTTAGTCTTTACAAATAAAGCAACTATACATGTCTAACCTGGTGCTCAGCAAGAGGTGCTCACAGAACAAACTCAGCAGCAGCTCCCACTTTTTGACTGTAAAGATGATACCAGCAGGTCTCTTTCCTGTAGAAGGAAATAGAAAGGAGAAGGGCAGAAACCCAGTAAAATTTAGAAATACATGTAAAAAGATATGTTACACTGATAAGCTACAAAAGGACAAGGCACCATTGAAGAATAACTCAAATAAAGTTTACTGTTTTTTTTTCTTTTACCATACAATCCCTTGAAGTGGCACATGCCATGTCTCGCTCAAATACCCATAATACTGCAAGAAGCTTCCAAATTTCTCAAAATTACATGTAAAAATATTTTAATAATTCATTTAAGCAAAGTAAAGCTAAGAAATCATTTAAGATGCTGTTAGAAACTGAAACCACAGCCTTTTTTACTATTTTAGAAGCTCTTGCTGTAGCTAAGATTCCCTAAGCACCAAGGGTAAGAGCAGTCTGCAGGTACAGAAAGCTTTCCTATTTATTTCTGCAAGAGTGGCTGGTGTGACTGGAAAAGCCACAGAGACCTTTAGGTTTGCCTGAATTCAGGTTGAGAAAGACTGCCTCACTTTCAATTTAGGAGTTAAAATTCGTGTTATCCTCTTCCCTGAGAACACTGCCCATTAATTGCATCCACTCAATCATTTGCAGAGCAGTGTTTCAAAACAGATCTGTGAAATGATCTGTGGCCGTGATTTGATAGACATTTTTTTCAATGTCAGTGTTAACATAAGGAGCAATGAGGAAGCTGCTGCTGCTCACCAACTTGATGCTGCTTTCTCAGTACTGCCAGGACAGCCATTTGTGCAGCCCTGCAGCAAACTGAGAGGCTATCAAAAATGCTGGGTTTAACCCTGTTCACTTCTCTGAGAGGCTTCCCGCTGCATCCCAGAAATAGTTGCCTCAGCATAACAGAAAAATAGGTCTTGGAAGAGCTGATTGCTTCTAACACTAATACAGGCTCCAGAAGACATTTCTGTCAAATCATTCTTCAAGCTAAAGCTGCCCAAAGAATGTCTGTGGGTTTTGAGGGTTGGTTTCGCGTTTTTGTTTGGGCGGGGGGGGTTTTGTTTTGTTTTTTAGTAACTGAGGTAATTTAACAGAGACCCTTCTGAACCGCATCTCAAAGTAGTACAAGAGCAGAGGAAGATGTGTTCACCTTCCCAGAAAGTTGGAAGAGAAAGAACAAGTGAGAGTTTCTCAGTGCTGACAAGCTGGGGTAGAAATCACTAACAAGTCAAATGGAAAGTTACTATCCTCCTGCCAGCTTTGCAGAAGGCAATGATCCAGGAGAGGCCACAAGAGCCAGAAGCCCAGGCTACAACAGAACTGCAACCACTTCTTCAACTGGGCTTGAGTTACAACCCAATTCACCTTTAGCCAGCTGACCACCCAGTGGTCCCGCATTCCCTTCTCCCTATAAGGATATGAAAGAAACAAATCTCTGTGAGCTTGGTCTGCTCCCCAGGGAGGCACACACTGTAATCTACAGCTGAGAATCTTACCTCTGCTACTAAGTGCAAAAAGCTGGGTTTGATTACCAACTTATCTGTTGGCTTTTTCCCTATATTTGCACACACACATACATACTTACACAATATATACATACAAATAAAGGCAGAAAAGTAAACAAACAGTTCACAGTCAATCTCACCTCGTTTCCTTCCAAAGCTGGCAAAAGGTATTTGGATACTGTTTCCTTCTGTCTGCAAGGAAGAGTTAACAGTCTCTGTTTAAAGCAAAACTTTAAGGAAGTAAATGTATCAAATAGTTCCATATCAGAAAAATGCAGAAGGTCAGTTATCATAACAAACTTGCATTTTGGTGCAATGCAGGATTTAGATGACATGTACTTATCATTGAAATCAATATAGTCATTAATGGCTTAAGAAAAAAGGAATTAAATAGCTTCTCTGCTTATGTATGTCCATGACTGGAAACACCATAACCAAAAAAGCTGTTCATAGGATGGTATTTAAAAATCCAAACTTCCATTACTGCAATTTTCTTTTAACTGTCCTTTTCCCTTCCAAAAGGGAAAAATCAGTGGATATTAATAATGCAGTGAAAGTATACACAGAGCATCTCAAAACTGATCTGAAAACAGAAATTTTAAAACCCATGTCTAATATTTGCTCCTAATACTACTGTTAAGAGAAAATTTCTAATTGGAAAGAACTTCCCATTTGGAGGGCTCTGGTTCACCATTCAGTTGTTCATTGGTATTTTCAAGTCACTTAAATTCTGATTTTTAATAATGAAAACATTTTTCCTTAGGTAACACAGGGATGAAGTTATATAAAAGGATTATGCACAAATGTGTATACACATATAGGTATAAACCAATAGCTACTCTGTTTATACTTGGCATGTTTCAGCATGTATTTTGAAAGCAACTTGAAACAGTCTTAAATTACTGTATCTCTTTGCATGAGACACATGAGTTTCACACTACAGTGCACTATTTTTATCTAGCATTAACACTCCATGATGTGATCCCTCAATGAAAGCGAGTTCTCTTGGTTTGGTAACTTTTGAGTTAGTAAAGAAATAAATATCAAAATCAGCTTGGAAATACATAGAAAACAATGGCTACTAAACTGCCATATTAGTGGAGAGAGTATCAGGCTACACGCAGGTGACAGCAATTTACTTTGCAATTTGTACACTGAGTGACTTGATGCAAATCACTTCATCTTCGGTAACTCAGTTTCTCCACCTGAGACTACATAACAAGCTTTGTACAAGCACTTCCAGATCTCCTGTTGAGGAGTTACTTGTCTTGTAGCAGATGACAACAATTTTATTAACAGCAACTAAAGAAGTGGCTCAAGGTTTCTGGTGCAACTGCAACCACTTCAGCTTCACTAGGGATGAAAAACAGCCACAGAGATAAATCAACGGAGAAATTGTGCCTTGCAGGAAAACAACATTTCACCAAGAAAAGAACAAAAACTCACTGCAATGAAAGTTGTCAAACCTGAACAGAGACTTCTCATGTGAAAAGGCTGGGGCAGGGGTGTAGGGTGGGGCTAGTCTATCTTCCTATACATTTTGTATGAAAAGAAGAAAAAAATACAGATGTTGCCATCAATTCTAAGTCATCTGTCCATTAAAGCTAGAGTTTAACCATGTCATGCATGAATGCAGTCTCAGTAGTCCAAGTCCAGAGTTACATGACTCTTGCTTCCATAGCATGCTCAGTTCTGTAAGCCCAGACCCTGCTTCTGGCTTACACGGACCTGAATCTCAATAGACCCGAGCTGGACTAGGAGGTTTGCAGGTCAGCTTCCCAGACTCTGCCTTCTGGCTTCCAGAAGTACAGCAAATCTAATTCTACTACATTCATTGCTGAGCTGGAGTTTCTTCAGTAACACAGATTCAAACAGACTGCTTTAAAGCTACGAAAGTACATTCACATAAAACTTACAGATAAGCAAAGGCTCGTTAACAAGCTGCACCACCACAGAAATCGACAGAATTAATTTTAATTTCATGTAATAGATAAACTAATGGTCTTCTCTGAAATCTGCAGAAAGGCAGCTAGACACACAACTACTGTTGAACTATCCTGTAGTCCAGCAAGCACTTATCACACCAGTTGTCTATTGTCCAAGGTGTGCTTAACACCTGCCCTCTCCCATCATCGTAGATGTTACAAGGTAGTTGTAGGTACTATTAGTTTATACTCAATAATTCTTTCCAGGACTGAATCACTTCCAAGAAAGCTGACAAACTAATTTATACACTAGTATTATTTAATACTAATTTTAAAGTATTCTCTAACTTATAATGTTCTAAATCATAGTTTCAAATGAATATCACTGAAATGGCATGTTACAATAAATGATGCAACACAACATTTTCCATTAAGCTACAGGCTAAATCCTGTTGCTCAGAGTCACACTAAGTGATTCAGAAGCAATTCATATGCAAGCCAATTTCTGAATTTCTTCACAAACAGATATTTTTCACTGTCTCAGTAAGGTCATAAACAGTGAATGCTCTGCTCCACAGAATCTTCTTCCAAGGTTACTCCCTACCCGAGGCATACAGGACACCTCGGACTCCCAAGGCTGACAGCTTTAAGATGAACACAAATCTGTCAGACTTTTCAGCTTGCCTAGTACCATATATAGTTTCGAGACACATTTACATAAAACTTCTTTTTAAAAAGCAAATATCAATCCCTGTTGGTTTTCTGGCTTTCCACAGTACACAGAAAACAACTGCAACTTTAAGACATGACGCCAGCACACAACCAGATTTGTCAAATGTTTACAAGTATCCAACTATACGACACAAATTTTTTACAAAAACAGTACTTAAGTCAGCTGCACTCTAGAAACAGCGCTGTTAATTTTCTACTATCGCTCCTTTTCTACTTAATTCTGCTTCCTTCCTTCAGGTACCCCCGCCAGTGCTTTGCCTTCACTTCCCCCCGTCCCCCTCTAACTTCAGCCGCACTGCCGGGGATCGTGGCAATGCTGCACTCCGGGAGCAGCAGCACTGCCGTCCGTGACGTGCCTCTGATGGGGCACAGAGCGCTGGTGCTGCCCGCAGCACGAACCCGCGCCCGGCGCTGCCGAACTATGACGGCAGCTGAGGGCCGGGGCGGAGGCGGCCGGGCCCATGAAGCGCCAAGGCCCGTCCGGCTCCAGCGGCTGGGCACCCCTGCGCCGCTCCCCGGCCTCTCTCGCCGCCTCCCCCCGGCCCGTTCACAGCTGCACCCGCGACGCCGATGCCCTGAAGTGCGCAGACTTCCCCCACGGAAAGCCCACGGGGCCCAGCGCGCTCC
>VZRR01003703.1:682833-713447 GCA_013398015.1 Oreocharis arfaki | reverse complement strand
CCCCGGGCCGCGCTCCCGCCCCCGCCGCGCTCCCGCCGCCGCGCGGCCCCTCAGCACCCCGGCGCAGAGGCGGCCGGGCCCTCACCTGGGCCGGAGCCGCCCGGGCCGCGGTGAATCAGCCGGATCTCATTCAAACCGAGCCCTTCCCGGTTCACAGGGCACCCGGCAGCGGCTTCCNCCCGCGGCCGGCGGGGAGGAGCTTCTGTGAGCGGAGAGCTCCGGGGGGACGCGGGCTCCGAGCGGAGCGGGCCGAAGAGAAGCGGCTTAAGCTGCTCAGCTGTAAAGTGCTGTGGGTTAACTTTGTCTCTTTGCAGCCGAATGTCAATAGTGCTGCAACAACGACACGAAAGGATGGCAGAAGAACCAACAAATCAGTCATCAAATCAATAAAAAAGTGATTACTGTAATAGGAACAGTACCACGTGTACTCCTCTCAAAAACGGTATTACAGAAAACACGAGGATTTGGAGAAGAGAAATATGAGTGGCCATATGTATAAAACCAGCGCAAGCAGAAATGGAAAAGAGTGAGAATTTTGGCCAAACAGAGATAATAGGGAGATAATCACGTAAAAGCATGCTTGGTGATGAACGATGCAAACTTCTCTCATGCAAACAGAGAAGCAAAATGGAGTTTCTATTACCCTTATGTTAACTCTGGAGCAAAAACTGTTGTAAATTAAAAGAGGAAATCACAAGGTCAAGGGAGTACATTATCAGACAGCATGTGAGCAAGTTGTGGATCTCAGTGCCCCTTAGGAACTTACTATGGCTACCACAATAAAAATTTTTAAAAGTTGATTTGTATGTAGTTAGACACTGCAAGTATTTTAGAAAGCATTGGGACAGCTTAAGAACCTATAAAAACAATTTATTAGGACTCTATATAAGAGTGTCTGTCCATGAATGACCAAGAAGAGCCGCATGGTTTATTTGAAAGCTCCTTTAAAGACCGAGAATGTAATATTAGAAGATGATCAGCATTTTCTGCCCACGTGCCAACTACATGGAAGCAGGTGAAAAGGTACTAAGTTATAAATTACATGGAAATTACCTCAGACAGATACAGTCACCATTTCCACGATACTTCAGCAGACACAGAAGTCTTAGTTTTTTATACCATGAAGTATAAAATTAATCCAAAGAAAGAGAAAGGGAATTACCATGATATGGTATTCTGCTTTTTAAGAAGCAACCTTTTTGAAAAGCAAAATATTTGTCTCTTCCATTCCTTTTCAGATCTGTACTAGGCTGAGGGAATCACAAGAGTTAAAATTTCCAAAAGGTTCTTAAAAAGCTAAAGGCTTAAAATGTGGTTTAAATTGTGGGTCAGTAATTTCTTTTTCACATTACTAATGCAAAAACCTATTAGTGTAATTTATTGGTGCATCCACAGCCAGATTACTCAGAAACAAAGAGTAAAACCTATGTGTGTGTGTTTATCTATGTATGTTAGTCTCAAAAGGAAGAAATCTTCCACTCTGCTTCCAACAGGCTGTTACAGTCCTTCCTGTTTTAACCTGGCAAAACTTAGCTCCTATCATCTTGAGACTGTATTTTGAGACTTGTGCATGTCTTAATGTTCTCAAAAGTCATTATAATAATTATGTGGTCAGAGATTTTTCTTTTGGATTAAATTAATGAGGTAGAAGTATTCAGTGAATTGAAATTCATTACGTATTTTGCTGGTTTGTACCATGATTTTTTGAGAGGAAATCTTTTATTCCTCCATGTTCACTGGAATTCTGACACCTTAAGGAGAAATACCCATTACATTTGGGTTCTCACTCTGCAGTCATGGGTCTTTAAGGAACTCTGCACTTCTGAAAAAAGACAGAATCACAAATATTTATGAAAAATGAGCATTTCTCTGGGTTAATGTGTATGATAAAGAAAAACAACATAGTTAAATCTTTATAATATGCCTATACCCACTGACTTAAATGAGCAATGGCATTTCAAACCATTTGAGGATTTGGCCCTTCTTTGAAATACAGAGTGAAACAGGCTTTCATTGTTATTCCTAATTACATTTCAAGTCATAGTATTGACTTTTTAAATAGATACACTTATTGAAATTTTATAAATAAACACAGTTACAGAAAAAGAAAAAAGGAGAAAATAGGAGAAATATTTACACTAGAAAGTATAGTGAATTAATTGGATATGTAGAGGCAGTATCATGGCTGGAACTTATGACAGATGGTATTTTATATTTTTATATAAAAAAGATATATTCTTAATCATATATGTCAAAGAAAAGAGACCATATGCTGTTAAACACTTCCAAATTGTCATTTAATCTGAAGGGCACTCTCTCTCATGCTTCTCAATCCCTCATTGTTTTGGTCTAACCAGTGCTAATCTATGGAAGATTTTATTTATTGATTTGCAGTAATGCAGTGCAAGAAAATGTTCAAGGTTTCTTCCCTTTTTTATTACTTGGATGGCTCTCATAAGTGGTAAAACCTACCTGTGATTGAACCCTTACATTTTTCCTGGTTTCCCCATGTTAACCTTGTTTGTAGTGAAGTGATCAACAGAGATCAGATTTGCTAAGAGATCACACCATTTTTTCCTAACTCCTGGTATATAATTTTCCCTTCAAATCTGTTTGTGGTTGGATTAAAGCAGCAGTATTGCTGAAGCTCTGTAATGAAATAATTCGATTTTACATAGCTAAGTGGTAAAATATAGGAGTGGTGCGTAGAACGTGAAAAATACTCTAAGATATTGGACACAATTTTCTTGCAAGTCATATATATAGAGAGTGCTGTTTGTGCTAGGACAGGAGGAGTTCTCCAGAACTGAGTTATAATATTAAAAAAAAAAATAGCAACACCAAAAGACCCACACAAACCCAACAGAAGATGTAGTTTCAGAAAGCCTGATGTTAGAATACCTGATGCACTGTGGATTGAACAAAACATTAGAGTTGTGGATATTTTTGTTTTCTGTGTTTAAACATGTAGAACAGAGCATGGGGAATGAATATACATCAAGGAGTACAAGAGCTGACATCATCTTTGTGAGAAGGTATTAGAGCCAGAATCACGCTATTTTATTTATTTATTTATTGCTTTAGAACTATGTTTGGTAGTTGAACACTGAAGGAGTAATGAAAGAATAACAGGGTTTTAAACTGCAGCCTTTCACCCTGGGAATGGACTGGAACTCTGTCTTGGCAAACCTGTATATGGGGAAATGCTTTCTTCTGTTATCCTTGGCAAGCACTCACTCAGTTAGAAGCGCTGATGGTGACTTCTTTGACATCCCCAACAGCTTGTACAATGCTTGATCAACTCCTTGCTGCATGCAGAGTAATAGCAAGTCTTGTCAAAAACAATGAATAGAATTTTACAGGATTAGTTAAAGATAGTATATGAGTGAGATTACTTTTTTTAGACTCTTCAACAATTCTACGATCAGCTGCAGAAGTCTGTTAGAGGCTTGAAAGAGGCTTCATTAATCATGAAACATATGATTATTGAAAACCTGCAAACAAAACTATTTGCATCTCTTTCAGAGCACAGACCTGCCCATTAATGTATGACAAGTATAAAGTCAGTTTAATTTGAGTGAGAAGAATGGTAACAATGTATTTGGATATAATCCATCGCAGTTAAGAAAGGAGAGGATATTAAGAAAACAAAGATTCCTTACAGCGAGCCATAAACACAGCCCCAGCCCCCGCCCCCTCCAGTTGGTGCCAAAAGATCTTGTTTATATTGGAAATTTCACCAGCCAATACAAGTTTCACTTACAGTCCTAAAGGAAACTGGACTTTTGTCTTTTTAAGTCTATTTAAAGTGATGGCTGAGTTGTGAGAACTATCTACAAACCATCTGGAGAAGATAAGGCCAAGAAAAAAATCAGTCATGCTGGAAATGCTTGTGTTGGGGGTGTCTATGGAAAATTTTTATGAGGAAACAGAGAAGTGGGTTTGTGTCCCTGGCAATTGCAAAGGTGCTACTCTGTGAGAGACAGTTTATTTAAATAACTGTGTAGAAGACTGTAAATTGAAAACTGTAAATTAAGAGAAAGGTGATATGTAAAGTGGACATACTGTGGGTTTTTTCTGGATTGCTGTGGGATGGAACAATACTACACTTGTTTTTTCCCCCCTTTATTCAGAGGGAAATTTTCCCCTTATTTGTGACACAATAAAAATTAATTTTACACTTCTGATTGGGCTGAAACATTGCTTCTGTAGAAGTGCTGTGTCATTGGTATAGTGCTTTTCACCAATTTGAGGTAGTGAGAGCCAACCAACAAAGACAATTTCAATGACTTCTGTGGTTATGTCTGTGTGAGGGAGTAGTACAGACTAGGAGGAGCAAATGTGTGGGCCTAAACAGGCAACTATGTTATATTTCTTTCAGCATTTTTTACTTTGGATAGCTCTACTTGTGTCCCATAGAGTGAATGCCCATTTGCAACCAAATTGTATTAAACATGTTTCTGCTCTGCCATTTTTCAATGAGAATCTAGTTCCAGCACTCACAAACAGCTTCAACGGAGCAAACCAAAGCACCAAACTGCTTTGAGAGTTGTGCTTTAAAGGCACACTCTGGATGCAAACTTAAACAATCATGTAGATGCATGATATGTATATTTTTTTTTTTTGACAAGAATTAACCAACTAGGTGTAAAGATAACATGACAGAAAGCTGGAGAAGAGTGAAATAAAATTGAAGAAGGTGAAGTCGTCCACATTGCTACACATGGCATGCCCAAAGCACTGGGTATATGCAATATGTTCTATGGAGAGCCTGAGGGACCTGTAAACTGCTAGATAAAAACCCATTCAGTGAATATTTTGATCCTCACAAGAATGTCACTTGGGAAAGGCACATTTTTTACAAGAAACCAGCTGCCAGATGAGACCATTGACCATTGTTAAGATCTTTAAAATAAAGCCAAGTAATGTGAATTGGAGCAGTTAACAGATGGATGAATTACTTGTGATATAAGTGATAACCAAGTCAAAGCAAGGTGAGAAAAGGACTTGACATTGCAAAGAACAGCGGATATTTGCAGGGCTAGTAAAGACTGCTTCCCAAATAAAAGTGTTAGCTAGTGGTGAAAGAACTGGAGTGTATCTAATTAAAAATGCATACCAAAGCATAAAGAGAGAATACAAGGGTAAACAAATGGCAGAGACCAGACTTGTTTTCAATAGATGTAAAATCAATCACAACATGGTGAAAAGGTCCTACACAAGAGGTTCGGTGTCCTGTATACAATGAAAGCAGCCATTTTGCCGAAATTAGATTGCTTACAACTCAACTTATAGAGATCTGCCTAAGAAAATCTATCTGTGACTGCGCTGCTGGAGGACGTAATGAATGACAGTGGTGATTACAATGGCTGATTAAAAGGATGGTAGGGGTGATACTATTCTATAAAATAAGATTTTCTGCTGGGCCAGAATATTTACCTATGAAATTACCTCACAAACAAGATTGCAATTTGCAGATTTTGAAAATTCACTGATGACACAAAAGTAATGAAGAATTCCTAAATAGCTTCATTCCACAGAGTTCTGCATAAATTAAATAAATCTATAGAGATTACATTACTCTAGTAATCACAGAGATATAGCAGACGATAAAGTATTTGCAGTCTTGGTACCTCTACAAAACAAGGTTCTATTCATCATTTGTAATTTACCCTGTTACTCAGGACATGAGGAACCTGTACTTTCTATTTAAATAGAAACTGGAGCTAAATACAAAATAATGTATCTAACTTAGGCATTAAATTTGTGACTTCTACATAGTCTTCAGAATTATGAAAGTTATCAGTCAGATATATTGACTTCTCTCTTTAGTATGGTTTCAGTTCTTGCAGCCTTCAAGATACACCCCATGGCCTTTTTTTCTCTTCGTTACCCTGACTCTTTTTTCTGTCATCCTTCGTAGAATTATCTACTGTCCTTGTAAACATTAAAGCATGATGGAGCCCAGCTGTGTTTGGAATTTTTCTGAGATAATACGAATTATTAATAGCTAGCTAAGATAAACTAGATAGTTCTCCTCCTTGGTTGGTTTAGAAAAATAGCTGTTTTATTGATTAAACATATATGTCATACTTCAGTCAGTTAAACCTTTTGGAATACGAGGCATTGGTAGAAGGAAAAGGAAAATAAAATATAGCATCATTGTTTTTTGACTGTGCGTGATCTGTGGAGTTGTGATCATGTCTTGTTCTCTGTGTTGATCACAGAAAAAATACTAGAAGTACATAGAAAAGGTTAGTTTCATTCTTGTAGTACCTGAATTGTCAGAAATGTAATTCTTCCTGACTTTATAACATTGAGTAGGAAAGCTTCTTACAAACGCTGAGAGAAATGTGATGTGGGTAGGCACAGTAGTTGCAATTGCCAATAAACTATTCAGGTAAGGCTATATCCTTATTTTAGCTATATTGGCTATGTGCCATAAATAAATACAGTAGCAATTTATCTCATCTCACTAGCTATCTTGATTAAAGGCTAGAAACTGACTTCAATTATATGTTTTAACAGTTGGTATTTGGAGACCTAAATGTTTGGGTCCATGTGATGGTAGTTTGAGGCTCCATTGTAGAAGGGATCTGGATAAGCTTTTAGTACTGCCCAGATTTCTAATTTCAACCTCTTTTTTTTTTTAATTTCATATGCATCCAGATCTTTTTATTCATTTAGGGGGTCATTATTCTTTTAGTTTGACTACTAAACACTTTTATTTCTATCTTATTTCAGATCCATAGTTCATTTCAGGCACCAATTGAACCTGAGCCTTTTCTCTTCAAAGGTAGGATGTGGAAAATGCAATGCATTCCAGATATTTTTTGCTAAGATGATAAAAGTGTGAGACATTTTGTCCATGCAGGGAAGGTGGATGCAAATATTACACTTGCACATGCTATTGTTTTATAAAATGATTTGCAATTTTTTTTGAGTTCCTGAGAACTGATGAGGCAGCTCTCAGTATCGGGTGCTTAAGGCATCATTAATTTGTTCTTTGAATATTTAATTAAATTAAATTAATTTAATTTAATTTAAACTTAATTTTACTATTTTACTTCATATTTAGACACTCTGCTAAAAAGAGTAAATACAGTTCCCTTGTTTATTCTTGCTGTTTAGCTATTAGCCTCCACTGCACTGTCTTAAGTTTTTCTATCTTGTTTCATGGATAAAAATGAGTCTAAATCCAGGTAAGAAGAATATTCAAGGCAAAAGTAAATACAAAAGCTTGTTATAATTAAATATAATATTGAAACCAGATAATGAAAAATGAATATTCATTAGGTCTTATAAATTGTGGTATTGCTGGTATTTAAGTTGCTGTGTTGTTAAGATGTAATGCAAGACACATTCTTTAATTCTGGTATGGAGTCTTTTGAAGAAAGTGGATTTGAATTATTATGGTAGATATTAAATATCTTAAATTGTCGTAAGGCCACTGATTTTTCTACCTACCTGATTAAGTCAATGTTTAATATATGGGTTTAATACCCCAGATAACTTAAAGCAACAGCTTAAATGGCAAGTTATTGAGGTCCAATAAAGAACTTCAATATCTGCTCTTCAGTTTTGGTCGTATTCAAACTTGATGCTAGCTCAAACCTTAAAGTTTGCTTTGGCTCTTGTTTTATTTGCAACTGTGTATGACAGTATATGGCAGTAGTTTTCAATCTCTTTTGAGTTGTGAAGTCATAAAAACTTCAGTGGACGAGGAATTGCATTAGACACATAGTTTGAGACAAAGAATACTCCAGAGACACTTTTTTGCTGTAGTCCACCGGTGACAGAGTTAACATCAGCACTTTAAAAATACTTTGGGGTATTTGACTAATTTTCATATGTCTGTTTTATATATTTGAAATATAATATGATGATTCATATGGCATATTTACGATAGGGAATTTGGGGTGGAATAAATGCAATCGTGATGATCTCGATAATCCTTTTCTAACAGCAGTTATACTCCCTAGTAACTACCTCACCCCACAGAACCTTATATTATTTTTGTGTATTTTAGGAGCTTGGAGTTTTTGTATTTGTATTTTGTATTTTGTTTTAGTGTTTGTATACTTAAAACTTACACTGTTTTCCTTTCTGTGGTACCTTTCTCAGTATTAGTCCAACAAGCCAATACAATTTTTTGCTCTGTTTGGCTTGGTTTTATGCTCACTATTGAGAACCTTTCCTTTCTCCACAAAACGTGGATATAAAAATAACTAAATTACACATTTCCAATTTACCTGAAAAATATGTTTAAGCAAAAGCCATAATCTCCTCTAGCTAACAATTACCTTTTTTATTCAATATCTTTCACTTGTTATTTTCAGGAACTGTGGATAGCCTCTAAAAATCATCAATCCTTTGTTGCATATTTCTTTATGAGCACAGATGCTTACAACGTCTATCGAGTGACTGTAAATAACATCATTTTTAATTAGAAATGCGCTGATTTAAAACTGCCTGCTCATCTTAGCTCCATCTTTCAGGTAACTGGAGCTGCTAATTACTTTCGAAAACCCAGGTCAAATGGTCAGTGTCTGAATTTATTAACCACTCAGCAAAATATCTCTCTCCCTCTAAAAAAGAGGAAAACTTTACGAATATTTTTAAAGGTCAAATGTTGTGCTCCACTTTACCCATTTACTTTGTTCTTGGTAATAGATCTTGGATTTTGTAGTAGTGGTAATACACAAATAGTTAATATTGTTTAAATAAGTGATAGGTAAACTAGCTCTGTTCCTTTGTAATGGAAGACAGCGAAATATATTGCTAGTGGTGTATGTAAGCAGTAACCTTTTAAAATCTCCATCCCTCTGAAAAACATTCAAATCCAATTCTTTCAGATTTTCTTCATACAATCTTTTATGTTTTTATTTCTCAAGTAAATAAGAGAAAAATAATTACGAGTAGACATCATCACGTGTAAACTCGCAAATAATGTGTTCAAATAAGCATGAAAATTGGGTCTAAAGTCAAGGTGGTTTAAACCATTTCTTCTGACCACTTGCATGGGACTCAATTTTTAAGGAAATGTTTTTTGCTTTTAATTTTTGAGAAAACAGTTTGAAGCTGTTGTAACTGTTTTATTTTGCTGGCAATATGGAAATTGTCCAATCTAGATCTGTACTTTTATGGGACTGATACTGTTATACACACAAATATTTAAGGAACAATTTTATAAATGCAAACCACTCTGTGTGAAAAGTAATCATGATTTGAATTCTTTGGAAATACTTCTGATATTGCAATTAGTTTTCAAACAACCATTAAACTTAAAGTTGGTGAGCTAATTACATTATTAACATGGTGTAAGTCTTTTAGTTTTGTGGTACTTCTTCCACATCTTCATATCCTGAGCATCTGTTAAACTTTCTTCACTGCTTACCAGTAAAGTTCTAGCTAGTGTAGATACGTCTCTTGTAATTGAAACTTGGTTTCAGATATACTGGGCTGATGTGGATATATTCATGTCATCAGTAAAATAGTGTAATTTTTTTTTACTCGACTTGTGTGTTGTTTTAATTCTGTGCTGTTATGATGTAGTTAAGTTTTGTTTCTCATTGGTTCTAGTATTTTTACTACACAGATAGAAAAAAATCCTTAATACGAAGTCTTTTTTGTGGCAAGAAAAGCAGCTATCTCTTATATTTTGGATGAAGTGGTATTTTTATGGAGGAAGAATACACTCTACCTAAATTTGGGCATTCGGATATTTTGCCTCTTGAGGTTTTTGTCATTTTAGTAGTTGAAGAAAGAGGGTGCTTTTTTTTTCTCAGAAGCTAAGAGTGCTAAATATGCTCTTTCATAGAGCTTACTAAAGAACAATAGTTTTATTTTATTTTTACACTGACTGATGCCAGTTGGAGGGGTAGACATGTATTATTGTGCAGTATTGCACACAAATTTATTTCATGTTTTCATGAAGTATATATTTATATTTCTTTAGGAAAAATTGTTCAGGTACACCTTCAAACTCAAGGAAACACTGTGAATAATGCTGTCTTTCCCTTCTGAGTTACAAACGTGTTCTTTGTGACTCAAGCCATCCTTGCATAAACCATTCTACAGTGCCCAAGGAACAAGAATCAAAGAATCGTAGAATCATAGAATCATAGAATCATTTAGGTTAGAGGAGACCCCTGATATCGAGTCCACCAGTTAACCTAACACCTTCACTGCTAAACCATGTCCTCAAGTGCTACATCAACATAATTTTTGATCAGTGGTTCCACCAGTGTCCTGGGCATCCTGTTTCAGTGCTCGGCCACACTTTCAATGATGACATTTTTCCTAATATTTTCCTAATATCCAATCTAAACTTTCCTTGGCATAACATGAGACCAGTGTTTGGTCTTATCGGTCTACATTTGGTCAATACTGGTATTTAAAACTTAGGCATTACAGAGTGCCATGATCATCTCAGTTGGCAGTCCTCTTATTTTAGACCAGAAGTGCCACTGCCATTCAGAAGAACACATAATAAAGATCTTGACTTCAAATGCTCATCAAAATTTTATGGTGTTTTGTGTAGTAGCCGAACACAAAATTCTGCTTTAGTTAATTCTTCATCTAATTCATTATTATGTTATTACTCATATCAACTAACAGCAAGAAGTTATTTTTGGATACACTTTCCTTTTTGTACATTTAGCTATTACAGATAATGGCTGTTGGACAGGTGTGCATCTGTATAGACAAAACCATCCATCTATAGAGCGGCATGTAGGAAACCCCAAAGCGATGGACTTTATCTTCGAGTTGGATGAAAAAAAAGTGGTTGCAAATTCATTAGTATTTATTACCCTTTACGTTCAATATCTATGCTAGCTGCATGCATTTGTTCTGCAAAGGTTGGTGGAAAATAAGGCCATGCATATTCCTACAACAAAGCTGTTCATTGTATAATTTAGTTTTTAGCTGACTCTGAACTTACTGCAGGTGAAAATAAGATGATCCAGATCTGTCAGCACTGATATACATGTAGGTGGTTCCATTATTATAATTTGTGAAACGCTCACAAGCTGTCTTTGTGAGGGTGCTTATATAGAGTAATGTATTAAAAAGAGGCAAGATGTTCTACCTTATGATGGCATTGCAGTTGTGCTGTTTGTGTAAAGTAATCAAATGTTTCTAAAATACACGTGAAAAGTATTTTAAGAGGAAAATTGATTAATATTCTTATATGGTTTTGTGTTTAATGTAATAGTACATACTTTAAGAAAGAATTTCCTGCTTTTTATGGAACAGATATGTTCCAATCAAATGAACTGATAAGTATTTATAAACTAGCTGCTCTTTTCATGAGTTGTGAGTACTATAAGAATAACACCACTATTCTTATAGCAAACATAGATATTAGAACTGCCCCTCCCTTGAATAGAGTTGCTGCATTAATACTGGAAGAATTTCTGGGCTTTTCCCACTATTTTGAGAAGACCACACTGCTTTTTTCACTGTTTTCTTAAATTTTGCTTTCAGTTGTTTAAATTTTCAGTGATGAGCTTGTGTAGTATGTGTAATAGGTATTATAGCCAGTCTGCAACTCATGAAAATAAATTATTGGGGAAAAAATTTTGTCAAATATCTACTTCTGATAAGCTTATTTTTAAAAAAATTAATGTATAACAATAAAATGATGTAGTGTAGCTGGATATAATCCAGTACTTTATAAGCTGAATTTCAGTCCTCTCTCGTGCTCCTCTACATGTTTAGAACAGTAGAAAAATGATATTATGGGGTTTTATTGACACTGGCTGATATACCTAGAAAGAAATAGAGGAGCTTTTGGACTCATGGTGATTTCATAAAGTAATTCTGCTTCACTTACTTTCAGTGAAGCAAAAAGAAAAAAAAATCTGAAATTACACTGATCTAAGCTTGTGCTCTTGTAACTCTATGGGTGTGTAATTTTGGGGGTCTCCATGGGGTCCACATATGAATCCATGTTTGAGCTTAAATAATGGAAAATGGCCAGCTCTATGATGCAGTACATTCTTTATGAAAAGAGAATGAGCTGTACTCACCTAAAATGTGTTAATCCTGTGAATGCTGACCATATTCTCTACTTCAGTCGCATGATTACAGCTTTGGATGAGTAGATCATTCCTAATCTGAAGAAATCCCTTGATGGACACCTGAACAAGCAGGGTATTCCTTCTTATGTGAAATGAAGGACAAAAGTGTATTTTATCTATCCCTGAAAACAAAATTCCTGCCCTCAAGCATAGTCAACTACGTAAAAAATAAAGTATTGAGCAGCCCGTTTTATCTATCTGAAATCTGAGCATTGGAACCATCAAATTTTTGTATAAGTAGCAGCTCTGCTTTTATCTTCTTAAGTTCTGGCCAGTGTGCCATTTTTGAAATATTCAAACAAAGAAACCACAAACCGCTAGTCACACCACAATACCAGCTTGTGTTTACATTTTCAGCTCTCCAGATCATGATCCTATTGAGTGCACATAGAGCGAGTGCGTGTACACGCGCCCATCCACCATCAGGAGAAACGAAACTGTAAACACAAGCTGGTATTTTGGTGGGGGCACACTAATATGGCGGTTGGTGGGGTCAGAAGGTGGAGGGTGAATTATGGATCCAGAATTTCCTTGTATTTTTAAGTCAGGCTGCTTGCAGTATCTGCTTTTCAAAATGAAATGTTCGGTTGTTTTATAAGACTAAGGCCTAGTTTCATGAATTTTAAACTACGCGTTCAGGCTTGAAAGATGATGGATGAAAGTGCTAATGCTTGACAGATTTAAACTGGACAATCACTTACAAACTGTATTACAGTTCTGGTTGCATGAGTGGAGGGTGGGCAAGAATGATCTCACAGTTATTACCGTTTATGGAATTCTTTGCTTAACTAACTAGTGAATCATCTTGCTTAATATTAAACTAAACACTAAAGACATTGTTAAAAATAATGTGGTGAGACCAAAGTGACTAAATTTGCAGAATCTAAGGTACATATTTGAATATAAACTCTTAAAATATAGAGCCCTTGATGGGTAAACTGAGGAGATGAAATGTATTTAATTAGATATCTCTGAGAACTTCTTCATGTTGTATGTTGCTTAATTTAAATATGCCTGCAAGTCCCTAAACTTTTTTTTTTTTTAATCAATGAAAAGGTATTATTTAATTAAAGCTAGAGTGCCTGAACAAAGCTTTTATCTGGAGAGGACTTGGGTTTGCTGCTTACAGATCAGCTGTTGCCATAAATCTTTATGGAAATCTCCTATTTGTGGCTATCCAAAGTTGATAAGCCTTCCTTGCTGGCCGTTTGCTGCCACTTTCTCTTGCCTGCCCCTCCAAGACGAAGAGGCGTATTGCTGAAAGAGTTAGATTACTGTTTTGAGAAAACAGGATGCTGGAGTGCACAATCAAGTCATGGCCTTAAGGAAGAGAAAAGAGACAAGAACAAAAAGGAGACTGTTGTCTTCAGAAGAAAAATAGTCTCCCTCTAAAATCTAAATAGTTCAATAGCCTCTCCCAGTGTGAAAACAGCATGGCCTAATTGTCAGTCCTGCTCTCGTATTAGCACGTTGTGTTAACAACAGCATTTCTGAGCTCACTGCTTTATGTGCTATCTGTTGTTCTTTCCTCCATAGTAGACATTTTAAAGCACTACTAATTAAATCGCAATCATGGATATTAAAATAGCTCCTTTATAAATTAATTGAATATTTAAACTTTCAACATAATGAAATGCAGACATAATATTTTTCTCTCAAAAGCCATAAATCCATTTTTTGAGCTGCAGGTTTGATTACTTAGCACACGATGCCCATATTGATCTGATCCTTAAAAAAAAAAGTATGTTGGAGGGAACAACACAGTACTGAAAAAAAACATACCATAGGCTTTGTTGTGAACTGTCTACACTTTATGGAAATTACATAACATCTTAGTTCTTAGTACAAGTCTGGTTAAGTAGAGTGGAAGAAAACTGTTTCCCTGCACTTAAAGATCTTCTGAAATTTGGTATGTATGTATTCTGAGAATTTGAAATTACTAACTGGAAGAGACTAAATGTAATAATTGCTTATCCTTATAACTAATGTGATTGTTTTGGAACAATAATATTCAGAAGACTGTAACTCAACCACAAGATCTGGAAAGATACCACAAAGCTTTGAAAAAAAAAAATCAGAATGCTTCATGCAATTAAGTAAGTCTGAAACTGGGGTATTTTCATCTGCCCCTTTAGATGGTACATAGAATATTAGAGAGAAATTAGAGAAAGAGCCAAAAAGGGATAGTGTTTCCTTCTTACTGCTGTCACCCTTGTGCTTTAAATCACTGATATTTTTTACAGGTAAGCTCTAAGTTATTTGTGTGAAAAATCATGTTTTGATTTGCTTTAATGGAAGCTGAGATTCTCAATGAAATCCATCACACAATACTGAGAAATGTTCAGTAAAATCATGAGGGTTAGCAAACAGCTGAAAGCTTAGTGAACTAAAGCTGAAGTGGAATTGGTTGGTAGTTGGTGGGAGGTCTCATCTCACCTTCTTACCTGAATAAATGGATGATAATCTATTGTTTTAGCAAGGCATTTTTCTGTCTTTTTTTTTTTTACATTTAGATGCTCTTTCTTTCCTGCTGAAAGGCAACAAGATATGCCCATCTAGACTTGCTACTTATTTCTGTGGACTTTCATCTCACTCTGCTCTCTCTATTCATGGCCAGGAAATTCATCCAACAGGGAGAAAGAACCAACCTTTCAAAAAAGCTACATAGGCTCAAAGACGAAAAGTTCCTTCTTTGATTGGGCAGAGCAATAGAGCTCCATCAGGCAACCCATCAGTGCTGCAAGGAGATGTAGTTATGGGAGATCTGCTCAATGTTTTTCCCAGACCTTACGAGAAAATTAATTAGCAAGAAGTGATGAATACAAATACTGCTAATGTTTCTCCCATAAGCATTTTTCTAGTAGTAGGTTTTTTACTACATTCTTCTCTAAAATTTTGTTACTATGAAATCTTGTCGATCCAATCCATAATCTTCTGACTTACGAATTAATAAATTTTTCTTTCAAAGTTCCTTAATTATTATGGTGTCACATGAATGGACATTAGGCAAAAACATTAGACCAGTAAAAATAGTACAGCTGAAATAATAACTATAACTGCATAGCCATTAGTATTACATAGTTGCAGTCCTGTCTTGTAATATTCCTGCTTCAATACAGAGGAGAAAAAAATTAAATTGGGAAGATTCTATTTCTGAATGCCACGTCTTAGGAAACTGGCAGAGATCAGTTACTCTTTAATTCCAGTTTAAAATGCACAGAGATAAAAAACCTAATACTCAACTAATAATAAGAAGATTTCTAGAACTGATATGCAATTGAATGATTGGTGTAAATAGGAACAATGCAGTCAAAGCCCACCTGTACACACTTTTGCCTTCTGCCAACATGCTGCTAGGACAGTTTTGCTTTATTTTTTAATATAAACAATTATTAGCATAATTTTAAAGTGTCAAACAGTGGATTGTCTTTCATATTTACTATATATGTGTGTGTGTTGCATATATTTTGATATAATATAAAGAAGAAAACTGTTTTGAAGCTTTATCTCTTTACCAAATTTCAGATTTTATATTAAAATTTAACAGTAGTACTGAAAATATTAATGAAGTGTATCAATATTATATAGTAAATAGTTTCATAATGTATTAACTGATTTTAACATCATACCACCCAATAGAGTATTACTTTCAGAATGATTTAAATGGAAAATTTATTCCAAAGAGAGCTGTTCTTTTAAAAGGCTTTTACTGACATTTCAAAGTAATGTGACGCATATTTACACATAGTAAAGAGTAAAAAACCTTTCAAAAGCATAGCTTTGCATTTACAGTTAAATGTTTTTAAAATATTCTTTGAAGGGTCAGATTAAATCTTGCATAGGTAAAACTCACTTCAGCATCAAGTATAATCAACTGGTAGACTCACATAGTGTATGCTAAGTGGCTGAAAATACATTACATGAAGTAAGTTACTATTACTATTACTATCACTGTAATTGATGTGCTTGTTGGGTTTCTTTTTCTTGGAGGAGGAGTATGAAATGACTTGCCTTATGTTTGTTTTGAGGAAGTTCCTTCAGAATTAGATCTTATTTACAGTAAATCCAAGCCTGTGGTTCCACTGAAGCTGAAGCCAATCTAAATGTTGATTGCTGCAAACCCTACTTTTGGCCATATGTTACCACCGCTTTCCCTTGAGCTCTCTTTGCTGTGCTCTTCTCCAGCATTTTCACTGGCACCTTCGTTCATCTGACTTTAAACTGAGTGTCTTATAGCTCAGGGGCCTTCTTCTAGTATTGAGAAGTATATTTTATAAGATTGTTTTTATGTCTCTTTGACTTCTCTGTAGGGTCAGATCATTACCTATGCCAGGGAGGATGCAGCCAGGTTTGGGAACAAAACAAAGCTGGATAATTTCTTTTTATAGGGAACTGATTTTAGACCAGCCCAGTAGTATTGTCAGGCTTCACCCTGAACAGAATTCTGCCTTGAAACAACTCATCTCTGTGGGAAGGCAGTGGGGGGACAGTGGCCTCCAAATACTGCTGAAAGAGATAAGGCAGAAACATTTGGCACAAAGCACAGTGGCAGCTCCCATGTAGAGCAGTTCAAGGTGTCGTGAAACTGCAGCTTTAACTAATGGAATTGTGTAGTTGGCTACATGTTGCTCAGGATATGTTAGCCTTTAATTTAAAACAATGTCATGTTTATAATTAAACAGAAGTACTGTAGTAATATTTAAGTGTGTTAATTTAGGATGGCACATTAGAACAATTTGAAATCAGTCTTGTAACATTATCCAGTTTTTAAATTATTGTACAATAATTGCTTTGTAATTATTATAATTATTGTTTTATAAATATTTAATAATGGGAATCTGAACCTGTTTTCCTTCACATCCATAGAAGTTCTGTTTTCCAGAGCAGGATTAGTCATACTCACATATTCCCTAAAACTCATGAGTGACAGCATCTTACTATAGATGCCTAGCTACATGTTATAGCAGTATACCCCATCAGATTTTTAACACTTAGATCTGTCTTCCACCAAGGCTGTCTTCTTATTTAAGAATGTCCTGTTGTTGCATCAATTGTTCCAAGACTAACAGTGCTTCTAAAGTGATACACAGAGCCTTTTAAAAATTTAATAAATAAAGACTTATTTCCAAAGTATTTACAAGAAATAGAAAAGAAGGTCACTAGCTTAAATTGTATTGCATTAGATGTGCAGTATTTCATCATTTTAATTATCCTTAAGCATTGTATCTAAATAGTATTAATGAGGTTAATATCCATAAGAAGACAGATTTAGAATCTCATTGCTAAAACTGGTCAAATAATTCATAATGAATTATTCACCTTGTTTTTTCATGAACTCTTGGTGAACAGATTGTGATTTTCTCAGAAGGATTAATTATTCAAAGTTATTCACCAAAAAACTTAATAGTTCTTGGGCTCAGTTTCTTGGTGAGCAATATATTGTGAACATCTGACCAGCTCCAGTACTTCAGATCATGCAAAAGTGGATTTTTACTACTGTGACCTTTCCACAGATCAGTTAAGATCTCTCTGAGATGAAATGTTTATGATACTTTTTTTCCCATACCATCTATGGAATGGTCCCTTTAAATCTGACAGAGATGTTCAGTAGCAGTCCTACAACTAATACAATATTGTTCTTGCCTTTCAGTTACTAAGTACTGTATGCTGTATTATGCCTTTACCTCGTTTCCCATTACTTATTCTTGGAGGGATGATTCATTGTCACTTATGTATGGATGATGTGGGTTTATATATTGAATTGTACATTCAAAATTTTCTTAAAATTATTGCTGAAAATGTTCTGTATAAGCAAATAATATTGCAAATCACTTATACAAGCCAAGTGAGTTAATTTTAATGTTTGAACATTATATTATCTAATTTGCTTAGTACTAGGAGGACTTTTTTTTTCCCTTGTAGTGGTCTATATCCCTAGGCACATTGATTTCTTTGTCTCTCAAATATGGACGTTATCAATCTCTCTTCACTTTGTGCAAAAACATCTTCAGTGAAATGGCTACAGCTGCTGGAATAGCCACAGATTAGCCAGGGTTAGTAAGGTTTTGCAAATATTATTTAGAAATGTTGGTTCTGTCCCACCTTAGTTACTTTCCTGTATAGTTCATTCGTGTGTTCATTCGTGCGTTCATTCGTTCATTCATTCGTTCTCCCTCTCTGTCTGTTTCTCAAGAATAATCCAGTTCTGAAGTTTATTCTGTCTCACTGAAGAGCAACCCTGCCTTTCGAGGAGGTAATATTCTAGAGAATGTCTTGTGGCTCTTCTTTTTACAGAATTCTCCTTTCTTTTTTTCTTTTGTTTTAGCTTTCATAAGCAATTTAGTCTGCAGTGTTCAAATCACATCCTTCAAGTGCAATAGTATAGCATCACCTTTTAGCATAAGAAGACTCCATGTTACTAAAATGCTTAAGCATTGTAAGAGAAACAAAAGGAAGAAAACAAAGTCTTTTGCGTTGGTCTCTCAAATCGAGTGGAAATAGCCAGCATAGGAGCCTACTGGCTTTGTGACTCTTCTTTTTCCATCACATTTAATGGACTTGTTTTCTTCTTCAATCTTTGCTGTTCACAGCTTCTCTTCAGTAATGTCTGGAGAATGTACTTGTAAAAGTGCATCCAATTATCTTCTGCCCCAATGAACTGCTGTAAAAGTTGAAGGATTGCTTTCTGCAACACAAAAATTGATGCTGATTTGGTGGACAAAGTTCTGAAATTCACTGTGAATGTCTTTCTTACGTATTGTCTCAGGACCATGGAAAACAGTCCAATAACAAAATATTAAAGTATTTAAAGTGAAAAGCTGTTCAATTAACATTAAAACTGATTTGTTATAGTTCTGTTTCCTGTATTGCCCTGCCTACTCCCATCTCTTCAATATCCCGGGTTATCCTTAGGTTATTTCTATATCTTAAGATGTCCAAGATATGCTCTGTTCCCTTAATGGATCATCCCCAGAATGTTTTTGGCTTTTCCCTTAACCTCCAGTTTTGAATTCCGGCCTGCTTGCTAGGTAAGAGATATCACATGGTAAAACGGGTCCAGGAGCTTACGTGGGCTTTCTGATCAACCAACTGCTGCTAAATAATGATTGGTTTCTTTGTGCCTTTCATGTAGTAGTAACAAAGCTTGTTTTTATTTATTAAATTTTTTTTAAAAATCAGTGTCTTAATGTGTATTTCTCAGTCAGATTGGTTGAACTTTGCTAACAAACTTAAAAATTATTAGGCAATAGGCCATAAACCCACTTTCTCCTTTTTTATTTGGAGATGAGAATTTTAAAAAACATCTCATCGTTGTCTCCTAAAGTGAGATAAATGAACGCATGAAAGTGTATAAGAGCAGAATACTCTGAATTTTTTTTTTAAATTGCTGTTTGCCCAGTTGTATGTGTGTGTACATCTGAGGTAAATGTTCCCAGATACCAATTATGTGGAAACCATACCCAAACTTGAGAGAGAAGTTGTGTTCTGCAAGTCCAGATGTCACCGAACTCTCTAAGCAGTGCATTGCAGTTGTACAGCACCGCATGTTTTCCAGTATGCAGTTTTAATTAAGTGATCAGGATGAAGGTCCAAATCATTTTCTCCTTAATAATGAAAAAAACCGCATTATTTTTGTTCTGAATTTCCTGGATACAGTAGATTTACATGAAACTGTAAACATCAGAATTATTTTGATTACGTTATGCCTTACATGGTTTGACATTGTGTTCAATATTATATATGCCTTGTTCTTTAAATTTAGCTAATTAATGAGATCTATGTCGTCATTAAAACAGAAGAATCAAAGGATTTGTGTGAATGCAAAATATTTTATTTATATATACACAAACATATATATTCATGAGAAAATTTGAAGGCCATTCTTTGTTCAAACTAAAACTTGAAAAGCAAATGATTTCATGGGAGAAATTATTAGATCCTAGTATATTTCATATAAACTTTGGCATATTGGTGTGGGTTAATAGTAGGAAGATTTAAAACAAACTAAAGCACTTTTAAAGGATGGCTATGTTCTATGTGTTTGTGAGACACTGGAGAAAATAAAGGAGTGAATTGACAAAGGTGTTGCAATCTGGAAAAAGGCATCACAAATGATAATCCAAACAAGCAGGGAGATGGGAACCCATCTGAATGTAAATATCCTGCTTGATAAATATCCTATAAACAGATTTTCCTGTCTGTGTCCGATTGAACGGATATTTTAGTCAAGCCAGTCTTCTTTTTGTTGTAGTCGACTTCAGGTGAGGATTTGTATCGTTCTGCCTTTGGGACCCTGGTATTTCAGGGCAAATTGTCCTTCTCAAAGATACGACTTTTTAAGGATCTGAATATAAATGGGTATATTTTCCAGTTCCCACTGAAAACCATACCGTACGGATCTTTTTATAACCCCGCTTTCCTCTTAAGTTGTCTGCGATGTTGATTTGATAATGGAACAGAACGGTGAAGGATTAGCGTCTAAATCTAAACGTATATTCTTTGTCGGAATTCCCGGGCGCTGCTTGGAAAGCCGCGGAGGACCTGGATGGGGAAAGGGAGGGATGGAGGGCTGGAGGGATGGATGCGCAGCCCTGCGCGGGGCTGTCTCTCGCCCCTCGCTCCGGGCTCCGCGCGCGGCTCGAGCGGCGCCGGTTGCGGGTCCGTCGGCAGCGCCCGCCGAGCCAGCGCCGGGAGCCGGCGGAGCGGAGCGGCGTGTTCCCGCTGCCACGGGAATTGCTGAGCCGGGGAATGGAGAGGGATCGGGACGGCAGCGGTCGTGACCGCGGGAAAAGACGGCAGAAGTGGCGGTGGTCGGAGGCAGGCTCCCGCCGCGCGGCAGGCGCCGCACAAACCGCGCCATGCAAATCCCTTCCCGAGGCGCCTGCCTCTAGAGAGGAGCAAACTTTCCGGCCTGCCTTCGTGGAGAATCCTAATCCTAAAGACGCTGAGATATTTAATCGTGAAAAATAAGACTATTAAGAATTCACAGATTATCGAAAACATCAGTTAATCACCCCACGCCTGTCCTAGAAGAGACAGACAGACATTGGGGAAAGCGCTGGGGACGGGCTGGTGTGAAGTGCAGCAGCCTTGCAAAGCCTTTCCAGCTCCAGCCTGCTATTACAAGAAAAGGATCATGTGAGGATCCTTTGAAAGGCAATGTTTCTGACTTAAGCAAGCAACTGCATTAATTGGGAGTCTTGTATTCATACATGCTGGGCTAAATAAAGCAAGCTGGCTTGCTGCGGCAGGCTGGGGAAAATACATAAAACTAATCCTTCAATTACTTTGTCACTGATTAGAGTATCCATAACAAACGTAAGAGTCCCATGTAGCACGAAACATCTTTTCAGGGAACAGGACAAGCGTCCTAAACAAAAACCAAAATGACCTAACTTTTTTGGTTGTTTTTTTTTTTTATTATTTTTTGGGGGGTTGTGGTTTTTTTGTTTGTTTTTTTGGGGGGTTTTTTTGTTTTGACATTTGGTGGGGGGCGGAGGGAAGCGCGAATCGCCACGATTCCCTGCTTCCGAGAGGTGCAGCTACAAGGTATCCCCCCCCCTTTTTTTTTTAAATCCCCTGAAGTTAACTTTCATGGTGGAGAAAAACTCGGCAGGACAACAAAGCTTTGATCTTTGTGTGAAAAAAGAAAGTAATAGAGTGAAAGTCTCTCCGGAGGGTAATTATTCTTTGGCCGCTCAGGCAAGAAGTTCCCTGTCACTCTTAAGGTTAATATTAAGGTAGCTCTGCTATACTTTCCCGTATTAAAAAAAAAAAAAAAAAAACCACAACAAAAAAAACCAGCCCTCCCCAGAATGTTATACTATTAATTGCCAATTTGCATATGTGTGCAGCTGCTGTTTTGGCTCCGATCTTCCATCCGATAAGCTTGCTGGAGGTATCACAGAGCACTTGGCAGCTTTCCTATTTGAAAAGAAAGCCTTCCTAACTACAGAACAGCTGATAGTCTATCAGTGATAGACCCTGATGGCGTGAATTACAATTACACTACTTTTCACACTAAATCTGGGTGATAGCTACTTGGAAAGAAGTTTCATCATTTTTTACCACAAACTGGAAAAAGAATTACATGGTCATGCTGTGCTTTTAAAGGCAGTTTGGTTCACTTTTGTCTATTTAACACCTAATTCCGAGGAGTCCATAGGCATCTGGAGATCTGAACGTCGCGTAATGAATTCACTGTTTAGATGGGAGATTTTTTAAATCTACCTCAAATTACATTTATTAACAAGGCGAGCAGGAAGTGTTAGAGTTGTTAGACGCTTCATTTATTAAATAATTTGTGGATATTTTCAGTTGTCATATCCAGAGTCATGGGGGTTTACTTATTTTTTAATTAGCAATTCCAAAACAATGCTACCACAATTTAACAATTCATCACGTAATCTGGGGCTGTTCAGTTCAGCCACTAATGCTAGATAATTCAGATTGTTATTTTGATCTGTTGATAACTCATTTTGTTGTGATAGGAGAACTGCTGCTCCGAAATTAAACGCACGATTTCCTATAGACCTTGTTGCGACCTAGAAACTAACTCTATCATCTTTGTCTACGTATTTCTTAATATTATACCTGGTATAGTAAAGCAGTAGTAATTTTAAAATGTCTTTTATTTGTTTTCTCACTTCATGATTGGTCTTTATTTTGCATTAATGTGTTTTCATATACCACTGCGGAGGAGGAGGTTGGGAGAAATGCAAGTGTCAAAGTAAATTTAATTGTACGAGTAAGTCACCCACATTGATGCTGAGGTCACAATGTCTAAACTTTTTCCTTTATATATCAGAAAGTTAATTTAGTGAGGTGCTACCCTGATAGTTAAATGTAGCTGCTTAAATATCTTATAAAGGCATGGTGGAAACCCTGACTCCTGACGTAGCTAACCTAACAGAAAATAGACTTTGTTTTCCTTTTTTAGTTGCTTGCTTTATTAGATTTCTCACTCTCACAGATTATCCAAAAACTACCCATTGATTGATCGCCCGTAGAGCTGCATTTGGTGTAAAGAAAAACTTCACAGCTTTATTGGCTCCCAGGAGACAAAACAAACATAACAAGATATTCGTATTAATACAAACAATGCAACAAATGAGAAACCATCACATTTAAATAAGATGGTAAAATCAGTCCAGTGTACATCCCAGCCTCTGATATAGCAGACATGGCATTTCAACTATTCACCAGTGCTCTCAGGCACGGGTCCCTCTGGGAGTTGCGTTATTGCTCACAGCATCTCATCCCTGAGAACAGTTAACCTAAGAAAATGCCACCAAGTAAAACTTTCAAAACCCAGTTTAATGGTATTTCACTGCAGCTTTACAACCATAAATACAAAGGTTGAGATTAGTCTGTTTCTTCAAAAATATTTTGAACAAGGTTTTGGTTTTTTTGTGCATGCTTGGACCTGGAAGCTGTTACTTATTTTTTTTAGGGCATCACATATCTGATTTAATAAGGCATTTATTTTGGGAAGAGAAAGCGTGAAGATTTGAACTTTCTGCCATTTCTTCTGAAGACAAAGAAAGGGACGTGTTCCTTCAGCCTTGGTTTAAAAAAAAACCAAGGAACAGTTTTATTTTTAAAGAAAGAAACTTTCCCTCCCAGCACAAATACACCCACGCATGCCATGAACATTTTTTTTAAGAGAAAGCTAATGCCCTCTTAGCTTCACCTCAGAAAGGAAAGGTACCAGTTTTGAAGAAAGCAAGCTGGCAAGTCCACTCTCGATGTTACTTCCTACAAAGTCTTCCTCGAAAGATGCAACCAGCCTGTTACATAGTAACATTTTCTTCACCACATTTTCTTATAATAACCATTTTCTTCACTCTTTAATGGAAAAGTCACTTAGGCCCAGTGGGAAATACGGACCTTCTGAAATGCTATGGGAGTTTTATAATCCTTATCATCTTGCTATCCTCATGCAAAGGCTAGGAAATTATTGTTCTACCATTCTGGTGATAGCTTTTTCTGGTGATCTTATAGGCTACTAAATCAAAGTGAAGCTGGACGTGGTGGCCATGGTATTCCTTTGAGGCCCATAAGAGATCTGACAGGTCTGAGAATCGCGTCACTTTCCAGGTCGTGCGTCTGTTTTCCACGGGATGGTGAGGTTGAAAAAGGCTGAAGGGACTGCCTTTTCTTTCTGCATTTGTAGTGTTCAACGGGCATTTCTTGGCATTCCTGCTATGCTACGTGAAACAAAATTGAGACTAACTTATAAATTGTTAATGCAGTTACACCCATCACATTTCAATGGGCTTGTGACCTTGCATGCGTGACTACGGGCTCTCTGCTAATGACATCTATGTTGGTCTTTATGCACTCTTGACCATCGATCGATACCCCGCACGCTTGCCGCAACAGAGCTTTGTGTGCAACATCGGGCACGCGAGGTACGCGGTATCTGGTTGTCTGTGTGTGTATCGCTTAGATCGCCGCTTTCGTGGGTAGGTCAGTGAGACACATAAAGGAGCAACATGCACATACTTAAAAAACAAAATTTCAAAAGTAGAATTAAACTAACTTTAAAAGAATTTGTGAAGCATGCAGCATTTTCTTCTCTTAGATGAGGCATTCACAGGTTACTACAGGTCTTCAAAGAGTTGCACTTGCAGTCATGGCATATAATGCCAAGTTATCACTACACATAGTAAATTTTAAAATGATGACTCTTAATTTCTTGCTAAGGTGTAGGAAGATATTTCATAACCAACTGATATAACATTTCGTATTACTTTCCAGCTGCGTATTCTTCTCAATATTACTTGCCTGAAATGCCTGTGTGTGTACACAAAATTATATGGAATAAAAACTCTGGAAAAATTCAGAGAGTAGTGTGCTGAAAGAGATTTCAAAAATTATATATAAGAACGAGGGGAAGTATGTTAGAAGTAATGGTAGAAGTATGGAAGAAGTAAATTAAAGGTAGAAGTAAATGTGCTGTTCCTCTTCCCTGGGCAGAAGGATGTCTAAACCTAGCAGCTTTATTCTGGAAGATTTTTATCATTCTTTGGATACTTAGGGACACTAAACTCCCCGAATGAAGAAATCAGATGAATCCATTCTAATTAGGGATATTCCTGTTGCTACTGTCTTGTATCACTTGAGGCAACTGGGAATCTATAAGTAACAAGCTTATTTGATCTGTATTAACTGCAGTTAAATGGACACATGGATAAGAACTCTATTAAAAAATCAGTGTATGTGATTTTGGCTGCTGAGTCTCCGTGGGCTTTCACATCTCGGATGGCATGGAGCCCAAGGTTTCTCTCCCGTGATCCTATTGAGCTTGGACGTGGCTTTTTCTACGCCCCCACCCTTATGTCCAGAGTTATGTACATGTTTCCACATATTAAAGATGCAGTCTATACTGCTCAGATTTACAACACTATCTAAGCCTCTGCAGACGTATCCATCACCAGGTCTATGTGCACTCTGAACAGTACCACTCCAGCCAGCTATTTCTTCTGGGCTGGTTCTGTACTTGCAGAGAACTTGCATTTAACTACAGTGATTTTTTTTCCTGCTCACCTCATGTTCCGTACCTCCTCCTACAATTAGTGTAGTCCCTTTAACCCCACAGAAACCTCCAACACTCCACTGTTGATAAATTGGTAGGTCGGATGGCCTTTCACCTGGTTGTCACCGCTGGAATAAGTGCTAATGGACATTTGTAGATAGGACTGTCACCTGACCAGAGGCTCAGTTTCTGCTGTGCAGGTATGGGCTTGTCACACAAAGCCTCGACTCCACACCTTGTCTCTGTCTGTCCATATACTCATTTGCATGCACACTGACCCCAGGAATAGTTTCTGTGTTTTTTCAGGGCAACTGTTAAAAGCAGATGTTCTTATTAGAACATTTTATAATCCACAATCTCAAGGACTTGTTTCATTCTGTTATCCCGTGTACGTGGAGTAACCCATGTACAGGAGGCTTGTGATGGCAAGAAGGGCAGTTGATCAATTAAAAACAAACAAACAAAAACCCCCAACAAACTACACTCCTCCCCAAAAAGAAAAAAAAAAAACAAAAAACCAAACCAAAAACCAAACCCCATCAGTTATTTGTCACTCCTTTGCTGGCAGTCAATTATAAAGAAGAAACTTCGAAAGACTACATGTCAGCAGTGTCAGGAGGGGCAGCAGTGCAGATGTACTGCCTGGGTTCATCCATCATTACCTAGCAAATGAGCTGACTAGCTTGTGGGCAGGTACAGAAGCCCTGGCAGCCAAGCAAGAGAAGAGATTATTTTTGCATATCTTCTGTGAATCTCCAGAGAATTCAGTGGCATTCCTGATCTCAAAAGCTTGTAATTAAGAGGATGGCATCTTTGGGCTGGAGAATTCCGAAGAAAATCATTTTCACAGCACCTAGAGGGCTCGATGTTGCGCTTGATGACAGATGGGAAACCTTTATGAAGGCTCCGTAACCTTTTGCCCTCAGAGACTGTACTTTTGACTCTGCAGAAATTGGGAGGATATAGATGTTTTTGCTCGAGTGATAGTGTGGTGATTTTTTAAAAACAACGAGTCATTTATTAAAGTCTTTTAATGAACTATACAAACAGCGAAAACCTGACAAAGCTTGTGTCACTGCTGAGAGTGAAAACATAACTATTAACTATAGAGTGTTTTGTTTATGGAGACTTTTCTATTGCACGCAAATGAGATATAGGAAAAGACTAGCAGATAGATTTTCATATCTCATCTTTTCAGATCATGACCTCAGGAGTGTCATGCCACTTCCATTAATCCTTTTCTCATCTTAAAGATCCCTGTGAATATGAATAAAGTTGTATTTTAAAAACGAAAGAAAGAAAGAGAAAACAAGACTCATTCACATTCCGAGTCTGCTTTCTGTCTCACACGTATTACATTTCACAAAACAGATAGAAACAATAGAGCTTATTAAGAAAAACTTGTTTTGAATGGCAAATTAAGCATAATGAAAATACACACGTTTTTACAAGTAGTTATTTTTTACACCAATTGAATATTTTAAACCTTTTTAAAATATGTATTTGTCTCTGCAAAATGTTTTTCTTTTAGCTCATTTGCACCATATCACCCTGCTATATATTTTTATTTAAAATTTTAATTCGGTCAGTTCAGAAACCTGGATTAGCACAGCACCTAGTTTGTGGCCAGGCAGTAACCAATAGGGATGCCCTACACTGGATATTTATGAGCAATATCAGTGTTAGTTTCCAGGCTGAACAGGCTGATGCATGGATTGCTCCACACTATGGCTTCTGAGGCAGGGAAAAAAGTTATTATATTTGAGAGGATATCTCAGCATTTGTCTTTGATCCAAATACCTTTTTAATGCAGTGTAAATCATCAAAATAGATAAAATTTGTTTCCAGCTTGAAAACTTATGTCAAATCAAGAAACAACCCAAGAATCTTTTAATGAAAAGTAAACTTGACCTAATGAAAACTTATTTCTGCCTTTCATCCTTATGTACAGTTAAAAAAAATACAGATAATAGCAAAGGCAAATTTTTATCTCCATCCCCCATATCTCTAAATTCAGAAGCACATAAAAAAGGGCACAGAATTTATCCTAAATTTTGCTTTATACTGTCAATGTCTTCCTGATATGCACAAACTCGTGTATCTAGTATATAAAATCTCTTAAAATATAAAGCACTCAAATGTAGAGCATTAAGGTGGACTGCATTTTTCTATTTCTTAGGTATTACAGCGATCTGGGAATTTATTTTTACAGCCTGAGATGTCAGTATGCCACAGAAGCATGAAAATCTCACCATCTGTATGCTCATGGACAATCTCATCAAGTACACTCAACGACAGACTTAGAATAACAAAATTTAAACGCTATTACTACCGCCTAGCTGTACATGCACTCAAATCTATTTTAAATAGCATCCAACCTGAGTTATCATGCGGCTTACCTCAGGCCTAAACCAGTTTATTCCCTTTCAGTGTTTTCTTATCCCCATGAATCCTGCTGTAAACCAGGCACATGATATTTGAAATAACATTTGTTAAATTAATTGTGGGGTTACACACAGACATACATCATTTAATTTGGCCAAGTGCTGATCCATAACCCAGTGAAGGTTCGGAAGTCGAGCAATGGCTTCACCTGGCAGCTTACCTAATGTGCTGGGCAATGTCCTTCTGGATATGTGTTACTTGTCAGTGCCAGAAAGCAAGGATATGTTTTAGTTGGAACTCTGTTATAGCAGACACTACATAGTTTAGATTAACTCCTTTCAGTAGTACAGCATCAATGTGTTATTGCCTTAACATAAAACATACAGATTATGTAAATCTGTAATAAATACTATTTTGAAGTGTATAGTAATCAAAAATCTTTCAGGGCAGGATGGAATGGAAACTGAGAAATATTGGAGAGTAAACATTCCAACGCTCATTCCTCTGCTTCTCCCTGGCAGAGTGGAGCACTTACTGTAGCTGGGCTGTTAATGCTCCAGCCCCAGGGTTTGCCCTGTGAGTCCTGCAGAGCATGGACTTCCTGGGAAAGCTAGGGCCAAAGAGATCCCTCAGAAAGCATTTCTGCTGTCTCTGCAGACCCTGTTGCACTGGTTGTGAAAGGGAATGGTTGTTCCTGGTCTGAGAGAGGGCCAGACCTTTTTGTACCTTCTCACGAGGCGCACACTGTGTACATGCAGAGCCATTCAGGCTTGTAAGGCCAAGCAATCCGAGAGGCAAAAGGCAGTGGCGGAAGAGAGGCCGTACCACTCGCTTACTGAATGTTTTAGCATTCCGGACTCCAGTTCCTGTGCAGAGCTGAGAGGGCAACGGAGCCCTTGGAGTCCATCAGTAATTGGCACAGCTTTGCGTTTCCCTCACCTCGGCAGCCTGGTCTGGGGTGCCGCAGTAGATTGTCTCTCACTGGGCAACCTGCTGCGCTGCCAGCTATGGCTTGGCCTCTGGCTGGGAGGAGGGCGCCGGGAGGTCAGCCCAAAGAACCCGCAGGACTCGTACGAAGAGCTCCTCGCCTCTGCCCCTTGCGGGGAGCGCACTGACGGGCTCCTGGCAGCCCGGGCGCCAAGGGCGAGGTCTGAAATCTACCACTGATAGCCAGCAGCCTGCCAGGTCCCCCGAGTGCCGCCAGCCCCGCTGCGCGGTCCCGCTGGAACTCTCTCTGGGTTACCACCTATGCCGGGTGCGGTGCCGCCTGCTGCGGAGGGGCCGGGGAGCGTTGGGCTTGCCATGCGGCCAGCGAGAAGGAGGGATCGCGGCAGGCAGGCAGGCGGAGGGAAGGAAGGAAGGAGGCCGGGCTGATTAGCATGCAGCAGCGCTCGCAAGCCCGGCTCCATTGTTTTAACACCTCCCCTCTCCTCCGCGCCAATCTGTCACCGTTCAGCAGGCGAACGCTGCTGCCTCGAATGCTGCTCTTCTCAAATGAGACGGATAATTAGCTGCCCCGCACGAATGGCGCACTCTTCTCACCCCTGATTGCTATCACCTTCTTGCTCCTGGCAGTTTTGACACCTCGTAATCAGCCTGCTGCTTTTTCTCTTTTCTTTCCCTATTTCTGATTTTTTCTCCCCCTTCTTTTTTTTTTCTTTTCCTTTTTTTTTTTTTTTTTTAAATGCAATCCCAGTTGCCATTTGGATTGAGACTCCTCTGTTGAGTTAACCTTGTATGAGTGCGGGGGAAAGGGGAATGTATGGTAGGGAGGGGAAGAAATCGCCTCTTCTAAGTCTCATCTGCTGAGTGACCCATGGGTGGGGGTAGAAGCATCTCGGCTTGATCCTCCAGTGCTTTTTGTTCGTAAGGGGGAACAGCCTCTCCTGAGCATCCTCTGAATTAATAATATCTCGGATGGGGAAGGATCGTGTTTCGAGCGACTCCTCCGCTTAGTTAATGGGGAAAAGGCTGCATTTTTATTATCTTGTTAAATACAGTCATACGGGGAAGGGATTTTAAAAGTTCGTAAGGCCAGGAAGCTCCCTCTTCCTCCTGGGTAGGCAGGGGAAGGAAGGTAACTTCCTCAGCCTCTTAGAGCGAATTCACTGTTTCATGAGAGTCGGAAGAGAGATCTGATTGGAGTGTGAGATGGCAGAGGGAACTTCTTTCCTTCTGGTTCTAGAGAAATAAGAGATCTCAGCTAATGCTCTGGTGATTTCTGCGAGATTTTAAAAAACAGAGGACTCGCGGAATCTGTCATAGGAGCGTTTTCCTCTCCTCTAACAAGCAGTGACAGTCTAATTACTGGAGCTACGAGCAGCTGTCGAGTTAGCCGGAGAAACAGAGGAGCTACATGTATTCTACCCGGCCGCCGGCACTGAGCCCTCGCAGCAGGCTGAGGCAGCCGTACCGCCGCAGTGTCCCTCAGAGAGCTCCCGATAGGAAACGGGAGCAGTTTGCTTCCTTGCGAGCGCTCCCGCGAACGCTGGCTGTGAGCGCGGGGGGCTCACGCGTCGCGCACCGTCAGCGCGGGGCGGGGTGACAATGAACTCGTACGGGAGCCCTGAAACTGCTCCAGCCCTGGGGCTGCCCCGGGGGGG